>JACDJE010000019.1:643406-680906 GCA_016647715.1 Pavo muticus
GCTTCGTTGTAAGTAAAGTGTGAAAAAGATCTGATCTGTCTAAAAGTAAAAGCATTCCTTCCCTCCTATAGCTGCTGCATACCGAATCCTTAATCTGGAGATGCTGCCAGTAGGATGTCAGGGCCGCCTTCTCCTCACCTCGAGCTCAGAAGTGTGGGGCTGTTAGCAGTACCTCCGAGTGGTGTCTGCCCCTTTCCACTTCTCTCTATAAGGAGGGTTTGGGCTAACCAGCGTGACAGTGCTCCTTCTGCTTTCTGAATTAGCAAGAGCCTCAAAATGCTGCCAGTTTGTGTGCCACACAGTGTGTGCTGGGCTTGTATTTATAACACAATAATCTGGTGTTTGCAGCATATTCCTTAAGAATTACCGTGCTTGATTGCTGCAGTACGCTCAGATGCTGGCTTATTCAAGCCCTGTTGCTTCTGCATCTCATTCCCCTTGTGGAGCGCAGGGCAGCCCACCAGACGGGATCAGGGTCGCGGTGCTCCTTATCAGCCGACAAAATTTTTACATTACGATTTTTTTCTTTAAAGCCTTTAACTGCGTTAGCTGCTAGTTTATCCTGGCTTCCCTCAAGCTAAAGATTAAAGTCCCAGAGCAGTCCTTCTCGCTTCTGAACTTTGTCACTGAGTTCCACGAAGTTGATGCCAACTGCAGTCTGTTTTGTGTGCCTGTCCTCCGCGTGGTGGTAGAGGGGCTCAAGGGTAAGCGTGCCATGGGCTCTAAAGGGATATTTATATATATGCAACTTCACAGATTAAGCCTTTTCACCAAGCAAATATATCGGCGATTCTACAAGACTGCCCTGTACCATTGGTCTGGTACAGGTGCTTTACAAAAGTCTCCGCTGTTTTCAGTGTTCTTAGTTGTTTGCTTGTAGCTGTGTTACCTTGCTGCTTCATGCCTGCACCCTGGGCTTAGGAGAGCCCTCTGGCAGCTGCTTATGCTGCGGTGCTCGCTCAGGACGAGCGCTGCGTGTTCTTTCCCAGCCCTGCCCAGCGGCAGAGCCCGTGCAGGTCGCAGGCTCTCATCCTCCCACTTGGGAATGAGAAACAGACCTCATGAGTTGCTGAGTGGTGTAGGAGCTGCGAGAGAAGCATTGATTGGAGGGTAATGGGAAGGCAGCAATGCCATTTTCATACTTACAGGTAGAGAAATAAAGACCTTGGATTATCTTGTTAGGAGCTAAAGACATTCGGTAGCAGTATTGCCACGGTACTTCGAGGTGCTCGCTAGAACTGTCTCTCTAATTGAACAGCTGATTTAACGGACAAATATATTCATCCAAAATGCATGGTAGAATGTGTTGCAAAGCTGGGAGCGGGGATATTATGTGTCATAGTGAGAGTAAGAATTACTACTACTAATTTTTTGACCAGCTTCACAGGTGAAAGTCATGAGTTCAGCTTGATAAACCCTGAAAAGTCACGTAGCTGGCTCTACGCTTGCTGTGGTCCATGTACATTCAATGCGTTTCACGTACACGTATGGATCCCTGGGATGCCTCAGCTTGCACAGCATTTAGCCTCTTGTCTTCACAGTGCTGATATTCATAAAGGCACCCTGTACCATCACTTCAAAGATTATACTCATTTTCATGTTTTCCTTATGAGACCTTTAAAAATAAGTAAAATAAAACAGCAGCCTGTTCGTGTTCTCTCTACCTGAGACTGCCTTTCTGAGGTAGTGTGCTGCGGCACCAACGGAGATGCGCTGATAGAAGCTGGGGCTGCAAAGCTTTCCTAAGAGCAGTAGTGTAGTGTTCTTGATGAGGAGCTCTTGAATTTGCTGTTCTTTGTTACGAGACTATTTGACCTTTCCCAGTCACTGCGTTAAGAACAGGGTGCCGTGCCCTGAACTTGGGAGAAGGATTCTCCTGTCGGCAAAAGCATCTATTCTCGTCTTACAAAATTCTCTCTGTGATGCTCAGATACACTCTAATGAGTAGCAATTTTTTTTTTTTGGTTGCATCTCCGATTGGCTTAAAACAGTGAGATAACCTAGTAATCGAACTGCGTGTCTGTTTTCTTTCCTCTCTGATGCGTGTTTGATGTACAGCAAAGCGTCCACAAGGCTATGATTTTGCTTCTTCTAAGAAATGACTTTCAGAGGATCAGTGTGAGTGTAATCGGCTGGCAGTTCGTGAGACCAGCCAAGAGAGACCAGCCTGTAAGCACTTTGGGGCAGTGACCTCCTCTCCCCATTTGCAGCAAAACTGAGGGCCATCGATTTTTTTTTTTGTATGGATCTCTGGAAGGCAGCTGCAGTGCTCCACATGCCATCGCTCAACTGTATTCCACTTTTGCCCATTCTGTCCCTTAGACAGTGGTTCAAGGGTTTGAATTGTTATTTAAATACTCTTTGCTATTGTGTTCAAAGGTGTATATAATTAATGGACAGCACTGGACTCCTTTTCCCAAACTATCTGTTGGCTAAAATTGGGATTAGAGAGCAGGGCAGAGATTTTTTTTATTATTATTATTATTTTCTGTAACAAACTAGCAACTGTCTGACCTTGCACAGCTTATTTAAGGTCAGATTTTTCAGCAGGTCCTTAGACTGAAGGATGCAATGAGAGATGCTGGTACTGAAGCCTCTGTAAATCTGATTCTTCATTCATGTGCCTAAGAACGGAAATCTTAAAAAACAAAACAACCCCCGCTGCAAAAATATCTGGGCCAAACCTCCCTGTAACTCTGGACCCCTACCTTTGATAGCTTCAGTCTTTCCATCTCTAGAATCTGGAGTGCTCATATGTTTTATAGATAGTGCAAATTAGTCCAAACACACAACTTTAGGTATGTTTGCCATTGCACGTAGGCTGCTTGTTTAAATTTTTGAATGCTAAACATTGAGTATGTTGGGCAAAAGTGAGTGACTCTTCAACAGCACTGTTTTAATTTTCCATTTTAATTTTTCAGTTTGTATTCCTTTTCAGCAAAGAGACCGGATAAATGAGGTGGAACTCAGACCAGTGGAAGTTTCTGCTCTCAAGTTTATTTAATATTGTTTTCAGCTTGCTGTGGACTCGCCAGATTATGTCATCCTGTCTCTGCCGTTGCCTTTATAATGAACTGGGTGTGTGTGGGAGGGGAGAGGTGGAGAAAGAGAAGACTGTGAGGCTCATTCTGGAGAGTGTCTGTTTTCACCCTTCTCTCCTCTTGCTGTGTTTCAGGTATACAAATGCTCTCAGTCCAGCCAGACACCAAGCCGAAAGGTTGTGCTGGCTGCAACCGTAAGATTAAAGACCGGTATCTTCTAAAGGCCCTGGACAAATATTGGCATGAAGACTGCTTGAAATGTGCCTGCTGTGACTGCCGCCTGGGGGAGGTGGGCTCCACTCTGTACACCAAAGCCAACCTTATTCTTTGTCGCAGAGACTACCTGAGGTAGGTTGCGCCTGTGTCGTGTTCTCTGAGAAATGAAGTGAGCCTGCTCAGTCCTTTCTGTGTAGGCAGTGGTGCATACGCAGTGTTTGGGGGCTGCAGGACAAAGCGTTTGCGGAGCATGAGGCAACCAGCTGCAGCAGAAAGGTGAAGCTAAATTCAAAGGTAGTATCGCATGCTCTTGAGTTCTGTGATGCTTATAGCGGGGTGCTGTCCTGGGAGGGAGGTGAGAACAGAGTAAGCCCTGGCCCAGTACAGTGCTCCTGGAGAGCTGATCTTCCTAAAAGCAACGCAATGTTCAGCCTGAAAGAGCAGGGCCGCCTGAGTGGCCTGCAGCTGCTCAAGTGTGGGTTGGAACGCCGTGAGCGCTTGCTCCATTTGGCTGTGCATATCCACTTCTGCCCTTTGAGTTCACCAAAGGGATTGTGGTGGTGGTCGGATCTTTAAGGAACGTTGCCATTTATCTGCTAGAAGTTGCACTGAGACAATCCACTCACCTTCCCTGTGCTAAATAACCCCCTAGCCAATGGGCTCCAACCAGCCCACTGACCTGTGTGGGACCTGGGTGACCCAGCACTGCTTCTCAGAGGTGGCAGACGATCCCCTGGGTGATGCTTCTTGGAGATGGCAAACCATCACCTGATTTTCTGCTTTCTTGTTTGCTTGTCAATCTTCTCAGAAACAATTGGGGTATAAGTCGGCACAGTACCAGACTAGAGCGCGTGTGTATAAATAGAGCTACTTGCAGAAGCTGAGTTTAATCGACAAGTTTGGTCTCTCTGGGCTGTCAGTAGTAAACAGAAAGAGAGAGGCTCCTCTGGGGTGATTCAGAGCACCTATTTCCTAGAGGAGCACCTTCTGCCATTCCCTGCAGAGGGGGCCTAGTGAGACTGGCTGCCTGAGGCAGGTGTGAACTTCTGGGAATATTTCCCCTGCCCCTGTAGCAAAGTCTTTTTCTTTTAAAGGGACATTCAAGTCTGTAATACATTGGGGAAAAATTAAAATTCTTTTTGCATGTGTTAACTTAAAAGTTCAGTGTAGGCTCAGGTAGCAAATACGAGGTTTCCAGGTTGTATGGCATGAGTAGATTGGTACAGAAATCAGGATTAAAGCGTTAACAGCTCTTGGTACGCTGGCTCTCCACATTACAACCTGTTTTTTCTGGAGTTTGTTTGCAAGTGTCTTAGGCGTTTGCTGAGCTGAGGCTGCAAGGCAGCTTAGGGTTCTTCGCACGGGGCCTTGGAACTCTTAGTGGTAAAAGTGCTCTGCTACCCATTAAAGCTCCATGAGCTGAGCACAAGACGGAGTCTGCATCATAAAGCCATTGTGTTAAAGCTGCCAAAAAAGTAGCTAACAAAATCTTACTTTTAAAAATGAAGAGGAAACTGTTTCATGCAAGGAACAGAAAGGGATCATTGTACAGAAACCTAGGTTGCTTGTGATCTTAAATTGTGTGTATAGAGAGGGTGGTATGAACAGCTTCTGGGGGGAAGTCAGGGCTGAGCCTAATATTTAAAACCTGTTTTAAGAATCTTTCTACAAGTGCCTGCAGGAGTAAGAAAACTCTACTGTGGCAATTTGATCCCCAGATTTACTAGTGTCTTTGAACTTACTCAGTCTCCCAAAGACTCACGCAACAGATCGAGTGTTTTAAAATCAAAACCAAAAGTGATTGAGTAGTAGGGATATGAACAAAGCATTTCCACAGTACAGATGTGTGCATGCATCCCATTGCTCTCTGGTATTTAAAGGTCTATCAGGAATAAATATTTAGGAGTCAGATTGTTAAAATTCATAGTATGTAACTCAGAGAAAGGCGACTGCGATTTTTACACCGTGATTTATTTGTCACAAACGCTTTCAAAACTGATTTTTTTTGTTATTTATTCATCTGCAATATTTACTTTTGCACCAGTGAAACCAGTATACATGACAGATCCTGTAATCAGTCTAAGGATGTTCTGGATTTTGTTTCTGGATTTATCAAGTCTTTGTGAAGTCTTAATGAAAGTCATAAGCCTTTCCTTCGTGATTCTTGTGAATGCACAGATTTAAACTTGGTATTTACTCTAAACTTCATACTGATGCACTTAAGGTAATTGCAGATAGTCATTTGCCTCATTGCGTCTTATATACTTAGTTATGCAGTGAACCTATAAAAGTGATCTTTTTAATGCTAATTTAGAAACTAGTTAAACGTTCTCTAGCTTTGTAGTCAAATAAGCTTTCATATTTAGCAACTCACTTGATATCAATTTAAAGAACAAATTACTTAGCAATAATGATCAGATTAGGGTTCGATTGCAGTTTCAAGCTAGCCTTTTTTTTTTTTTTTCTTTTTAACTGTAAAGGGAGTGTTTGCTACATACAAAACTGTTCCAGCTTCCTATTAATTTATGTGGTGCCCTCTAGAGGATATGTGGCTTGTATGATATTATAAAGAGTAAAATTGCTTATTAACTTGTCTCTCTGTGTTCATTATGTATTTCAATAAGACAACCATTCTACAGATACTACAAGCAATAATGTAGCCAGTTTGTGTGCTTTGATATCTATGGTTAAATTCAGAAACTGTGTGATTGTGTCTGGCTATTTGCAAAAATGCTTCTAGTATCTCTCATTTAGAAATGCCTGCCACAAAATATTAAAGATTCCCTCCAGTCTACTGCATGCTCTTCTTTGGCATTTGAGCCCTGAGATGCCTACTGTGAGCCTTTTATAAGTACTCTCTATCGCCAGGACTTCAAATCTTGCTTTGTTTTAGCTCTCCCTTTTGTTAAAATAAGTTAATTTTACTATATTAAGACCTTACTCTCTAGGATAGAGGGGGTCATGGAGATGGAGGTAATGAGCTTGGAAGATGTTCTGAGTGTGAGAGGGTTTCTCCTGCAATCTGATTCAACAAAGTCACTCCAGTGATTTCAGAGGTGGCGTGTGGCACCCAGGGTATTGGAGTGGTCACAGCAGGAATGAGCTCTGTTTTGTTAACGAAGATGAGAACTGACTTGAGTAAAGAATGGGCTCAATGTTAGGAATAACATACGTGGTGAAAATGATATGCAGAGTATAATTCCCCTGCAGGCTTCTGTCTCCTGCTTATATACTCCTGGGTTAGAAAGTGAAGACTTAATTTAAGGAACTTAGGTTTATGCCAGTATTTCAAGTCCATTTACAGTAAGTGAAATATGCGAGAAGTTGGCTTTTTTTTTTTTCCCCCTTTTCCTTTCCTCTGGAGCTGTGCAGTGACATCTTAATGTATCAACCTATCCTGCTCTGTCCTCTGTTCTGACTGGCAGCATGTCCATTTACAAGCAAAATATTCCCTTTGAAATCTGTCATTACTGCCATTAATGACCAGTCGTTATGTTAACAGCCCAGGGGCTGTTAACATATCAAACTGGTTGTTAACTGGAAGGTTATTACTTATTTAAACCGCAGGTATGAGTTGTGTGAAATGTGCTTTGGTTATGCATTCTGAGCTAGTTCTGCTCAAAACAATGGGAAAAAACAGCATAGCATTTGCCTTTGGGGTGCCAGGGGATTTGCTTTCTGTTCCATCTGCTCATTTGATTTCTGCATATTTGTGAGGTCCTCCTGCCCCTGGGCAGCCTCCTAATTTCAGGTGCAACCGTGTGAAGTCCCATCTTTTTAGCTTTGCGTGCAAATGGGCAGTCAGAGATACTTCCAGATGCACAGTAATGCAAGCCGCGCATCTGAGATTAATATCTGGCCCCTAAAAGTGTAAAATGAAAGACCGACAATTACACGTAACTCAGTTGTATTAAATAATGAGCTTCCTCGGATGCAGCGAAAATATGAAAGTACAGCTGTGCTAAGCTAGTAGCAATGTAGGTCAATCACCCTTTTCACTTAGGTTTTTAACTACGCAAACCCTGCTGAGCGACCAATGACTACAAAGTGCTGTTTCATTCCTATTTAATTTTGGCAGCATTTTACTGAAGAGCAGGCATTCATGCAGCTAAATTATCTTCACCGTTTCTGGTTTTAACTCCAGCTCCATGACACTAAATGTTGGAGTGCATATCTCTTAGTAAACACAAAGAATATGGTTTCTGATTTTTTCTTTTTTTTTTCAAATCCATCACTTAACATGGAAATTGAATTAGAACTTTTATTTCTTTATGCATAATTTCCCTAGCCAGGCAAACAGATCGTAAGAAAAGGATTAACAAAACAGTGTACTGGGGAGAATTTTTACCCTTAAACACATCTAGAGCCTTTCCGTTGATGAGGGGCACGATGGCACAGAGGTGTGCCCCCCTCCCTGCCCAAGCTTGGTAACCATTTGGCTTGTAAATGTACTGCAGGCTTTAATAGTACCACAGAATACCTGTGAAGATGGGTTGACTGCTATCCCTGAAGAAAGGGACAAATCATGTTTTTTTTGTTGTTTTCTCTCTTATTTGCTGATCTGAACGCTTCAGACAAACTTAGATTTTAGACTATATAGTGGACAGGATCTTGTAAATAATGAGAAGTGACTACAGAAAGTGAAGTGCTCAACCAGAAGCATCATAAAGATGCTGCCTCTGTAAAATATTTAGTCTGTGAAAGGGTGCAGGCTGAAAAGAGTAGAGTTTAGGAAGCAGCCTTTTCCTGTGAAACTGCTCTCACTCTAAAAGCAATTATTATTTAAAAATATATATGTTATGTAGTAGTACTTAGAAATTCAAGGAAGACTTAAAAATGTCCTGTGGTCTAGTATTGTTTAGCAGTTCCTGTTTCTCTTATGTCGCAGAAAGCGCACGTTAAATATTGCAAACGTATGAAGTATTGGCTCTCGTAAATGCTTGTACAAATACTCTGCATGGATATTTTCATGGATAGAAGGATGTAAGATGTTTTTAAACTGACACCTCAGTATGCTTCTTGCCCAGCTTAGTAAAATAATGGTAAAATTTTAAGGATTTAAGCATTTTGAGCTTTCAGGAATATTGAGGTAATTACAAAAGTAAAGCTTAAGAGAGCTCTACTTTCTTTACTAAAATGATCCTTTATTTATTCATAAATACCCTGATGCAGTAAGTGTTAAAGTTTGGAGGAATAGGCCCTAAAGTATTTTAATATATATATGGATTTTGTAGGTGTAATGATCTCCTTGTTGAATTTTTGCTGTGTATGGGAGATTCATATTCCACTAAATTTACATTAATTGTAGCATTTAGCATGTCTTTAAGAAAAAAAAAAAAAAGTACAATAACACTATCTCTCCCTCTAATTGACAGCTCTTTTGAAATACTTAAAACACTGTACCAGTTCTTGAAGGGATAAGGGTATACAACAAGGGGACTAATGCACGTACACGCAGTTAATCCACCGCAATTGCAAGGAATAATGGGTTTGATTTAGTTACACTCTAGCTAGTTCAGCTCCTTATTTTAGTTCATCTGTGATAGCTTTTAATAAGAAACATTCAATTAAGCTGTTAAAATTGGTGTTTAAGTCATGTTGAAAGGCTGTAAAATATGTGTACTCAAGTTTGACGCTCTTCAGTAGTTCCATGTGTTTGCTAGTATCTTCTGGTATTTTTCTTCAGAGCTGCCAAATTTTTAATAATTGTGTTATTTTTAGTGGCTTAAAATACACAGTTTAATTTCCAAGGATGTGAATGTTCCCTCTTATAAGGCTTCTTGAAAACCAGACACTTCTTGTGTGTTGTCAAAATACCTCATTAATCCCCTGGAAACGTTCAAAGAATTTCAGGAGACTTTTCAGATGAAAGTACATTGCATCTTAAAGCCTGTCCTATATCTCTTCATTATCTTGCTGCAGTACAGTGTATTTTATGGAAAATCATTTTACTGTAAATATTTTGTCAATTTATAGTGGTTCAGTAAAGCTTGTGATTTTGGGGCAGCCTTGGTAGGTCTGCAGCGTCAGAGGATGGGTTAACGTTCTTGTAAAAAATACTAAGTGGACCTACAGAATTCAGCAATTGCTTTTAAAATACATGGACCTTGCTCCATTTTTTCCTTGTTGAATTTTTCCTTAGAAGAGACTTTGTGACTAGTGCTCTTATGGAATATGTTTGAAATAATACCCCAATTAAAATGCTTTCCTTCAGGAGCGAATATTATCAACTATATTATGGCATGCGATTTGACATCCAAGGCTTAATTGCAAACTTTCTGCATTTTTTGGCAAGAAGCATACACAAAACAATGTGTCTCTGTACAATGTAGTAGAGCAATATTTAGCTGTTATTGCCTAACATAGAGATGTTATTAAGAGGTCCTAAATTCTGCTCCATGCCTGTTCCTTACAAAAAATAAAAATTAAAAAATTAAAAAAAAAATTTAAAAATTGAAGCTTTCCTTATTTTTATTTTGTCATTATTTTACCCAAAACTGAAAAAAAAAAAAAACAACTATGTATGTGATTTTAAAAAATAATAAAAATAAAATCATTCTGAATTTCATCACATTAGACTTGCTATACCATTCAAATGTTTTGGATATCATAATTAACATTCCTCCATAATGTGAATTTCTGAATAATAGGCAACAAGCATCGTTCTTTTTCCTAAAAATAGAGTTGTGAGCAAATTGAAATTGGAGAAACTTCTCAGCTGGAAATAGAAATTTCATGTAAAACTTTGTTATAGGTAATTGAGAATCAGCCATGAAAATGTTCAGTGCTACTATACACTTTCAGTCCTCCTGACTTTCAGAATTGCTTTTTCTTTTCACTGAAGTTAAATATGTTCATGAGGAGTTCGGAAACCAAAATTCTAAGAACTTAATTTCTAAATTAAATTGGTTTTCACATTTAGTGTATTAAAGAACGTAAATTTTGGATATACCTTACTAGATGTGTTGTGTTTTAGTTGCTAACTTCCCATTGGATATCATAGGATGATGGATGGCTTTTTAAATAAACTTCGATAATAGACACGAGCTTAAATTTTTTTCTAGCCTAAATGTTCTTGAATTTATTAAATTTTTCAGACCCACTATCTGAAGCATGGAGTCCACATTGCGAAAAAAGGTTTGCATATTTTGTATCTGTAGAATTCTAATAATGGTGTTTTTGCACCCTCCCGAAGCTGCTGCTTCCGTATTATAAATCAATTAGCCTTTGCACAATTGAGTCTCACTGTATACGTCCCATGTTTTTTAAGACAGCTATTACGTATCAGTAGATATGCATTTTAAAAGAGAAAGAGCTATTTAAGTCATCTCTATTTTTGGTATGTGTATGAGTCTATAGAGCCATACTTTCCTGAAAAAGGACAATCAATGGGATAGTTGTATGTGATTAGGCCAAAGAAAAACCCAAACCCAACAGTAGTTTAATTAGAAATTACTGAAGTTTGGATTTACAGAAACTTCTGGTTCTGCACTTTTTTAATATGTAGACTAAACTGAACAAACCTTAAACGTACACTGGATACATATACCTGGCTCAAAAATTCACAAGAGTATTATCAGAACTTAGAATCATAGAATGGTTTGGGTTGGAAGGGACCTTTAAGATCATCTAGTTCCAACCCCTGCTATAGGCAGGGACACCTCCCACCAGACCAGGTTTCTCAAAGCTCCAGCCAGCCAGGCCTTGAATGCTTACAGGGAGGGGGTATCCACAACCTCTCTGGGCAACCTGTTCCAGTGTCTCACCAATCTCGCAGTAAAGAATTTCTTCCTAATATCTAGTCTAAATCTACTTGACCATATACAAGTGGGAATATAAATTGTTTCAACAACAGGATAAATAGTTTTGCCAAATTTGATCATTAGCAAGCCGTGTATCAAAATGAAACCGTTTATGGTTAAAATACCTTACAAACTCTCCAGGGTCATGTCCTCTCTGCATATCTGCTTGGTATTGTATTTACGCATATGTTTATGAAGAAATTGTTGTAGAATTCTCCATCCTGTGTAATGCAGGTACCTGAATAGGAATCTAAGCATGGTTTTGTATTCCCTGAAACTGTTTAAGACAGGCTTTAAGTGCATGCTAACAATTAAAAATCTCGATAGCCCCATGGCAATCAGTGAAATCAGTGGCAGTGTGCTGACACGTCATGCTAGAGTGCGGGCGTAGAGTATTCATAATTCAGTCCATGTTCCAGCTTTGAATCAGAACTGCAGCTACTAGCAGCTGAAAAGTATTAAGCACCTAGTTTTCTAAAAGTACAATAGCCCCAGTTATTAACCAAAAAATATTTTCGTTCAAGATGAGAGTGAACTCTGTTTATCTATTTTATCACAAAATATAACACAACACAAGGGAACTCTCTGCGAGCAGAAAATCGCTACTTTTGTAAAATAGATTTTCAGATCTGGATTGATATTCCATGGGAAATTCTCCTGCAGTTCTTGTGTTAAGTGGCATTCTGCAGAACTGTAATTTAAGCTTTTCATCTTTTCTTTGCAAAAATGATAATGTCTTGTGTTGGCATATAGTGGATGAAAGTGAGAATTGCGCAACATGCAAAGATAAAATTATTTCTGGAGAGTAGAGCAGAGCAGATAAAACATTTTACTGCATCTTTTCTGTGTTTTTGGAGAGATCAGAGTAAGTGTACTCAAGTTATATATTTCGATATACTGCAAGTGATGATATATAGGAGTAGTTAGCAACATACTACATTATACCAGGTAGCAAATGCCATCTTGCTCTTGTATCGTTTTCAGTAGTGCTTGTTTGAGTTTGATTCTTTGGACTTCATGTACAGGAGTTATCTCTTTTCCTTTGATATTGAATAAAATGTAGAAAATGCTTGTGCATCAAACTTGATTTTTTTATTTAGAGACATGCTTTCAATCTGTAAATATCAGCATAGATAGAGCGTCGCGTTGTCACTTAGTGAATGGATAATTATTAGATTGTGGCCCTGCACTGAGCAGAATTGTTCAGCTATGAGAGAAAACAAATATTACATTATTCTTATCCTATATTATTATTTTTGCAGCTATCTTAAACAACAACAGATATTAGTTTGAGAAAACTTGATTCAAATACAGATTAAATAAATAACCTTCCTTGAAATTTCAGGTGTTCTAACAAACAGGTGAATTTAATTTCTAAAAATAGTTCAAATGATTATTGAACTTAGCTTTGTCTTTTAGATATGTTTTTGGGTAGGATTTCTAGGCAACGATAGCTTAAGCAAGTTGGCTGGTGGTAAAAAAAAATAAATTGCTATGATTGCAAATTACTGATTTAGGTTTCCTGTCACTATGACTGCTTCTACACAAATCTCATTTTTCTGTAGTGAGGACTGTTACTTCCGTAGCTACTACTCTTTCCCAGAATTTGCATTGACGAAGTACATTTTTTTATTTTTAGAGTGTAGAAAACAAAAAAATTTGTCTTCTCCTGAAGAAACACATTGCAATTTTCCACTTTCTAATTCATGTTAAATACATTTTGCACAGAACTCAAAAGTTCTAGGATGTAAGACTTGGGTTTACAGAAAAAAAAACACAATAACAACCGCCCTCACTAACAAGCAACTTTTTTGAAAAGTCTTTTGTAAGGCTCATGTGCCCACCTTACACAAAGTGTCAAGAAGGGCAAGGGCGTCCTCAATAAGGAGGTCTTCTGCACTAGCTTTTATTGGCTTCCTAATTTAATTTGTAATCCTATACATTTAAGAACACTTTATACTAAAATAAAATTAACCCTAATCTTACAAATGTATACTACATGCTTGACTTGATGTACCCTGAATAATCCTATTGAAAGCTATGGGACCTATTAATTTAGAAACATGCCTCAGCAAAGCCAAATATTTAAAACTGAAATGGCGCTGCCTGAAAAATCTATCTCCAGTTGCTGTGCCCTCCTGCACACTGTACACCGATTATCCGTAGCCACAGCATGACATTCCCTGGGTTCAGAAGTCTAGACCTGCAGTCTGGCTCCTAGCTGGGCACGTGGCTGCAGGCCGCAATGTCGGCCACAACCACAACTCGTACTGTGCCAGTGCGTCTCTGGGATGTCAAAGGGCTGACATCTGTAGCAATCTCTCCCTGACTGAAAGGATGTAGATCTGTATGTTAATCCTACTCCATTACCGCTCCCAAACTGAACTTCTGGCAGGTGATGTTAGGGTTTGCCTTGAAGCTTGTATGACCTGTTGGCAGCTCTTGGGCTTTGCCCTCTGCGATTTTTATGGGGAAGATAGCAAGCAGTAGGAGGTGGAACAAAACTGTATTTAAAAGCCCCAGGATTTTGTGTTGATGTTTGTGAATGTTGGGTTCTCAATTCATTTCCTCCTCATGCTCTGAAATTGTGCTAACGAAACTGTCCTACGTAATTAGCAGCTTCTGGCTACTATAAAGATGTGTTCATTTTCATTAAGATGTTAAATTCATGCGTTTTTATGTTCTGTGTACTATTAAAAAGGATGCAACATGACGTTGAATGCTTAGGGAGCACTGAAAAGTAAATTAAAATATACTCTTTCTGCTCAGAACTTAACTTATTAATACAATCTTAAGATCTACAGGAAATGTTAAAAACATTACTGTAAATGTGCTGTTTTTAATGAGCCCCACTGTAGCATGAAGTCAGCCAGGGGAGCTTCCTGCAACACCTCCTTACCTAACTCAGTTGTAATGCGGACTGAATCGCTGCTAAGATTCATTGAGTAAAACAGAAATGATGACTTCATGAGTGTGTAGCCAACCATTGGCGTCCTCTGTGCTTTTCTAAGGCATTTTCACAGACTCATAGAATCTTTAACATTGGAAAAGACCTCTAACATCATCGAGTCCAACTGTCTACTTACCACAGATTTTGCCCCCTAAACATGTCCTTCGGTACCACATCTACACATTTCTCCACCGTCATCTCCTGGTACAGTGACTCTACCACTCCCTGGGCAGCCTGTGCCAGTGCCCAGCTGCCCTTTTGGAGAAGTTTTTCCTAATATCCGACCTGTGAACCATTCCTGGTGTGTTCTTGTCTGAGTCCTGATTCCTCCCAGACTCCTGGTACAACAAAGTTTGATTGTCTTCCTGTAATATCCATAAGAGCATCCTCCTCCTTGTTTCTTGTGTGTCTTTTGAATAGATTCTCAGCTGGTGATTACAAGTTAAAAAAAAAAAAAAAAAAAAACAAAAAAAGCTCCCACAACATTCCATATCTGAAATGTGTGCAGCAGGTATACTGTTCTTGATGAGTTCTTAATTTAGCCAAGGAATAGTTAAGGTGATCACAAGAAGTACAGCTTCTTGCTATGGTAAGCAGCTGATTGCTTTCACTCGCTTCTTTTTCCTCTTTATACAAATATATCGTCTCTACTAACAGACCCTTGAGGTTTACTCTGATGCTAGTATATATTTGCAACATTTACTGCATTTACAATTTTATTATTAACCAGGTAATCTTACTGTGTTAGCAGGTAAACATTTTCCTTATGATTTGTTAAAAAAAAAGTAACTTTTATCACATATATAATATAATATATATATAATATAATATATATATATAATAATACACATATGCATTATATGCATATGTGTAAGATACATATGCTGGCTATTCTAGCAGACATTCAGCCTCTATATTTTGTCTGATGCTTCGTTTAAACGACCTCAACTCCATTTCTCCATGCTTCTTCCTGAAAAGCTGATTCTTCAGTTCTTAACGTGTGCTTTTTGGAAAAAGTTCTTGCCACCACCTCCTACATGCTTCATGCCTGGCTTACTATCAATATTATTTAAGCAGTCCAGTGAGAGGTGGTATTGCAGAGTATCAAAAAACTGATGTAAGGATAAGTATTCCTTTTCCATTTCCTTCAAAAAGAGAAAATTCAGGTGGGAAGGAAATAAATGCAGAAAATAACTGCAAGCACATTTTGTTTCCCAGAAAATCTTTCCAAAGTAGAGAGATGTGTTTTTGTCAATGTAAGCCTGGACATTGCTATCCCTGTAAGACATTTGAGAACCAACCTTGTTACCTTCCAAACTTCGAAAAAGCTCTTTTGCACATGCTTTAAGCACCACATCTTTGTATCTCTAAGCTCTAGCTGACCTCTTGTGAAACCAAATCTAACCTGGGCCCGGTGTTTGTCTATTAAGAAATAGCAATGAAGAGCAGAGTTTCATAGCCCTTGCTCTTCCAGCAGTGCATTGCTTTCCAGATTGTGTGGGTAGTGACATCCGAAGGTGTCCCAGTAGGAGGAATAAATCAGATATTACCAGCGTATTTGCTGTCTGCTTCTTGGTTTACTCAGGAAAAAGTTACGATGGCAGTTGCTGCTAATTCAGCCTCACTGCAGTATTGCTTGTTGAAGGCACCGCTGCTGATGGTAGAGGATGTGCTGCAAAGTATTTTGTCTGTCTCTGCCTCAATTGCCCCCACCTGGTGGAAATTCCAGCCCTATCTTCCTTCTGCTGTGCATGAGGAGTGGAAGTAGTTACAGCTCTGCTTTTTGTACGAAGAAGTTAGAAAAGCGAAAGGGCTGCACCTTTTTCTCTGCTTTCCCTGAAATTTCAGAATCCCAAAGATGACAGAAATGTGACATTGATGTAGGCAATTGTCCTTCATCATCCATCAGTAATATTTTGGGAAGAATAATTATTAAGTGGCGAATTTAAGAAAACTTGTCACGAGAAGACAACATCAGTTGTCATTAGATCAGACCTCTGCTTTCTTTTCCTAAATCTAAATTCAGTCACCAAGACAGCTGCATCTGGACAGATCACTCGTCTGTGGATTTGCAGTTTTGCTGTCAGTTTTCCATTCTCCTTGTGCTCAGAGGGACCAGCAGCAAACCGGACATCTCCCCACTTCCTAGTGATTGAGAAAGAATTTCGTTGAGCCAAACTGACTGATTTTGCTGCGAGATTAAACCTGGAGATCCACTGTCACTGTGGATGTGGATGTGGGTGTGGGTGAACCAAGTTTGTCCATTACATGTGGAAGTTTTGGTAAGGAAGAAATCCATTTTGGGAGTAACCCAACCATTCCGATGTGTTCTGTATCATTCCTGTCAAACCAAAAAGAGAAAAAGGGGAAAAAAAAAAGTCCTACCAGGTTCTAGCAGCTCCTACATCATAAGGATATGGAAAATATAATAGACGCATATTAAAAGCCAAACGAAAGCAGCATATGCAGCAAATATGAAAATGACCAAATTATGGCAGCCGATGTCTGCCAGGCTTAAAAGGTCAGCACCAAAAGGCAGATCAGATAGAAATTTCCAGTTAACAGGCAGGAAATATTGAAGGCTTGAATGTTAGTATTGTGAGAGTGTGTTGGAACAGGAAAAAAAGTAGAAGCACGTTGCTGTTTTTGTCCCAACATAAATGATGGCTAGTCACACACATGATATTTATATCAAATATTTCTTCTCATGCCCCTAACTACATTGAACATGCTGTTGTTGCTGCCATAATGCAATCTGCAAAGGTCAATCAAGTTAAAGAGTCAGGATGATGAGATTAGGTATTACTTTAAAAAATGAGACAAAAAGTGTGTTTGGAGAGAGGCCTGAACATGTGACCAGTATAATTCTGTCTGGTTTGCTCCAGATCCCTGTATCCTTTCCTAGAAATACTGTGTGAACTGAGCTGATCCACTTCAGCTCCAAGAGTCCTTTCTTGTTCTCTGGCGATAGCTGAGGTGTCTGCATGTTCTGGGGGAAGAGATGAGGGAGTCTTCTGGGCACAGGACAAAAATAAAATGACATCTTTAAGTGCTTTTTTTTTATGCTCCAGGGAGATTTTACTATCTGAATTGTGTGCAGTGAGCAGGGATTTTTCATTTCATACATCATTCACGACTTGCTGCAATGATTCCAAAAAGTCACAGAAGCTGAGTCTCTGCGTGCACCAAAGCACAGAATTTTAAGTTTGTGAGTTTTAACAATGGATGTTGGAGCTTTATTAAGGCTTAACACAAAAATTGCAGTGAGGAAGAACAGTGTCAGGTGTTGGAGAAAAGGAGCAATGTTGTCTGAGTACACTGGAGGATATGCAGTAATGACTATGGCAAGATCCAGAATGTTTTATCCTCCCACCCTAGTTCTCACATTGCACATGAGGGATGCTTAATGCACGAGGAAGATAGCAGGTCCCCAGATTTGTCTTCAGTCTATATACCGAAGTTTTTTGATAGTATTAGCTGAGACTGTGTTACGTTAGGCTGTGGCATTGATAGAAAGCTGTGAGCAGCACATGAATTTTGATTCTTTTTTACCCTTGTGTGCATTTATTTAGGATTAGTCAACAGTTTTTCTAGCAGTTGTGACGTGTTTGGGATGATGTATTGGAGGTGAAGTGATTTAAATGTAGCTCTATGAGTATTTTACATCTGCTTTAGAGAGCTTTGTAGCAAACACATGAATCTTTAATTGCTATAGTAAAAACTAGTGGCAGGGGGAAATTTTGTCTATCTGAGTAACCTGCGGACGCTGTAGCTAGCCTGGCCTGTTCTGTCTGTCAGCAGAGTTGGAGGGAATGGATACAAAATAATCTGGACAGATGCATGAGCATCTTGGTTGATGGAGTTATATGGCATTTGCTGTCCATGTGCCCATAGTGTGCCTTCTGGCTTTTTCTGTAGCCTCAAGGAAGAAAACAACCTAATTACCTGGCAGTTCTTGGAGACCATTTATACTAGTAAAGACAGTTGCTGCTGCTGTCTTGACATTGCATTCTTCAGAAATAAAGGAATGCAAATGGACTGGATAAATTCTTTTTTGTTTGTTCTTAAATGATGGTGGGCAGTACATCCCAGTTTAGAGGGAGACTTCCTGGGTGGCACAACAGCTGCCTTCCAACATCAGGCTGTGCATAAGCAGGCAGGCCTTCAACCCCAGCTCAGGGAGGTGCCGTTTCATGGCAAAGGAAGAAGCTAGACAGTCTCTGGGCCTCTGGTAGGAATGCTCTGAGTAAATAATTTATGCTGTCATTCAAGTTTCTTTGTGCAAAGGGGAGAGCAGCTGAAACTCCCCCCTCACGTTGTAAGGAGGTGGTAGAGGTCAGATTGCAGAGCAGCAGAGACATAGTCGTCATGATGGGCAAAGATGAGCTCTGCACCTGGAAGGCTCTGGACAGCAGGTCTCTGAGCAACGTTTATTGATCTCATGGTCTCCTTAGGACTCTAGTGCTTTCTTCTGATGGCCTCCAATCATCCAGTAACATTCAGCTCCTTGTATTTTCTGTTCATTCGTAGGCTTTGTTTTTCCATTATGTGACCCATTTCTGTCAGGATGAGGGAAAGCTTGTAGGAACTTCCCCAGATAACTCTTGGAGCACAGACAGACTTTTCAGGAAACAGTAAGAGGCCTGCAATCGCCATCCCACAGTGTGCCAAAATTTCAGCCCAAGATTCTTGAAGGTATTTTTGTCCCCTTACAGCCCTTCAGCTGCCAGAGGAGCTTGTTCTCAGAGAAATTCTCCCCCCGCTGGATGCAGGGCCTGTAGAGCCTATTTATCCTGTTCCATTCCCTTCATCTGGCACACGGTACCTGCAGGAGGGCAGGAATCTGAAAACAGGCTTTGTTATGACAGAGATCTCCAGATCTTGTAGCAGATGTTTCTGGTGAGAAGCAATCTTGTTCCAGCCAAACCTTCTTCAGCTCCGCTGAGGAAATGCATAGAGAATCTCATAAGGCTACGGGCTTTGGCAAGCAATCTCAGCATATACCAGTGCCAGCTACTCTCTATATTTCTTTTCTGAAGGCTATATAGAGCAAATGATCTCTTCTCTGTCTCTGTGAAACAGCTGTAAATTTCTCTTCCTTTAAAACCCCCACCTATTAAACAACTGTGACAAGAGCCAGCAGTTATCAGATGCAAAATGAACCCTGTGTCTCAGATAGGAAGTTGTGTATCTGCCTCTCCCGATGTCTGCTGGACATTTTATATGCGGGTGCCTTCATTTAAAATATTATTGGGAAGTGGAAATCCCTGATAATTTCTGTAGCAGCCTTTTAGGAAATCCTGTCACTTCTTAAAAACCTATATGTTTCCTTGTTCCTCCCTGTCCCTCCCCAACTCCATCATTGGGAACCTTATCCTCTGCATAGACTGCTGCTTCACCCTTTGCTGAGGTCCTCTCTGCTTCGGGCCCAGAAGGTCTAACTAAGCTATTTTCAGTTTACATCAAACCAGTGTTTGTGATAATCCTTTTCCAATAATTCTCAGGAGCCAAAAAGCCTTTCTTCATTTTGAGAGAGGAAGTTTTGCCTTGCATTTGGACCTAGCGCTGCATTATTTCTATCTTACTGCCTCAGGTGTTGGTTCCCCGGCGGCTTAGAAAATGTCTTGTTCCTTTTCTTACAGAACAGACAACTCAGATCTTGGGAGTGATTTGCCTACCACAGATGATGCTTTTGTGGAGCAGTGTGTTTACCCAAACCCTCTAAAAAAAGATTTTTTGATTATGATGATTCTATTCCAAAGAGAAAAAAATCATATTTCTTTGAAGGAGCAATTATCATGTAAACAATGCAATAATATATCTGAGTAATTTTTATATTTGCATTGATTCTTGCAAATAATTCTCTGCACGTTACCCATTTACAGTGTTTGTGGTATAGGGTTCTGGATGAAAGTCACTTCAGAGTTCAGGAAAGCCAATGAGGTTTCTGAGAGTGCTCTGCTCTCCTGCTGGTTTTTGAATCAGAGAAGAATTGTGCATGTGTTGAGCTGTTTATAAATCCCCTCCCAACCTACTGATTCACGAAAAGAGATTCTGACCCCACTGCAGATGGCTCTCATGAGGTCATACACACCCACGCAATGTATGGCAAAGATGTCACAGAAGAGAGATCCTCTGGTGTGGTCCCTCACAGCTAAAGGGCACTTCATGTGCATCAGCATCAGAAACTTGTTTTTCTGAGTAACTGTAATGGTCTGATTAACTACCAAACTGCAGCCCACATGTAAATTTATGGAGAATTTTGGAACTGCTGCCATTGCAGTCCTCATGCTGTAAAATTGCAGGGCTGAGTGCATTTCACACAGAAAAATTGCCATTTTTATTCTGCTTTTGCCAGGACCCCATTATTTTAAGTGCAAAACATCTTTATTTCATAAAGTTCTTGTTCCTACTTGTTTGGGGGGAGGGGGTATGTTTTAACGAAAAAAATTGGTTTCAAGATTGTTAGTTAAGCAGCCCACTGAAAGGCTTGTAATTTTGTTTTTACTATTAAAATATCCCCTAATCCACCTTGCTGGCTTTCCAGCATTCTTGTAATATTCAATCAAGCCCTTGTTTAGTGAGAAATGTGACAATGCATTGTTGGCACTTTGCAAACCCACAGCCTTTGGCAATAGTTAATGAGAGGCAGGGTTTTTTTCCCCGTGCAGGACACAATGAAATTTTAGACAGATGAATGCTAAGAGAACCCTATGTACCAAAGGCAATGTTTACTGCATGTAATACATATCATTGTTTGTCTCCCGTAGTGAAAAATACTTGTGTCATGCTGTTAAAATGTACTCCTGACAGAACAGAGCTTGCTATTATAGGGTCCATTGCTTAAAAAAATGATATACTGACAGAAATACAATTTAAGAAAATTTAACACCAAGGGTAGTCGACCATGTAGGCTACTATTAAGGGGCAAAAACTCAAGGCCATGGTTTTATTAAAAAAGAGAGATAGTTTATTTGCTAGTAGTAGGCAAAGTTTATAAAAAAAATAGAAGGGAGCAAAGAGAAAAGAAAAAATCTAACTTGCATCCCTTGGTCTCTAGTGTGTAAAAAAAAAATTAATAAAAGCAACAGTTCAATAAGATTTTATTGCAGAAACGTTTAAGTGAAACATTTTAGGAATGCCTTGGATTTTTAAACAGTTACTTATGATGTGGAGCGCTGTAACACTACGGTGCATAACAAATCGTTGCTTTCGGATGCAAGGCACGCCCAGTGCTTTTCAGAAAATGAATAGTGAGACCTGGTTAATTTGAATCAGTTTGTGCATTCCTCCATATTTTTCTTTAGTTTTAGAAGCATATTAGCAGTTTACTGATGTGAGCAAATCATATTTGACTGGCTAGCTGGATACGGGTAAATTGTCAAATGCTTGCTTTAAGTTAATGATGGTTAAATTATAACACACTAATTTTGATCTAGAATTTATTTGCTTCTTCCCGTTTCTTCAATGCAAATTTCTAATTGCAAATTGCTAATTCATGATGTGTTCCAGTCTCCGGGGCACTAACAAACCTTTTATTTTTTATTTTTTTGGCATAGTGCAATTACCAAAATCGCAACTTGTTTTCGTTTGGGGAGATCTTTTCACACAGCAAAAGGTAAAGGGAAATTATTAGGCTTGTGCAGAAAATCCTGGTAGACAAGCAGTTTTCTACTGCTAACGTATGCCACAAAGTGTACAGCCGTGCTTGTCTGAGCCCTTATAGCTTGGGAGACCACTCCAGAGCACAGTTCTGGTTTGAGTCATAAGTGGAGATGAAGTACATGGACTGTCTTGTAGTACCAGCGCTCGTATCCTGGCTACACAGATGTGATTTTCAGACCATGCAAACGCCATTAACACACATTTCAGATTTAACAGGCAGCATGCTCTGGAGCTGGCTCCTTATTTGGAGACTTTTTGAAAATACATCTATCTCTTGTGAAGATATGGCCACTTATTTTTACCCTTAAAATAGGATGCTTGGGTCTTTGGGGGGGCTGCTCCTTATTCCTGCTGAACGTCACACTGTTT
Organism: Pavo muticus; assembly: GCA_016647715.1. Lineage (NCBI taxonomy): Eukaryota > Metazoa > Chordata > Aves > Galliformes > Phasianidae > Pavo > Pavo muticus. The sequence goes on from JACDJE010000019.1 coordinate 665,450, forward strand.
ATGTGTTCAAATCAAAACCTTTCCTGGGGATGAGAGGAATGAAAGAGTTTAAATGAAAGAGCTATTGAATGTTATGTGCATACATAACACACATAATGCTGAATTGTATGTTAAACCATTTTTTTTTTTAAGTGAACAGTTACTCAGATGCTTCTTACTTTATGTGGAGAAGCATGAGGGAAGTACTCTGAAATCACCTGAGACAATACTGTCACACGCTATGTTTGATCATCAGGTACGAGTAAATCATAACCAATAAATGGTCATAATGGTGCAAGAAGAATATCAGTTTTTCACATCAAATTAATGAATCATAGAATGGCCTGGGTTGAAAAGGACCATAATGATCATCTAGTTTCAACCCCCCTACTATGTGCAGGGTCACCAACCACTAGACCAGGCTGCCCAGAGCCACATCCAGCCTGGCCTTGAATGCCTCCAGGGATGGGAAGTTTAATTTTTTGTTTTGTTTTGTTGTTCCTCACTTATTTTCTCTCCTCCCTGCAATAGCCTTATTTTAGTTTCTAAAAGAGAGTTCTACTGTGCTGGCAGTAAGATTAATGTATTCCTTACAGTACAAAAAATAGCTGGAGTATTATCCCATCAACACAGTCATATTTCTGGAGGTTGCCAATAACACTTATTGTCAGTAAGAATTAATTGTGGACCTCCCACTCAAAAGATCCAAGCTTATATGTACCCTTCAAGCTACAGAAGTTCTCCTCTGAAGACTTCTGAATTCTGGTCTCTGAACTTGGAGATGGTTCTACGTATATAATTTAGTAAGCGGTGGCAGTGAATGAACATCACTTGAATTTTTGCAGAATCAAGGCCTAAAGACTTGTTAAACTTTCAAGTTAATAAATTATTATTGAAGCTAAATATTCATCTTACATGAATTTGAACAGGGTTGGAAGGAGGTGGTGCCAAATTTCAGTTGTAGCGCACACTGTAAAGAAATATTTCTGCTGCAAGCAATTTGTTTATTACAAGCATAAGGCTCAAATCCAGTTTTATTTTGCTATTAATCCTTTTCCTCTGTTTTCTTTTTACGTTTCTCACAGATGAAGGAAACATCAACAAAGCCTATTTTGGTTTTGTAGTCAATTTTATTTTCACGTTCTGAAATATGCAATGTGTGGGTATTCCATACTGTGTTATACTTATTAAGTATTTCAATGTAATTTTAACTGTAGCTTGTTTTTATTATTATCATTATTTATTTCCTCACACATCATACTTGTGCAATGTGAAAACAGTAAATTTTCAGACTTTTGGAAAAAAAAAATCAGAAAGAAAATACACATTTTTTGATAACTAGTGGTTTCTGTCTCTTTATAAAGAGATTCATTTTTAGTAATGATCCCTACAGGTGAAGTATTGATTAAAGTATAGTCAGAAAATATTCATGTTTTTTGGATAAAGCCTCCAAGAAAATTAACGTATATAGGATTGTTGATTTAAACGTGCATAATCCTTTTAATTCTAGGAGAGACTGATTTTGAGTTCAGTTTACTGTAACATAGAACCCCTTTGTGATCCAGATAAAATACCTACATTACACTGAAAAAAAAACCATCATGATGTTCCATTGGATTAGCTTTCTGGTTTTCAAACCCAATGTTCAGTTTCAGAATAAACTTGGTCTGGGCTGAAATCATCTTTAAAAGAACATGGAATTTGCTGATAGGCACCTCTTCTGACTTGAGCTGGGAAGGCCGCATGTCTAGGTTAGAATAACTGCCTCATTTCTAAAAGTAGCAGTTAAACTTTCTAGCAGTCTCACATCTGGCCAGCTGTTGAACCACTCTGAATAGGGAAAAGTTGCCAGTGATCATTGGAAAATAGCCCATGCAAGTACTGAGGGAAAAGGGGGGAAAAAAAGGATAGTAAATGGATTCATTGTGGAATTGGACACGAACTTGAAACCAGCGGCCAAGGGGAACATGTGAACATGCATTCCTGACGTATTTTAACATCTTTAACTTCCAGATACTGCATAGCTTCTGGGAAGGAGAAAATGCAAATATTGGTTGAGAACCACCATGGATGATAGCTGTAGAGATCTTCCTAAAATTTATGTATGATTAAACCGCTGGTGAATGGCACACAGGGCTTACCAACCCAATCAGAAGAATTCTTTATTTTTAATCATGTTCTCGTCTTTTCACTATTTTTTGTTGATTTTCCCTATTGATTGTCCTGTGCTTTGATATCAAATTCTCAGCAACAGTGGCCAGACATGCTACTGAGACCTGCTTGGAGCCCTCCTGGTGCCTTTACAGTTTAGGTAGCAAATTATGGTGGAGGCTTAAGTAGCGTAGGAGCTGCAAAAAACTGTATGACTGGTTCAGTAATGCCAGACAAGTTACTGTAGAAGAACCATGGTTATAACAATAAGCAAACTGGTGGAAGATTATGATCTGTTGTGAAGTTCCAAAAAAATTTTAACTACTTTAGATGTATTTCTGTTTTCTCCAGCTTCTTTCCTACTATGTAGAATACACACGTGCAAATAAGAAAGAAGATTATGACTATTGTTCATTTGGTGCCAGTCTTGCAAATCTTCCTAGTACAAGTGAACCTACTGGGCTCAATAAGAGTATTTGCTTGATTAAAAATTTATACAACTTATTGGAGAAATGCTTGTGATGTAGTGATGTGGTATAGCAATACAAGGTTTTTTTTCCCTGATAAAACAGGGAGCTCTTACTGTGAACCTGTTTTGTATACTAGACAGTACTTGTGCATAGGTGGTATTCCCAAGTCCATGATGTGTTTCCATGAGTGATGTAATTGTGGCTTCCTGGGAAACTGTGCCACCAACTCTCATCAGTGCACAAGCCCCGTACAGTGCTTCTGAGTGGCTGCTCCTGCCATAGCTTAAAAAAGAAAGGACTCGCAGAATGACTTGTGTCTATTTATTTAGCGCTCTAAGTGATCAGTTAGAAGATTATTGCCGTGCCTCATTCCGTTCTGGAAGATGCCTTTCCTACTCTTCCTAATCCCTTCTGAAAGAATTAGCACGTTCAGGGGTAGAGGTCAGGCACAAAGAGCCAAAATTTTGCCTAATTTTAGCTGCTTTACTGTCTCATTAAACATAGTGAAGTTGCCAATGCTGTGATAGGAAAAAAAAAACACCTTAGGAGGAAAGCAGTGTTTTTATCCCTGCTATTCGCTTCAGTGGGTGTTAGATCACCTTCTGTAAGAGCAATAAGTATGCCGATCATATTTGCGACTTGATCTCCTTCTTCCCTTTCTTTTTTCAGTCCTCTTAGTAGATGATGAATTTGACAGGTAACTTAAACGTGTTCCAATTCTTTTTCTGCTTCCAGCTAGTTGATTAAATATGAGAAATTGCAAAACGTTGAATGGAATTATTTGTTTAGTAAATAATTTTTTATATATATATATTTAAATCAAGACAGTCTGATAGTGGTATCTGTAGGTTTCCATGCATAATCTTAGTTCTTGGTAGAAAAAAACATCATTCTAAGGATAGTATCCAATATTTAATTAAGAATGGCTGTTTTCAACCAGTGTCTGTGCCAGAAAGCATTTTAGTTGAGCTGTCTGGAAGCATTCAGTGATTGTGAAATGGCTATTTACACCATTGAAGCAAATTCAGCTGCAAATGTGAATTTCTATCCTGCACTTTCTGAAGTATTCACTAATTCTTGAATTCCAAGTCTGCTCATAGATGTCATGATTATGTAAATAAAAATATTGTGTGGTCTCATATGAAACACTTTCTTTGTTCAACAACCGTTTCCAATCAAAAGCTGAAAAGAAGCATCTGTTTTTTTGAAATAAAAGAAAATACAGAAGACTATGGAACTACAAAGCAGCGATGTGCAGGAAATATCTATAACTACAGCGTCTTTTTTTTTAATCTTCCTTCATTTTATAATTTCTGAATTGAGATTTCTTACACAGTTACCACACACTTTAATTATTTTAAGAGTAGGGGGATTCTATAGGCCTATGGGAACAATCTAAATAAAAATAAATAAAAAAAAAAATACTTGCTAAGTAAAAGCTGGTTAGCAAGCATGTTTCTTCATTGGGAAAAAGCACATTGCTCTGGTTTCAGACATCAGTTAAATTTTTGCAGTTTTTTTCTAGGCAGACTCTTACAGTGCTGTAACACATTGTCTGATCCAGGAAATCAATGTGGGTATGATTCATCCCTCTGAAGTCTGCAATCTTTTCTTCATAAAACTAAGGAATATTCAACACTATGAAAACTTGCACATCTAGGAGTATTGACATACAATACTGGCAAAATACTCCTAATAGGAATATACTGTATCAGTATAGCAAAACAGTTTCCCATGAATGGAAAATCCATGTTTGTACAAACAAGGGTTGAAAAAGTATTAGTCTCTTGCCTTTTTGGTTAGCTTAGTCAGTCAGAAATAGTACCTCTTACTCATATGGGTTTTCTCGTAGATATGTGGGATATATGTTACAGGATTTGTGGCTGTTATCTATATGAGTAATCCCTCAATAATTTCAGGTCAGTTTAATACTATTAAATGAATAATGGAAAATCCCTTAATGGAACTTTGGGGCTGTGTCATGGTCTTTGCTTGCATGGGGCAGCAGATGACCAAATCCCTGGTGGTTGTGTGCTGAGTGCGTCTATGTCCAGCCTATGAGTAGACTACCAGGTCTGGTAGGGTAAACTGGATTTGCGCATGCTGCTGCCACAGCAATTATTTGCACAGCTTGCTGCCTGTCCAGTCTTGCAGAACTGGCCTTGGGTGTACTTTGTATCTTCTGTGCTGTAGCTGATTGTGCTGAAATGTCTCTCTGCCCTCTGATTAATACTTCTCCAGCTTCAATTAAAATGTAGCATGAAGGGCTTTGGCCTTATTATTTTCCCCTTTACGTGCATGTCTGTAAGGAGGATAATTTTCGGGTTTCTTTAATCAAAATCAGTTCAAGTTATCCTCTCATACTAAAGTGAACCACATCAAACTGAAGAGCCTGGGGCTAGATTCCCCAAGAATTCGGACATAGGAAACCTCTGAGAATTGTGGCTGTTTTTCAGAATCCTGAATAATGCCCCAAAATCATAAACGTCAATGTATAGAGAAAGTTTAATTCAAGAGATGAGGGATAACCAACTCTGTGAGGGGGAAAGCACTGCTACAGCTCAGACAACTCTTGTTGATTGCATACTACTTGGATCTCTGTGCATACTGGGTCTGGTAGGGTAGATAGTTACAACAGTAATTACAAACAACAATATTCCTTGTAACCACTAATACTGTAGTCACAAATAAGCTTTTTCAGGGCTGCTTTCTAAGGGGTCCTGTCCTCATCCCCTCCTTAACAGTCAACTGTAGCTGCCTATAGAGGGGGAAAGACTCCTCCTCCATTTCTTCATTTACTATTGCATGGTCCTTAGCACAAGCTTTAAACTCTCCTCCTAAACTACCAAGAAACAAGCTACAGGGGTAGTAGCAGAGCTTCCTGTTGTCTTTCTGTAGGTAGCAGATGGGTGGATTTAAGAGAAAACAGTATCTAACTCCACAGGTGGTGGAAAAAGCAAGATAGATAATGTGTCAATGGAAAATACCTTAAAGTTGCATGGTACCCATACCAAATATTTCTTCAAATCGTCAGTAATTGTAGTGACTAACTGACTGGAAGCATTAGAAACCCCTCCCTACAGTTAGCTAGAAGTTTAATTTCTGAAATATAATTGGAGTTAGAAGAAAAATGAACTCTAGTCAAAGATGAGACCTGAAACCTGGGAGGAATGATGAGTTGGATCAGGATCTACGCAATATAATTTATCAAGTGAGTGTGAGCAAAGCTATACAGCAAGGATTGGACATGGTGGAAAAAGAAAGGCCTGAGGTAGTTGAGAAAGTTAACAATAAGAGAAATGGCAGTAAGAATGACGTGAAATGAATAAAATAAGGTAAAGGTAGAAATGGAGGAAGATGAAGAGATGAACACTTTTAACAAAGGAGAAATAAAAGATCTGCACATGTAGGTTAGCATTTTATCTAATTTTATCATATTGGTAGAAAGAAATGGAAAAGACTGCGGAGGATGTATTTCATTTTTACTATTTCTTATTTATCTAGTTGCTTTATTTTGGAACGTGTCATTTGCAGTATTGGAGCAAGGATACATAAGATGTGATCCTCTCCCTACCTGAGCTTCAATGTAATCGCCAGTGGTACATGGAGCAATAGTTAGCTTTTGTTTGGTTTGACAGCACTTAAACTCTTCTCTGCACCAAAACAAAGAGCTCCAAGTGCAAGGTCCTGCACCCAAGTCAGGGCAATCTCAAGCTCAAGTACAGGCTAGGCAGAGAACAGCTTGAGAGCAGCCCTGAGGAGGATTTGGGGATGTCGGTTGATGAAAGACTCAACATAAGCCAGCAGTGTGCACTTGCAGCCTGGAAGGGCAACCATATACTCGGTTACATCAAGAGAAGCATGGCCATCAGGTCAAGAGAGGTGATTCTGCCCCTCTACTTTGCCCTCATGAGGCGCCACCTGGAGTACTGCGTCCAGTTCTGGGCCCACCCAACAAAAGAAGGACATCAAGCTGTTGGATTGGGTCCAACACCTCACCTGCAGGTACCAGCTGAAAGAGTTGGGGCTCTTCAGCCTGGAGAAGAGAAGGGTGACCTTATAGAAGCCTTCCAGTACCTGAAGGAGGCCTACAGGAAAGCTGGGGAGGGACCTTTTATAAGGGCATGTAGTGACAGGATGAGGGGAAATGTTTTTAAACTGGAAGAAGGTAGATTTAGACTAGATATTAGGAAGAAATTCTTTACTGTGAGGGTGGTGAGACACTGGAACTGGTTACTCAGAGAGGCTGTGGATGTCCCCTCCCTGGAAGCATCCAAGGCCAGGCTGGATGGGGCTTTGAGCAACCTGTTCTAGAGGGAGGTGTCCCTGCCTATAGCAGGGGGGTTGGAACTAGGTGATCTTAAAGGTCCCTTCCAACCCAAACCATTCCATGATTCTATGAAAAGGGACAGGAAAATAGAGGATACTGCCACTTCTCTCAGTCTGAGGCTACGGATGTGAGTGAGAGTATCTGTCAAATGTTTTTCAGACAACTTTTGGAGCAACAGCAGCAGGTAGAGGCACCAGGACAGGGCTGACTGAGTTCTGCTGCAGCAGAGGGTGCTTCCCCGAGGACAGGAAGATGCACTCACAAACTCAAAGTGACCTTACTTCTGAAGGAAGGGAATGAAATTGCCTACAACCAGTCATGACTCTCCTCCCAAGGGTGTCCTCTCCTATGTTGTGCACTTCTTTGTTTATGTTTGAGCAGCACTTTAGTTTTAAAAAATGAAGTCCCTGCTGTTAGCATGGCAGAATACTTCCTTTCAGAAACCCACGCAGAGATGAGTGCACTAGTCACATATATGTGGTGCAACAGGGACAGCAAAGAGGCTGCTGTGCATTAAATACGGGGCAATGCAGAGCCAATTCTTCCCTCTCTCTCAGGCTGTTGTAGTAGCATACATCTTGTGACTTCATCAGTCACTCATTACCTTGCCTCACCCCTAAAAAATATCACATAAATAGTCCAGAGGAGGATAAATTTACCTGCTGCCATGCCTAGGTGGAACAGGATAGCTTCATTCATACTTTCCTGCACTTTTATCGCTCCCCATCACTTAAGCCTGTCTGTGCTTGCAGCGGTGCCTGCCACATTGTCTGCTGCTGACCGCTACGGCAGGAAGGGAAGGGATAAGCCGCAATATCAGCTCATCTTCAGGGGCTCGAAGCTGTAACTGCAGTAGAAACCAGACCAAATTCCTATTTCCCCTTCTCTAGAATGATACCTGGGAACACTGTGTTTGCCGTACTCTTTTAATCTGACATATCTGGTATCCAGCAGTGGGGGAAACAGTCTGTCTGCTGTTTCCAAGGGACAGCAGTAAAACAGAGTGAGCTAACTTCTGCAAAGCTTTTCAGGATTTGCCAGAGCTGGGGATATTGCAAGTAGGAAAGGATTTCATCCTGATCAGTGTGGTTATCTGTTGTTATAAGAGAGATGTAATTTGATGATTCTCATTTATGTAAAAATGTGATTCACATGTAATACAATGCGTACAGTATACGTGACCTACAGCTTGATGCCATTTCTCATTGAGTAATTTTTGTTGGTGCTTTGGAGATTTTTTTCCCTACTACTCTCTCTTCACAGTTCTATTAAAAAAAAAAACAACAACAACACAAAAAGCCAGATTACAGCGTTGGTAAAGCCACAGTGAGGTGTTTCTCACAGAAGATTTCCTAAGTTAAACAGGAGAAAAGGGTTTTATTTAGAGAAGTGGCAAGTATGGACTATTTTTTCCAAAAAACAAAAGCTATCTCAGTTTTTTGTTGAAATTTCGAGGTAAATGTGGAAATATTCTCCATATAATGCCTTGCAGTCTCTCTCCAATTGTTTTTTCCTCTAAATCGTATTGTAGTACTACACCCTGACTTCTTGTCATTGCTTTTTTAGATCTAAATAAGCGGTATATGAAGATATGTAAGGTCTGAATTTGAAACTCTTACCATAGAGCATGCTTTTGTATCAACATGTAACAACGGGTGCTGTTTGCGAAAGAAATTACTTCTGCTTTTAAAGGTACCCTGAGAATGTGACAGTGACCATCTCTACTGAATTTCAGAGCCTGGCTGCCTCACATCCTGATGTATGTCCTCCTCAGCTTAAAATTTACCTCAGAACAGTTCAGGAGGCCCTCTGTTCTACATAAATAACAGGCAAATTGACAAGGCAACCTTGACCACGTCATGGCTGCGTCTCCTGATGGTACACAGAAATAAGAACTGACCCCTTTTAAAGTCAAAGCAAGCTGAGGACTGCGGGGCAGGAACCACTGGGTGTTAATCCTAGCTGGGATTAAATCCCAGGCTCTCTCCGTCACCTTGATCAAACTGCTGATGAGGGGGATTTGCAGAGGAGTAGGAGACAGTTAGGCATCCACCTGTGATTGAAAAGTCTGGCAGTTCAGCAGTTTATGGTCCTTTGTGCTCTGAGTCTCCTGCCTCAGTTTCTCCAGCTGCCCTCCCTCTCTGACAGGGCTCCTGAGAGCCTGGGGGAGTTGGAGGCCAAGATGCCCTCCCAGCACTTCGTGTCATGGTGGCTTCAAGCAGAAGCCTTCATCCTCTGGATGCTCTGTCTTCCAGGGCAGCTTTCTGCCCAACCAGAACAAAGAATTCATTCTCCTAATCACTTCGCTCACATGGAGAGGGCCTTTGTGTTTTTTTGGAGGGGAGGTGAAAGTGGGCCCTGTAACTGGAGCTGGTAGCGTGTGGTTTTGGCACCTGAGCACATTGGCTGTGCCCAGGAAGCTACAGCGCAGCAATTAGCCGGCGCGGGCAGCACTCTTCAGGGGCAGAGGCTCCCCTCCTGTAATACATCCCTTTCTTAATGCGACTTGATGTAGATAGAGTGGGGGCCTATCAGGTGTGAAAAGCCCTGCTGCTCCTGGCTTGGAGTGGCCTCCAGACAGTGATTTGGCGACGTCAATCCAGTCATGCTTGATTTCGGCACTTAACGCGGTAAAGCAGGATCCCTCTACCCCCGATCAACTTCTCAATTAGCGAGCTGCCTCGTGTAACGGCCTTGTTTCACAATCCCTGCGGGCCGCTTCAGGGGTCATTAGGGTGAGAAAACTCCAGCGCTGGCTCCGGCTCCAGCAAGCGCAAGGGGAGCCGAGAGATTTCCTAAATACATATAACCCTTTTTCAAGTTGTTTGCTTTCATGGGATTGATTCTCGGCACATTAAGGAGCTTAAGGCGTCAGTATCTTCTTTAAACTGCCCACCTTATCGCCTTTACAGCTGACAGTTTCCTGACAGCCAGAGTATAAGCAGAGATAACTAGTAGGTTAGTACACATATATATTATATACGAATATTATATACGCTGCTCAGTATTTTCTGCTGAAGAAGGTGACGGGAAGCTTTGCGTTTGTAGTCTACAGTTCTGGTTAAAGAGCAGCTCTGTAAGCAGCACCGTAATTGTAACAGCGCGTCTGGAGGGCTGCGTGGAGGGTGCTGATACCCAGCTGTAGTCAGGGCACGAGAATAAATAGGCAAATTTATGTCCTAGTCTCCCAAATTTCTTTCCTTTCTTTATTAGGGAGCAAACTATTGTTACATTAAATATTCAAACTACACAAAATCTCAAGGGCTTTCCTTTCCCACAATGTGTTACCAGTATTCATGCATATGAAGAACAGTAACCCATATACAAACGGCACCTTTTTTAATGAGCAATATATGTCAACATGACACCTTCTTATGAAATGCAGCTTTTTAGGTTCTGCCTTTGTGGATGTAATAATTGAGATGTTTCTAATATATGCAGTTAGATTACCTGCTTATTGTTTGAGATTTTGTTCGTCTGCTAACTTTATACTGTTTGTAGTGCTTTTAGCATTTGCCTCAATTCATGCTCAGTTTTATTTAATTAGAAATATAATTTTCTGCTACATTAATTATAAATTTGAGTGAGACATTGGTGCAGAATTTCGTCAAGCGTTCTTTTCAGAAGAGAAACAAAAATCATAGGGAGCACAGAAGAAGCCTACCAGATGCAGGTGTAAATATTGATACCTTAAAACCTGAACAATTTAATAAATACACGAGAGAAAAAAATGTGTATTATTTGCAATTATTTGGTCAGTACATTTTATCCCAGTGGATCATTCAACTTATTTTTAGTGCAATATTAACTGAAACAACTGGGTTAATGCCAGAAAATTGTTGTGGATATTTATCTCATAATGTGACATGTTTTGAAAGCATACTTCTAGAACCAGCCCTAAATATGCTGAAATCTGAGTTTTGAAAATGATATTATTTTAAAATAATGATTTTAATGCTTATATTTTGCTCAAAATATTTTTCCCAAAGCTGTAATATTTTTGCAATTGTGTTGATGATATATAGATAGCAGCAATGCATATGCATGCAGTATATGATGTGTATCGTGTATGTGCTTCTTCAAAGTACTGTGATGCTTTGATTTGTAACTGTTTAAGGTTTTACTTAAAATTCTGAACACTGAGCAGAGCATAGCCATTTCAATGGAATACTTCAAATACTAAGTCCTAAAGGTGACACAACAAAGGAAATACCTTGGATACTGCAGCTTTTATTTATAAAAGAAATGTTCACATAGTCCAACGAAGGAAAACTTCACCTGTTTCCATTTCTATAGGAAGAGCAGTTCTATTAAACCATCGCTTTGTTGCATGATTTTGCAAGCGCATCATATGCTTTACATGAACAGAATGAACTATTTGCATGCCATCTAATGGATTGACGCACATCCTTTTCCCTAATTTCTAAGCATTTTGCTTATTGCAAACATTAAAAAAGAATCTTCTCACTCACCATGCAGCACTCATCTTACAGTGGTTTTCAGAATGGAGTAATCCAACTGTGGGAGAAGAAATTATTCTGTTGTAAAGCGGTGAAAACACAACTTTGTCCCTCACTATTCTCTCCTGTTCTGGTATTTTTATTTTACACACATGCACATCTAGTTTAGCTCTGCAAGCAGTTTTCCAGAAAGCGGATGTCTTGTAGACTGAGTACCAAGACTATTATTCTTGGGCTTTGAGGTTTTGAGGTTTCTGGGCTGGAGATCACTACTTTACAAAGAACAATTCTTTCTGCTTATGTCAGTGAGTAGCTGCTGCAAGTACATATTTTTCATCATAGTTATCATTCAGGGCTCTTAAGGGACTTTTGCACACCAAGACTCTTGTTGTCCTTTTAATGTAAAGTAAAGATGGGAAAATTGAGGTGCGAAGAGAGGATATTTGAGCAAGGCCACTTAGCAAGGTAGTGCAGGGACTGGGTGTGGAGGCTTCTTTTCCCCAGTCTAAACATTGACTCACATTCCCTACCGACTTTCATCATTAACCTGTTAACGTAAAAAAATGACTCTGCTTCAGCATTTCTAATGGCTCCTCTCACAACTGCAGGGTACTGCACACCTTTTCAGCTTGACACTTTTCAGCTGGATCTAAGGTCAGGACTCTGCCTAACTACAGCAATATACCTGCTTAGGAAGAATTGCTGGCATGGAGCTCATGTTGCCACATTAGCATTCTCTGTCTGCTTTATGGATGTTTTTTTATGGCTCGCATCACAGCTCATTCTCTGCCAAAATGTCTGGGGTGATTCCCATGAGGTTTTGAGGTTTCTGGGCTGGAGGTCACCACCTTATAAAGAGCAATTCTTTCTGCATGTTTTTTGTGTCCCTGGATACATATCTTCTGGCCAAAGAAGATGTAGAAACACGATGAGAACCTTGTGGCTGCACTTCCTACCTAAGCACATCTTTGCCTATAGCACCATGGCATGAAAGAGCCTGCTAATGATTCTTAAATGTTCATTACTGTAGTTCTTCTCTCAGAATATACTTCTCACCTTGAATGACCCATGTGTTGAATTTTAACTAAGGGAATCCATGATAGTAAGTCTGTCATGATGCTGCTTTTTTTTTTCCTCTCCAACTCTTAAAAGCCTTTTATTAGAAGACTGCTTAAGGCATTCTTCAATTAGCATGTGCTGTATTGTGGCTGGAACAGCTGTTTACCATTTAATAAAGCATGGCATAATTTATTTTCAGAGTCTAGCAACCGTCTTTGCTATTACACCAGGGGAGAAGCACAGTGACTGCATTGTTCACTTCACTGATGAAAGAACTATAGACTTTATTATATGACTTCATAGAACTATTAACTTACCCCCCACTTCTATTTCAGCATGTATTTACCTGACAGTCTGCACATTGATTTCTTACCCAGAGGTTCTGCGTTCTCAGTCACCTCTGGGGCAAAATGAAAAATGTCTAGGTTTGTCCCTCACATTAGGCAGCTAATTATATATTTGTACCTTAATATCCTTCCCTCCCCTCCCCTCCAGGGGCTAGCTCTGTATGCACCACTTAGACCTTTTCTCCTTAGTCACTGGAGAAATAATGGAGTTGTTGGGAAATGATAGGAGCTTGGCCACTGCTCATCAGGGTGCTTTTTCATTCAGTTCCTTTTCTTCCCAGATCTCTCCTTCAGCATTTGTTCTAAAGGATGCAATTTTTTTTTTCCTGTTTAGCTCTGTATATGGGAGATGAATCTGAAATACATCTTGAAAGCATCTCTCGAGTTCTGCTTCCTCAGCAGCAACATGGAACTATATGCAGTTCTAGGAAAGTCAAAATTCCCCATGTCTGTGTTGCAGTGGTTTGCTCCCGGAGGGGACTGCAGGTCACCTGCATCTCCTAATGGCATCAGTTTCATGGCCTTACCATGAGGACAGATGCTGGCTGCATGAGCAGTATCCATGTGGCAAGTGAACTTGGTCCTGTAGGCATAGCTGAGGTCATCCCTGCAGGTCCCCCACTTCCAGCCTGTCCTTGTCAATCCTGTTGAGTGGTCACTGAACCATCATCAAGATCATTTGTTCAGGTATGAAGAAGGGAGAGCATGTGGCAAAATGAGTCCACTGATGCTCTCTTACAGCCAAAAGGTATAGGCACAGCACAGGACAACATCCATGTCATGCAGTATGTGGCACAAGGCCTCAGACGAGCCTCCAAATCCAGGAACTGTGCAGAAACATCTAAGTGGCGATGTAACTGGCAAGTTAGCTGGGATATTGACTAATTAGTACTGGTGAAGCGCCACGGTTCGGTGCCAGTTAGACTACGGATAGGAACCATTTGGGGATATTGCATTCTTCTTATTATTTGAGATGGGGCATTAAATTTGTTTTTAAGTTGCTCAAGTCTGACAATGAAAGTATGTCAGCTGAGTATCTGCAAATTTTTAGATTCAGCCTGTGCATGCGGATGGATTTATATGCATGATTTAAAGTAAAGCGTGTGTAGAAAGATGAAGTTTATATGGTTGCTTTGTAAAAATGGATGTAATATTGATGTTGACTTACTGGTAGAAGTTTAAGGATGTCACTATGCATGAGTGGTGGTGCAAAGCAAAGCCCTGAGTGCATTGGGAGGTCATTTTTAACTTGAATTTATTTCCACAATATCAGGCATAGATCATTGTGCACTGCGCACAATCATCCTTGCTTTTCATCTGAGTCAATGAGAGTGGCTAAAGAAAATTTAAAATGAAACAAAATTGTAACTTTATTTAAAACAGACAGTAAATTAGGCCAGAATACTTCTTAAAATTGCATTTTAGCTTTAGACTGAAAATTTGATGATCTGGCTGCGTGACTGAAGGGACAAGGTAGCAGACTGTGACATAAACGATGTGGCTGTATTTGCAGCTAAGATGAACAAGGGCTTTTTGAAGTTCTGTGATTTAGGCTTTGGAGTTAACACTCCGTTGACCAAACAACAAAATGCCCACTTTTGATAGCTTTCTCAAACTATAGCTTATAGAGAAGTGGCATTACATCAATTATGTCTGGTCATGCTTCAGATTTTTTGAGCCAAAATTAAGGCTTGCTTGAAATGAAAGCTTAAATTGTTTCACAGAACGCAAATAACCTAATTAGGGAAGGATATAGAAACAAATCTATATTTTGTTTTGAATGTCTGGTTTTGAGGTGTTTGAAAATGAAATTCATCCATGTTAGCTTTACATAAAGAATTCTTTCATACAGCCTGCACGGAAAAAAAAAAAAAGCTTGGTTTCAAGAACTTCAACAGGCGCAGGCCAGGGTTTGGCAAATAGCTTGTTCTACACAGATGGAGCAGACTGGAAGCCTGTGCTAAGAGGAATGTCTCAGCTACATTAAATTAAGATCCACGGTGATGAGGACAGTACGTAAAACTTGAGTGCAAGAAGACAAAAAAAAATTTTTTTTAATTATTGTAGTTCATAGTGAACACAATTGTTTTCTTCTTCATATGTGGTAGGGTGGATGAGAAACAGCAGCTTCACGCTAGAAAGGTTTGCACTTCCAGTTTTGATTATTGTGCTGCAGATAGACAAGTACTACATGTTTAACACAGTGTAACCGAGGCTGTGTGGGATTGCTCACATACCCAGGTTAGCTAGACAAGAAAGCAGAATACTTTAAGACAAGTGGCATGTCACAACGCTGTGAGGCTACAGTCATGCCCTACTGTGGCATCTCCATCTGCCCACAATCCAGCTACCAACCAATGCAAATTTTCAGAAGCAAGGGCTCTAGAGAGGTACCCCAACTTGCCCTCAGTGAAGAGGAGCTGTATTTTCAGGTGGCACATGCTGGGGATCTTTGCAAACAGTTATGAATGTCAGCATACTTCCAATGTCAATTCCGCAATGCGCGAGTTTGCTTTTGAAATAAAACAAAGGGTACCTAAGTTGAAAAAGCTTCTCTGCTCTAATTTGGCAAAGCAGCCCTCTTTTCACAGCATTACCAAACAAGGCAAACACTGAATCAGCCTTTGATTTTAGTAGGTGTTTAAGCACACTTCAGCAAAT
>JACDJE010000019.1:685906-794458 GCA_016647715.1 Pavo muticus
TTTTTGTAATACACCCACTTGAAAAGTATTGAAAATCTTTAACAAAGAGAATTTAAAAAAAATTCTATAGATGTCTGGCAAAAACAGCATTTCATATTGTTCTTACAGTATTTTATACTTCTACTCCTGATGTGACTATATATAGTTTACAGCCTCATTTACTTTAATGTGCTACCTGAATAACATAATCATAGCAATAACTATGGTATAGGGTTGTAAGGTGCATGAACCTCTAATGCTTTCTGACGATTTAAATGACTTGTTCATAAAATGTTCTTTTAATAATAGTGGTAAAGCTTTTAGCACTAGATGTCAAAAATGCGAAGAATATTGGCTTTTTCAAGTGTTATTTCTTTTCTAGCTAAAGTGTGTTTTAATAATAAATAACACCAAAAGCCAAGGTTATGTGGCTCTTGTCTGAATGGCGCAATCCAAGCTGAAGACTCTTCCCGCGTATGCAAACAGCTTGACCCCTGTCCACACAGTTATGTAACATCCCTAATGTGTTTACTATTTCTTTGTTGAGTTTAACAAGATGTTCCTTTTACCCAGGAAGGTCATCATAACCTGCAGAAGAATAACGTCACATTAGGTGGGATATTAGGCTGTCACCACTCCATTAGACTCTCTTCCAACAAAGGGACTGTGCCTTTGTATTGGAAACTGGGCAGACTTGGACCACCAACACTAGCCTTTCCAAATAGATCTGTGCTGGGAAGTCAGTCAAAGGCCAGGCAACTACTGAGTGGAAACAAAGATTAAAGCATGAAAATTTGATTTTCTTTTCAGTTAAGCATCTTCAGGAATATTTATCTTTCTGTATCTTCAGGTTATTTGGCGTTACAGGAAACTGCGCTGCCTGCAGTAAGCTCATACCTGCTTTTGAGATGGTGATGAGAGCTAAGGACAATGTTTATCACCTGGACTGTTTTGCATGTCAACTTTGTAATCAGAGGTAAGAGAATGTATTGGGTCTGTTCCATAAACTAGGCGTTTGTTTGGCTCTACTGTGGGTATGCATTCAAGTGAAGAGGAAGCATCTACCAGTAGTGGAAGCCCAAGATTAAGACCAGGATACTTTCCCTGGGACTGAAGCAGAACATCTTTTATGACCTTGGCCAGAAAACTTTTTGTGCCTCAAATCCCACACCAATAAACAGGAATAACGTTGCTTCCTCTTGCTTCAAAAGGCTGTCTGTCAAGTCTAATTAATTAATATTTATAAAGGACTTTGAGATACTTTGCTGTAGAAGAGAGTGCTGTATCATTTGTCACTATTACGTTAATTTCATTTGAATTCTTCATTTTTGTCACATGTATTTCTTTTAAATTACATTATGTCTCTTCCTGTTGACAGAACTGTGTTCAGTTAAACTTACAAGATGTTGTTCCCACCATTTTCTCTGTAGCAGCATTGGGCTTCCTATGCCCTATTTTCACTTCCAGCTCTTAACTGTAGCTTATAGAAATCCCAAGGATCCAAACCAGACGTTTTGTTCTAAAGAGTCGTGTATACAGTTGCAGAGCAAAGGTCAAAAACGGTAAAATTATAAAAACTGCATATTTCAGAGGCAGTTATGGCCAACTCACTGTAACAACATTCAGAGTGATGGGCAAATCCTATTAGAGAAGTTGCTAGCAGCTTTCCCATTGACTTCTATGAGGTCTAGGAAATGATAGAACCAATTATGTCCACTCCTTAATGTACCCATTATGTTTTTTCAATTATCACATGATCTGATTTAGAATTTTATAGCAATTTTTTTTTTCCCCCCAAGTGGGAAGAAAAATGAGATGTACATTCCTAGGAAGTAACAAAAAATTAGGAAGATAATAGTCTAACACAACAAAGTTAGATACAGCTCTAAATAAGCTTTGCTAACTCACCTTGTCCTACGGTATGTTATTTTGTAACACTGTAGTCATTTAAAAATCAAACATCCCTAAAGAACTATAAAATGTACAGCTGCTAATAATTGTAACACACTACAATTACACTCTTTAAAAAAAGCCAAATTGACCTTTTTCATCATGTTGCATGGGAAATTAAAATACCAGGCAAGTAATAACCACTGCTTAAACTATATAATACTGCAAAGTAATTATAGGTTCTAATGCTGTTTAAAGTCCTATATCAATTTTGCCTTGCCACAAAACTAAAAGACTGTATTCCAAGTAAGGCAGGCAGAGCCTCCCAGTAGTACCCACTCAAGACTCACACATATGACTAGATTTCTTTTCTTAAACCCTTCAAATCCCTGTTTCTGTGAACAGCTATTCTAGTATCATTATTAAAGTGCCTAATATATTTCTGTTGTTCGCTTCATTTATTACATGCCATAATGGGGCTGCATATCTTTAGTGTTGGTTATGCACAATTAGCACTTAGTTATTGTCTTGTCACTTCAGCCCATACAAGACAAACTTCTTTAATGTAAGAAGTCAGCTAATCTTCATCAGTCAAGCAAAGCAGACAGTGTTTGGTACCCTGAGTACAAAAGATTTTCATTATAGTTAGCACTCTTGGATCTGAGGAAGTGAACTTTCTTTTTCTTTCCCTGAAAAAGAGAAGCTGTCATGACTGTTTTTAATATTCCTCCTTTACCAAAACAAGTGTGAACTAATGCACAATTTCACTTTGCAGCTCATATGCATCACACTGTGCCCTAACGCCACTTACTCCCACTGGAGAAATGCTGTAAGGTGTTTCTGAAGTGGAGCGTGCCAGGGACATTTAATAATTCTTAGCCATGTCATCCCTGAGCCTTCAATCTAGTCTCTTTATTTTTTTATTTTGCATGTAATTTGGACAAATGGTTGACAAAATAGTTTTATGAGAGCCTTAGACTGGGAACGTAGGAATTGATTTACCTGAAATACAATCAAATTCACCTACTCAAAACAGGGAGCAGCTCCAGAACTTTCAAAGAATTTCAGAAATTCTCAAAAGTAGCCCTAATCTTGCAATAGCTCTCAAGGACCCTAATAAAACATACTGCCTGTAGGGTACCTTTTTTTCCTCACAATCTGGGGCTAGTGGCACCCTGAAGAATTAATTTTGTTTTTATGTAATAAATCTTATTTCGTGGATGCTCCAACTTAGCTCTTCTGTGGTTCCTATGGCAAAACATTTCACTGACTACACTCTCTCATTAATAAATGGCTTTAAATCTTTTGTTTTTCATTACTTGCTAATAAAAATAGAAACTATAAGTGCTAGACACTAGCCCATCACCACTAATTTATATATATATATTTCTACTATGAAACATCTTTCTTTTCTTTTAAATTGAATAATCTTGTCAGTCAACACACCATTGATAATTTCCCTTGTGCTTCTCAGCAGCATTTTTTCTTCCTCTAGTTAAGACAGAGGAATCAAAACCAAATAGCAGACTTCAAGTGAGGATAGGTTTA
Source organism: Pavo muticus (assembly GCA_016647715.1). Taxonomy (NCBI): domain Eukaryota; kingdom Metazoa; phylum Chordata; class Aves; order Galliformes; family Phasianidae; genus Pavo; species Pavo muticus. Next base: position 689,324 of record JACDJE010000019.1, read on the forward strand.
CAAGATAGCAGTTTTGTTTTGTTTCTTTATTCCATGCTGCTCCTTGCATTCAAAATAATCTTCTTGAGTTGACTGCCTGGATCTGCTCTTCACTTTCATTCCAGCCACAATCCATAGCACGGTATTTATTGAAGAGAAATATTTTTATTTACAAGCACATCAGCAATATAGAAAAATCACCAACCAAACTGGGAAGGCTCACCAGCTATTGCCAGATGTACATGTTTAACTTTATTCCCCATCTTTATTTTCTAACCTTAATTCCTTTGGGATGTTCCTTATACTGATACAAGCACATCACATCTGGAGTACTACTGCAAAGTCTGTAGTGCTCTCTGTTGAGCTCCATGTTTGAGATTTTTGAGATTTATAGTTCCTGTCTACTGTTTTCTGAACAGAACGTATGTAATGTTCATAAGCAAACCGAATAATTTCTTCAGTCTTCATTACTGTGTTTTTAGTGGTGAATGTCTCCTGTCAAGTTGTCCCTGGTTGTGTTCCTTCCAATGCTCTCTGCTTTCCAAGATAACTACTAATTATATTAGCTCACATCACACTGATCCTTGGAGTGGCCAGGTTTTCAGGCTTACTATGGCATGACCCTTGTATTCCTGCCATTCAGACAGTTGATTCTGGCCTGGTGAGAGTGAAACCTGCCCATCATCAGTGCTTTTTGAGAAAGATCTGGTCATTTTTCTGCTTTTCTGCGCAGCTTCTCTGTTTGCTTTACTATTTTTGAGTATCTCACCATCCCACTCAAGTTTCAGTGTGGATGGCAGTTAGACCCTCATTTTCAAGGGACTCTTTTTGGGCCATAAACTCCATCTCTGAACTAAGCCATAATGTACCTGTCCCACTTTATTGGTCTTTTGAAGGCTAGATTCAGAGTAAGAAGAAAATATCATTGTCTCACATGATGTACTCTAAGAACATCATGTGGCAGAACTCCACAAGTAAGGGATCTCCTGAGCCACCAAGTCCTGTCCTCTGGTATCCAATAGACACTGTAGCATGTTTTCTATTTCATAAAGCTATTCAGCTCTACCATCTAATTGCTCTGTCCAGACAGTTTTTGACATTTCCCCCTTTTTTTTTCTTGCTACTGATGTTTAAAGCAGTAGAGATTTTGTTCTGCTCCCAGCCTAAAGGTTTTAGCATCCCCATTATCTTTCTCGTCTCTGTCCAGTTTACTAATTTGAACTTCTTCCATCTCCTAAATGTTTGCAAAGCTTAGTGACAGTCATCTTAATGGTGTGAATGCTCCCCTTTCTGCTCTGTAACCACATTAAACCTCTCCACAGAAGCACTTCCCCTCACTTTGGCAGTAGTCCCCATATAGTTGATTTCTGCAGAAAATAATAAAAAAAAAAGAATGAAAAAAGATGGGAACCACTGGAAAAATAAACTCATAAACAGACACTGCCTTTCACACTTTGTCAGCTTGCATGTGTGTGACTGGCAAAATGGAGTGGAAAATCTTGCAAGTGGGCTCAGCTGCATCTTTGCTTGACACTTCTGACTGCAGCAATGATCTCAGCCTGCCTTCGGCTTTCCCACTTTCCTGAGTTTCGACGTCCTTCCTTTCAATTTCTGCGGCTGCTTTAGCAGCTTGTTTCGTACTGCTGCCATAATTTTTGTCTGCCTCTGAAGTCAACTTGGGGTATGGTTTAAAACTCCCATCTGCTATCACCGAGGGGCATTTAAATCAACTGCTCTCCCCTTCTATCTGAAACAACCTTTATTTTAATGGGCACTGGGCTGAAAATGGTTACATACTCATTCAAATCACTGTCTTGATGTAGCTGTAGACACTTATTTCTGGTATCAAATGTAAAATGTCCACACAGTGCTGCCTTTGTTCTCTGTCAAGGTGAGGGTGAGTGTGATGCTAGGGATGTGCTTATTTAAACACCAATGTTAGATTTTTGTTTGTGTGTTCACCTTACAAATTCCGAAAACCTCAGTACTTTTTATTTCCATTATCTTTAAATTTAGAATAAAAATTAATATATTTTCCACGTTAGCTTTAAAAAAGATAATAAATAAAAAGCAGACCACATTGAGGTTAGTCACTATAAATTGAAATGTTTGGTTCTGTGCATTATACTATATATTCTGTGTATATGTAGTGCATCTTACTGATAAAAATATACAAATCCAGCCACAGCTTACACTGTCCAGCCTTTGATAATAAATGGACTCTTTGACAGAATACTAAAACCATAGGTGCAGACTGATGGACTGAGTGATATACAAGAGTAGTTTAGTTCTCTTAGTGGTATGTACGGATTAACACTGCCTTGAGTTATATTGGAAACTCAGGTTAGCTTTTTAAAAAAGAAAAAGAAGACAAACAGAAGACAAGTTATATCCCTTGAGTGTAAAAAGCAGAGTGGAAGGATGTGGGTGGAGTAAGTCTGGGCTGAGGAAAAACAAGTAAATGTTTCCAGATTTTATTTCTGTCTACCACAAAGATGCTGCATTACCAAGGAGCACTTCGCATACAGCCATCTTTGTTCACAGCAGTATTTCTCTCACTTTCTTAAGAAGTTTTCAGTACCTTGACATGCACTCCATGACATGCATCAGAAAAGATGACAGACAGTAGCGAGATCTCCTTAAATGTCTTTTCTGAACAATGAAATAGCTATTTCTCAAAATTGAAGTTTTATACTACTTTTGATTAGTCTAGGCACACCTTCCCCCTCCAAACAAGGTGATAACAGAGGTCATTTTGTAATTTAAATGGCCCTCCTTCTGCCATTGTAAAATATGACAGGAGTTCTAGAATGTAGCTTAATTATAATGGTCATTCTACTAATGTCACAGTCATGTCAAAAGTAGTATTATCAATGTATGGGGGTAAGTCCAATCTGGCATGTTAATGCAGCCTATTGTATATTTTTCCCGTTCATCCTGCATGCCTATTAAATAAATTGGGTGAGGGTTTTAGGAAAGGCTGAAGACTACCATCTGCCTGCTGGAAGAGTAATAGTCTTGCCTCATTATATACTCCTAACCCAGTTGCATCTCAATATGCTCCTTGACTCTGTTTGATATATGTGCCCAAATTGTGTCCTGATTTACATCCCATGTCAATTCCGTGACGAAAACATTTACCAGAGGTGGAAGGCAAGGCTTGAATTTACCCTTCCATTTTAAATCTGATCCAGGTTTAAATCCTGGCGTGTACAAAACCAATCTGAAGGAGTTACAAGATTTAGCTCTTTGACTTCAGAAGAAGGTAAATCTGGTTTTCGGAGTCAGATACGGTTGAAAGCGTGGAACACGTTGGACAGAATTTGTTGCATTTTGTGTGTATCCTTGCCTTGTCTCATTGTACTCAGGAGCTAGCATGGCACATTTAGATGTTTTTCACCTGGTTCTTATTTCTTCATCACCTAATGATGCATAAATCATACATTTAGTACCGAGGGATACACACAAGTCTCAGCATGGTCTTGGCCAATGTGCTTCGTTCACTGAGCTTGCACAGTATGAAAGTGGGTGCAGAATTTGGACTACAAGTATGGCAAGAAGCAGGTTTCCCCCCAGACACAGCGGCTCTCCTCTCAGTGCGCAAACCCAGCCCCAGATGAACCCAAGAGCATCTTCCCATGCAGACAGACTCTCACCCCACAGGTTATCACACAGCCCTGCCTGTCTAGGCAAGCCACAGGCAGCCTCTCTGCAAGACAGCTGCACACTCGGAAGGTAAATGATTTGTGGAACTGTGTGTGTTTAAAGCCACTCATGCATAAGGCTGTCAAATGCAGTGTAGATATAGGTAGAGCATTTCTGGCTCGACATATTAACATAGCAAAAGCAAAACACATTGACACTTTTTATTGGGAAAGGCATCCTGACTCCCTCATGTAGATAGTGTACTTCAGTACAAACTGTGGTTGAGAAACAAAATCCTTCAGCCAGGATTTTGATGCAAGTGGTATAGTAAGAAGCTGTCCGTGAAAGTACTGCCATGCAAGTGAACTTCATTTAGCAATGTATTTTTCCGTTGGTTAAATATTTTAAACAAATTATCCCGATAAACTGTATATTACACTGGATCACAAAGGAGCATGTAGCTGAATAACATCCCCAGTTTAGAGTCGGTGCCTTTTCTGGGTGGGCATCTCAGCTTTGAGCTCCATCGGTAGTTGTTGGGGTAATTGCAGCGGGGTTGCAGATTTGCCGCACTACCTCATTTCCTCTGCTTCATATTCATGTGTAGGTTCATTTAAGAGAAACTAAGATGGATTTTTTTAATTTAATTTTTATTTTTATGTGACTTCTCTGGGGAAAAAAATACAACGTCTTCAGGTATCAGCACTAGTTAAGACTCATTGACCTAATCTAAGAAAATGGACAAAAGAATTTCTGTCTGGAATGCTTTTCGTGGACAAGGACACATGGGACGGAAACTAGAGAAACCCCCAGATAACTTGTTTGCTTCAAGGATTTCACCACATTTCACCACGTATACTCAAAATACTTTTCTGTTGTTGGCTGCCCAGTTGGGGTGGGAAGGACAGAAGGAACCTGTAAATTCTGTAAAACTGTCTTGACCATAAATAACTTAAAGATTTTGGGATCATTCCATAATCTCGATTTTCAATCATCATCATCAGCAGGCAGTAATCCTAGAGAAAAAAAGTCCACAAATAAACAAACCAATTTTCCTTTAAGAGCAGAGCTAATTCTTTTCAATCCACTTTTTTATTACACTATTTTCCCTCTATCTATTTAGCTAGCATAAGGATAAATTTCCAAAGCTACCCAGTTGGAAAATAAATGGGTTCACTGTTTGTCTAGCATTCCAATCTTCACAAATGTAAATCAGTCCAACTGCTACTCATTTAAACCTCCAACTTCACAAAACATTAAAGGACTGCTTTCAATACACAATTTAATCTGTGACAATTCACCAAGATTTCTGCTTGAACATCATTAGGAATTGACTATCTGATAAAGAGAGACCACTATCAGAGGTCACACAGGTCAACTTGTGTAATTTACGTAGTTTTACTGGGTCAACTACAGCAGACACCACTATGTGAAGGTTAAATTGTTACAATTAAATACATATACAGCTATTCCCATAGCTACTCTGTTGTTAAATCTACCGTAAACAACACAAGCATTTATATCTGACCCTAATTGTGTCCAAGATGTCACCATTTGAAAATTATACAAAAAAGGACATTATAATCTGTTACACATTAAACAATACTTTATGTAGTGAAATCCATAATTAGCAGGTAGAAACTGGTTTCATTTATTCACATCAGTGTTAAGGGGTTCATTTAGGTTACTTTCTTTCATTTTAATTGGAATAATGTGAGCAGTGCCTCCCCATATATTTTATAGCCGGAGAGTTCACCATAAACAAAAGAATGTAACCCTGCCAAGGCAGTCACTAGGGAAACTGTTTTTCTATACATTGGCCCTATTCACTTGTTCCCTAAGCATCTTCAAGAACACCAGCTTTGCTGGGGGGAAGGGTTGAGGGAGTGTTGGTGAAGAGCCTCCTCACTCTCAAGTATGCTGCTTAGCTGGGAAATACCACTTTGCTTCAAGTTTGAAGCCAGACAGCCAGCAGTGCTAACGTTATGTGATTTTGCTACCCATCAGAGAAAATCAAATGAAATAATTCATAGCATTTTGTAGCAATCGGATCATTCTGATGCACATAATAGCATAAAAAGCTATGTATACTGATACCACAGGAGAGAAAGTAGTTAGCTGACTGACTAAATTTATAATCAATTGCTACAGGAGAGAAGAAGAAAAAAAAAGGTTTCTCTGCCTACCTGCATACGTGTCTCTAGTTTGCATCACAATATGTAGAAAGCTGTTTTTATACTAGGAAAGGTTCTCAGAAACACCAGTTTAAATAAATTCTAGTAAAATATTCAGCTGGAATATAAAGCAAGAAATTCTTATTGCTGTGTCTGTACAACATAAATATAATGCATCTCAGATGGGCATTCTCCTGTATATGATCACTTTATTCTCCTTCTGATTTGTGTGGAAGCAGTACATTTACTTTTCACTCAACTCAGTAGCCTTAGCTACTTGTTCTGTTTTATCTGCCTGCTGATGACCTGATCCAAGACTCCCACAGTCTTAGGTGGGCTTTGAATGAAGCCTTTGGCTGGGGAAGCAAAAGCACGCACATGCACCACACTTTCTGAAAGCGTGGAATGGATTCTGCTACCAGGGCAGTTCCTCTGCTGAGCTCTCACCGACACTTGTGGTCCGTCTGTCTGTGCTGCAGCAGACGGCGGAGGTGTGAGCCTGTGGTGGGTACAACAAAATCGTGAACACTTGTTGTGCATTCCTTATGTGTAAGACTCTGTCGTATCGTTCGCTCTCAAACTACCTTTATTTTTTGCTTTTATTGTAATTTCAGATTTTGCGTTGGAGACAAATTTTTCCTGAAGAACAACATGATTCTGTGCCAGACAGACTATGAGGAGGGTTTGATGAAAGAAGGTTATGCACCCCAGGTTCGCTGATCTGATGCCGCACCGTTAAGAATACAAAGCACTATGTTCTTTTATCTTTTTTGCTCAACATGTATATAAGAAATGACACAGGAACCTACTGAATAGCGTAGATATAGGGAGACAGAATGATTGCGTGAAATAAAAGGCGGACTGCATCTGTATGTAGTGAAAATTGCTCCAGTTCAGAGTTGAATGTTAATTAAAAAGGTACTGTACATACAGCTGGATTCTTTTGCTTGCTATTGGGGTTTTTGGTTTGTTCGTTCGGGGTTTTTTTTTAATTGTTTCTTTTTGTGTCACTTGGCATGAGATGTTTATTTTGGACAATTGTATATAATGTATTGTAATATTTGAAGCACAAATGTAATACAGTTTTATTGTGTTACCATTTGTGTTCCTGTTTGCTTCTTTGTATTGTTGCATTTAGTACAATCAGTGTCTAAACTTACTGTATATTTATGCTCTCTGTATCTATCAGCTATTTTAAATGAGCTGTATCTTTCTAGTAAAAGGAATTAAAGAGCAAATCCCAACCATTATGCTACACGTAGAGCTTAAGAATACTGTTTACATTAAAACTATTTAGAAAGCTAATAACTCTAGCAGCACCTGCTGCTATTGATGCTATGGTTAAGGGTCTATCAACACTTCTGTTATAAGCCTCTATTTTTCAGGGGTTAAGCATCTGCTGTTTAATTGCAAAGATTTTCCTCAAAGAGCACTTTTATTTTACTACAAAATTTTGAAAAGGAAATCTGACTGGTTTGGGATATATTATAAAAGGTACAAAAGTTAATGATCTTGGGTGCTGCTTTTGTGCCCCTCGGGCATTCAGAATGCCCGGATTTGGTTTTTAATTTTGCTGTAAATTAAGTCCTAATGCAAGCCTATGCCTCTGGGTATCTTATTTTATATATATATATTTATAAATATATATATGTTATTTTTCTGAGCACATTTAATTTGAGGGCAGGGAGAAAAGGGAGAGTACTTTGTTTATGTGCATTTCAATTTTTTTAATTATTTTTTAATTTAATGGGGTTCCACTTTCTTTCCTCTCTCTTTTTTTATTATTTTTCTTTTTTAAAGTCGGGGTTTAACCCTGAAGTTTTCTAGGTCTGTGTCCTCAGCAGACCCTGGAAAAGACTTAAACTAGAAGGCACTGTAAGCAGCCCCCTCCAAGGGTCTATTTGCATGAAGGAAAGGACCCTGAGCTGGCACTAGGAGAGTGGCTGCTCTTTGGGACCCACCTCAGTGTGTGCTGAAGGTAATTTAAATGCTGATGTAGATGGGACAAAACTTTGAAGTACCGGTACAGAAAGTGAGGGCTACCACACTCAACCCCACAAGTACTTAGTTCCCAAGAACATCCCACAACTTTGTCCCATCAATATTGGCAATTAAAATCTTTTTGACTGAGGTAGAGTCACTGCTGACACCTACTGTCACCAGTCGGTCCATTTTCTAGGCGAGGTGGACCTGTGTTTTTAAAGCCATGAAGCTATTGCATCAGCAGGATGTCCTTAAGTGCTCATACCCCTGACAGAGCTTACAGGTGTTTGGCATTGGAAAGCAAGATGAATGTTTAAAAAGCTGTTACACGCCTATTTAATTCCTTTCTCTTTGCCACTGTAATCTAGCTCACCGGGAAACAGCCTGCATTTAAAAAAACAACACACACACAAAAAAAAAAAAAGAAAGAAAGAAAGAAACATCCTATATCCTATGTTGCTATGAAGCTGAGCTCTTCTTTTTGTTTAGCCTGAGAACTCTCAACTCTGCTGAAGTTCACTGCTGTCTTTCCCAGCTCTCCCTGTCGTTTCAACGTGTTTTTCCTGGGGATGGGGAAAAAAAACCCTGTAATGCAGTGGGGTAACTCCTTTAGTGTGTGGTTTTGAGTACACTGCACGGTGGATTGAGTTAGAAATGGATATTTAGTTCTAATGACTATTGTTACTGTGTGGTTTTGTTTCTGGCTGTGAACCCTTTTAAAAATAAGCATGACTCACATAACTTGGCTTTACCCATACAGGACCAGCAAGAAATGAAGAGACTCATCAGGCTGTTCTTGCTAATTGGAAGAAATAGTTTCAGAAAGCTTTTTAAATGAAATTTAGCCCTACTTTGAGAATTCTCTTCCTCCCCACCACAAGTACAAATCACTCTTCTGCTCCCTTCCAGCCTATTAGTGTCTTTAAGGCACCAGTGCAGCAGAGGTACTATTGGGCTCTTCCAGGTAGTCTTCAAGTGCAATAAACATCTAGTCCTCTCCGTGAAAGTGAGGATGTCCAGAAGGGGAAAAATATTACCTTATTTTGATTCCAGTTTCAGTTTTCTCCTCCAGTCACTGTTGTTTATTCCAGTTAGAAGCCAGAAAGAGTTCATTTGAGCTTTCCACTGGTAGATTATAGACTTTATAGAGGTCCCTGGTTCAGAAATAGGGCTGGGGAATAGGAAATAAAGGACCTTGGTTCTGTCTTTGACTTGCTATAAGCTTGGGCAAGTCACTCAACTTCTCTGTGCCTCAGTTGCCCCCATCTGCCAAGTGGGGCTAAATACATACACTGCTTTTGTAAAGCAGTTCAGCTCTACAGAAAATCAAGAGCTATGCATGTAAATGTTACTAGCAGCATTAGAACATTCTGGGAAATGCAGAGCATTCATATGTGCAGTAAGTAACCGTGGATCTGAGGTAGGAGAGCACCAAAACCATTTGATCTGCAAGAGGTTTGTTGGGGATGAAGGTAAATACATACTAGCAGAGCTGTAAATGCTATAGCACTTGACCACAAAGTGCAACTGCTCAGCTCTGCGTGGGGTAAATGAAGAGAGTGAAATGGGAAAATAGCAGCTCATTGCTACATGCAGTGTTACTCATATGTACACATGTGCATTTTGTGATATGTTGCTCAATATGGAGAAGAGAATGGTGGTCCTGCTACAGAGGAAAAAAAATTAGTCTCAGAGTTCTATCAGTTCTAGCTGATATGCGGATGAAAAAACATTGATATGCATGTTTGAAGTTCTGCAACGTGATCATATGGCATTGCTCTGAGCACTCTGATCTTCTGTATCTTAATCACTTACATATCTAGAATTAGTATGCAGAGATATAATATAAATATAGATTTGAGGTAGGTCAAAGATTGATTACACTTTTTCCTGTATTTCAAACTTACATCTTGCCTGGCTGTTAAAATAATAGCTGGGAGTTGATATATTTAATGGAAACATTTACAGCACCACAGTATAATATCATAAGACAATATTAAAAGAGACTATCTGCCAGACCGCCTTATTGATCTTTTTGATTGAAGCCCAGACCACTCCTTTGGGTTTTTTCTTAGCTTTCCTTCTCCATCACTGTGTGTGTCAACATGCTCCATTGGTATATAGTAAAACGTTCTGCTACTGACCATTGTTCAGTGTATGCTTATTTGCCAGACAAGATTGCTTCCACTTGCATCTCCTGTCTTTAGGGTATTTTAACTCTATATCTCTACAGATCTCTAAGTTTAGCCAGTCCAACAACAACAACAACAAAAGCAACACTATTATTCTTGAGCTGCTGTTTTTTAAGCCACATGGAGAATTATTATAACCTTGATTTTCAACTGTAGAAAGCTCCTCTGCCGATCACAGCATGCTGTGTCTTATTGTGCCACAACTAGCAATGCATCAAGATGGCCTGGATTCTGCAGGAGCTGTGACCAGGGCTAAGAGTCGATCTGTTTCTTAACTGTATTTTTATCTTGCTTAACTTTTTTTTTTTTTAATACAAGCATATTTTCATGCCTCTTCCTGCCACCCCCCCTAAAAGCTCAAATTTATGCTCATGTAATGTAAATAAAGAAAATTCATCCTCCACCCCCTCAAGTGTTCCTAATTGCCTACATGTAAAATGACTTGAGGAAAATAGATTGAAAAGTGGTCAGTGAGAAGGGAGAATGTGGGGAAAAGAAACAAACAAACAGGGACTCTGGTAGGATTTAGCCTGTATAAAGTACTTTAAAGGCTTTTTTCTACATAATATACAGCAGCTTCTTATAATTTTCTCAGCAGTAGGTAGTTTACAGTCATCTGTACCTAGAACAAATCTTGTCAAAAATGAAGGTCTGTAGTGATTGCTGGGTATAATTTTATACATTTAGCTGATTCTTCTGAAAGCTTCCACTGTGCTGCTGTTGTCAGACTAAATTATCAATTTAGCCATTTGTTGTTTAATGAATAAAAAACTCCTATGGCATTGGAGATGTTGTGGTTTCAATAAAGCAAAAGCTTTAACAATTCAAGCTACAGAAAGCAAAGTGTGTACTGTATATAAGAACAGTGTTTTTATTCTTTTAAATACCACTTCAGATAAAAAAAGCCAATTACATATTCACTTACTTAATACATTTCTCCTACTTCAGTCCAATGATGCAGACCAAACCTGTTTACTGTTCACTTCAGTACCTTGCAAAAGGAAACCAAAATACAATATGTGCAAGGTAATAGGCCATTAGCACAAACATGCTCCCAGTAAAAATCTTTTGTGTAGGCACCCTTTCTAGAAACTGCCAATTGTGGGTGATAGAAGTATTATAAAGAAAGTGATTTTAATACTATTTAAGGCATTAAAAGCTTCAGAGTATCTGTTTAAAGCCTTAAAGTAATGGTTGCATGTATCTAATACCTTTTAAAATGCCCTTCTGCTGATTTATATTCATCCTGAACCTGCTAATAATGAGTATACATAAGCAAATACCATCTTCCACCTATTCAGCGTGTCATTGGTATGAAAGCCCCAGAAAATATCTCACGTAATCAGCATGTTCAGAGAGTTATCTAGCACAAATTACTCATTAACTCAATAGCACATAATAAAAAAGAACATCAATTAATTAATGAGTCACCCTCAGATCACTTTGATTACAACACAGCTCTGTTGAAACAGCAGTTATAAATGGAGCTGCCTCTCTTTATTCATTGTTTGCAATTGGCCCATTATTTTGCAGAGACCAGTGTCATATTTAACACATGCCTGCAGGTAATTGTGTGATTAGTTTCATAAATGAAGATGCAGAGGGAGAACACGGAGCAGTCACTCTGCAGGCGAGTAGAAGGCAGGGAATGCAGAGTGCTTCCTGGTAGCTGTGGTGCCAGCAGGCCTCCATGGCACAGAGGAGGCCAGCCTCCTGGCTGTAAGCTGCTAGCCACAGGACAGCACTTAGAGCTGCTGTGGCCAGCCCTTATTTTAAGGTAAGGATCACAAAGCTTTGCACTCATGCCTCTGACTTGGGTCTCCCAACACACCGTGACACAGTGTTTCATGAATGAGGGTGCAGAGGCGCAGAGGCACAGAGGTTCAGTGGGTTTCTCAACGCCACACAGCCAGCCTGTGCTTCTCGAACCCCACCATTAGCAGGACTTGTAAGGTCTCTCACACCACCACCTAAACATGAGTCTTTCCAGTGCTACGCCTAGAACAACGCACGCATACTCCTCCTTGATGCTCAGGGATGGATCAAAGAGAGAGGAAAGACCAAAGCTCCAAAGTTTATTTCTGGTTAATTGCATTTGCTGAAAATGGCTGGGGAGGAGACTCAGGAAAGATGACTTTTTTGTTGTTTTTAATTAATTAAAAAAATAAAAGCTCATCACTTAAATTTTTTTTTATAGGAAAGATTAATAAAAGAACACAAAGTCACCACCTAAAGTTCCTAAACTATCTTGGTTAAATGCCATTCCAATAAGCTTATAGTGTAATTATAACAGTTCCCTTAGGTAAGTAAGAAACATCTGTTAGTAACACATAGCAGGTGTTAGCAATTACACATACTGATTTTTTTAAAGTGTTTTTAATTAAAAAGAATTCTGTTTTCTGAAAAGGAAAGCACAGTAAGTCCAAACAAGCTTTTGTTTATGTGGCTCAAGATCATGTAATATGCAAAGCGATAAAGGTAAAATCAAGTTAAATTAGCAAAGGTTTGCACATTTGACTCCAGCTTATTGCAATCAAAATGAAATTGGGATTCACTGCATTATTGTAAAGCACATAACATTAGTATTCTAAGCTGAGTCTCATCTAATGTATGAAATCCATACAGTTCATGTAATCACTGAACACATCTAAGTGGAGTGTTTGAAGCTAGTAAGATTGCTACTGTTGAGCAAAACATTATAGGTGTTGTAAGAAAGCAGCAAATTGCAAGGAATTCTACATAATAGGTTCTTCAGATTCCCTTTTGTCCCACTACTGGGAAACTGCTTCTAGATCATGTTAGAGCAAAATCAAACTATGTTGTCAAATTACTTTGAAAAACTAGCCAAGAGCAATTTACACTTAACAATGCATTATGCTGCTCCGCTGAGAAATAACTAGGAAGGGCCATCTTGGAAGGCCAACTATTTGAAGGTGTTTCTAATACAAATTAAAAGATAATGAGACAACAAATTTGTGTCCCTGTACTGCCACCATCTCTCCCCACGGATGCCAAGTTGATGATATCAGGCATGTCGGGATTTATATCTCACCATAAACATTCACTTTTCCTCTCACATAAGTTACCTAAGCAAACTAGTTGGCAACAAGAGTGGGAAGCACAAGCATTAGTACAATATGGATCTGCCGTTGTGACCAGCTGGGATCCAGAATGTGTGTGTTTGTCATTTTACAAGTGTTGTTTTTCTCAAAAGTGCCTCTACATTCCAGTGCAGGAAAGTAGTCTTTCTACCTAAAGTCTACAACACTGTATATGGCATTATTTTTCTTCATGTTCTTCACAGCAGTTTGGTTTCTCTGAGGAAAGACATACATAGAATAATGGACAGGAAAAACCCTATCAGAAGATTTATCAAAGAAAAAATGCATATATATCTACTCACTCTTCTTTAAAAGATCATATTTTTAACATTTTTCTGCTGTTGAGAAACTTCGTTTATATCCTGTGTTCTGTGGTTATTACTAAGCATCCTTATCAGTTATTCAACATCTATAACATTTATTTGAGCTCTTCCTGATATCAAGGTCATTAAACCTGCTGTCAGATGTATCCAACCAAGACACTGCTGGTATAGTAACAGCTTTCTGGATGAACAGAATAAGAAAAGTATTATGGGCCTTTTAACTTTTACATTATTAAGAACTTTAAGGTACTTAAAAATGCTTACTGCATAGCTTATTAGCCATGTATGATTGCAGTATAATATCCAGGTATCCAAACCAGATGTCTCACAGCCAAATATGAGAGCTGTGAACAACAACAATAATTTGCCAAAGTATTTTTATATTTTCTGTTGAAGTAGAGCATTTTAGCACACATTGTACAGTAGCCTTGTGACAATAAGTACATATTCATTTAAAAGAAAAAAAAAAAGAGAGAGAAGATAAAGCAAGGTGGGATGTTGTTAATAAATGCTGAACTAACAAATGTCTTTAATTTAGAAATGACAACCTCACATTTGGTCCTACAGTCTCACAGTCATCATGTAAATGATAAAGTAGCATCAGTACTACAATCTAACTACTCACCAAGGGAGGCACATAATAGCACTGAAGCCAAGCGCTTGACTGTTAGACAGCATGGCAACAGCAGCATAAACCTGGGTTCCCAGTGTGGATTTTACTCTCTATATCTTTTACACCAAGGCAATGGAGTCCAAATGATAAAACAGTCCTCCTTGTGTCCTGCCTACTGCCAGCTTAGACCTCCTGGTATACATCTTCCCATCTTATTGAACTCCTTCTAACATAAGAGTTATTTATTTTAGTACTGTGTTCTTATAGTGCCATGAACTATTGACATTTTCAACAACATGCAAATCCCTTCAAGCCATCTGCACATTTCTGATGAGCATCCCACGTGTCCGTACACCTTTTCTTCTTTAATTGAGGGTACCTGCTCTTGGAGTCTGAAAGTCATCTGGAAGCAACTCTGCATAATTGAAGTCATACTACAGGATCATCGTGCTGGCATTTACTGGGAAAGTGAAGCAACATGGAACTATCATAAAATTTCAGGGCTGCAGTCACCCTTGTCTCATCATGTAGCATTGTAATAGGAAGTTTATAGAGAGGTTGGATTTTTAAGGACAGGCTGAGTAACAGTTTGATCCAAAGTTTTTATTGTACTAATGAACTGTAACAGCTCTAATCTATTTTTAGATAGTGGCATTTCAAGTCCCTCTGCTCCTCAGTTCAAAATCCATAATGTGGAGATAATATACCACTTTTCTACCTCACAGGATTTGTGAGGGTAGTAATTGTGGGATTTTGCAACACAGCCAGCTAAGCATATAAAATACCTAAACAGGAGAATTGCAATATATGTACAAATTCTGGCTTAGGAATTCTCCAAAACACTAACTGCGGGAGACTCAAGAAGTACTGGGAAAAGAATTGTTCCCTCTTTTCCTTATCAGAGTTCCAAATCACCTTTTAATAGTCCCTGTGAAAGACAGACGCTTGGCTAGATGAGAACTTTGGCCTGACCCAGAATGGCCATCTTACATTATATTCTTCCCCGAGGTGCTACAAGGACTAATGTGGTGCAAAAGAATGAGAGGCAAGGAAAACAATTACAATCCATACAATTTATTTTCACGTTCACGATTATTCTTTTACAAAGTGGATGCCAATTATCCCTGCCTGCTTCTCAAGCCATTATTAATTGGTTGATTACACAAAGTAGAGGCAGATGAGATGTGAACTGAAAGATCTGAAAGGGATAGTGAATAAGATCCTTGAGGCTAAAATCAAAGAAGAAAATGCTGCATCTGACGTATGAAGATATGGTAACTTCAGACCTGCTATTGCTGTCTTTTCTTACCCTCCCGAGGCAAAGATAAAACCAAACAGATCTGCAAGCGTATGAGCCCGCAAGACATCCTTGGTGGGTTTTCTCTACCCAACCTGCAATGCACAGAGAGCACTGGGAACAAGTGTATTTTGGCTCTTTTGAAGGACATAACAGCAGCCAGTACAGTGTGTCTACTTCAGCTGCTATCTTGCCCAGCTGTGCCTTTCAAAAGCAAACCATTCAGTTCTGTTAACACAGTACTGCCCAACGCATAGCAGAAGAGGTTGCTTCTATGGGTGATGCTATCTCCCAAAAAACCACAAAAGCCTGTGTAAGATCCACACCTTATCCACACCTCATTCTCTTCCCAGCTCCAAACTGATGTTCTGAAATTTGATGTTTGCTTCTTCTTTTGTTGTTGTTCACAATTAGTTAATTAATTAGTTAATTCATTGGGAGATAGGGATAGACCAAAAATCTATTACAGACTCTTGCTTTGGACACATCACTGATCATACACAAGGCCCATATAAATCAGATCCATCTTCACTAAAATCAAAAGGAGTGCTGCTGCTGACAGCAGCAGAGATATGATTTTACCTCTGGGAAGAATAATGGATGGCAGAAGGCAGCCCTCTGCCATCCTACATCAATTGCTTGCCACAGCCCCCGCTCAGCTTTCTGGCTGGTCCAAGCACGCAGCGTGCTGCAGAAGGGCTCAGAAAAACTCAACTGGAAGCTAGCTCAAGCCTCAGCGAACTGACTTCCCCTCAGCAAAAATTTGAATGTAGATTTTTGGAGCTGAAAACTCACTGTGATAAGTTATCGTGGCTGCTTATCTGTGTTGAAGACATTGAAAAATAGTCTTCCTCGAGGCTCCTCTTCTCTACGCACATCTCTTTCCCTCCAATTAGACTTCAGTCCATTAGGTATTACTAATCCACACACATCTGTGAACTGCAACATGGTCTATTTCTACAAGCAGCAAAGCAGCCCAGCAAGAACTCACATACAAAGATTGAGCACAATCAGATAAAAATAGGAAATTTGACTTTTAGTAGTCTTAGAGCCTCTCGTGTTTTAAACAAGCAAGTCAGTGAAAATAAGCACTTCCAAAATGAAGCTGTCAGACTTTGCTGTAGCATTTCTAGATGTTTCTGTCCCTAGCAATCCCCCCTGCCTTTGTCTTGCAGTCCTCTACCCCCAGGACAACACAGACAGTCCATTAGTTTCAGACATCAGCAAAAGGATGCGTACAGAAAGGCACTGTAGTCAGAACGGGGCTGCAGAGGGGTAGGCACCTTATTCGCCCCACATGGGCCCTGAGGAGCAGTTTAGGCTCCATCAGCCCAGCAGGAACATTGCCACCAAGGCACTTTGGGATTTGACTCAAAAAAATAAAAAAATGCTGGGGAACAGGGGTTTGTTAGCGGTGTACTCAGTGGCTTGTAATTGCTCTGTTTTTGACCCCTGGATATTCATTCAGACCTATTTTCTCAAAAATGGAGTTGTGTACCTCTGCATCCTTCCACCCTTTATCACCCTTCCTGGTGCCTGGTCCCAGCCAACCCACCAGCATGCAGCTGAAATGCTTAGGCAATGCCTGCGGCTGTTTAGAATGCAAAGGCACAGAAATGATCAGCGCTATCAAACTTTTTATTTTAATATAAGCTAGACAAGCCCCAGGCATATTTGCACCTGCGATTGCTTACCTTATCCATTGCTATGCCCCATAGATCTGCTTGTTTCAATTGACCCTCAGGCAGTAACCCTCCAAACATATCCAAATTGTTCTCTGCTTTGTGTTAACGCATTCTCAAATCACAGATTTAAGGTCCTAATTTTCACATTTGAAAACTCAAACTGTGCAGTCCAGTCTTGTTTCTGGATAGAAAAATCACAGTCTTGTGTTGTACAGATTACATAAGCTAAATGAGGTTGGAATTTACATATGCAGAAGACCCATGCAAAACAAGGATTTCTTAGTATTACTAAGCCCCTAGTCAGAAAAGTTCGGATGCAAAGAGTTAGCAAAGCAAAGAGCAAGGAGGAAAGATTAGGGAGGAATCACCATCTGACAGGTGAATGGGTTTTCCCAAAATCACATCAGTCAATATCCACAAAAACCAAACTCTTGAGAATCCCCTTTTGCTGACAGTGATTAGATTCCAGGGTTAGATTGTTCAGAATTGTCCTTAAGTATATGGGATTATCCCACAGTTTCTTTATCATCTTTATCTTTAGCAAAATAACTTCTCCAAAAACAGCATAATGCACAAGAAAATATTTTCAAAGAAAATCACAGAATCCTTAGAGTTGAAAGAGACCATTAAAGGCCATCTAGTCCAACTCCCCTGTGATGAACAGGAACACCACAGCTAGATCAGGTTGCCCAGGGCCTGATCCAGCCTCACCGTGAAAGTCTCCAAGAATGGGGCATCAATCACATCTCTGGGCAAACTGTTCCAGTGCCTCACCACACTCACTGTAAAAGAATTTTTCCTTATATCTAACCTAAATCTACCCTCTTTAAGCTTGAAACCATTTCCCCTTGTTCTATCACCACAGACCCTGCTAAAGAGTCTGTCCCCTTCTTTCCTGTAGTTCCCCTTTAGATACTGAAAGGCCGCTATCAGGTCACCTCACAGCCTTCTCTTCTCCAGGCTGAACAGCCCCAGCTCTCTCAGTCTATCCTTATAGGAGAGGTGTTCCATCCCTGGGATCATTATTGTGGCCCTCCTCTTGATGCACTCCAACAGGTCCATGGCTGTCCTGTACTGAGGACTCCACATCTGGACACAGTGCTCCAGGTGAGGCCTCACCAGCGCAGAGTAGAGGGGCAGGATCACCTCCCTGACCTGCTGGCCACTCTTCTTTTGATGCAGCCCAGGATATGGTTGGCTTTCTGGGCTGCGAGGACACACTACTGGCTCATGCCCAGCTTGCCATCCACCAGTACCCCCAGGTCCTTTTCCACAGTGCTGTGCTCAATCCTTTCATCCCCCAGCTGGTATTGGTAGTGGATGTTGCCTAGTATTGAAATCAGTTCTACTTTGTCAAAAATACAAGTTCCTGACTGATCGCTTTATGCCTGACCCAAAGGAGTCTGTTGTATAGATGTTTCAACCTTGAAATCCCCTTTCCACTCCTTTTTTTCCGGCTTTGCTTCACTACCATATATGAGGCCTCACCTCCTGGTCAGAGCTGAAGCAGACAAGGGATGACTCTGCCCCTCTGGAGCCAGTTAAGAGATATTTTAACTGGAGCATCTTGTAGTATCTTTTTTTCCTTTTTTTTCTTTTCTTTTTTTTTTTTCCTTTTTTTAAGTAGCAGCTCTGCATTATTGACTTTTTCTTTTATGTTACAATATAGAAAGATATTTTTTAAATGCCAAAGAGATCATGTTTTTTAGTTTGTTTTTCCCTTTGCCAGAGGGACTAAGCATACGTTCACTTCTTTGTTTCCTTGTGTTGCAATCTGTTATGTTGTTATTGAAGGCTCAGAAGTTCCTGTTTGCATTTCCTTGATTGGGCTTTACATTTTTGTAAAGGCAGAGAGAAAAGATTTCAGTGAGTTTTTAAGACAGCAACCTCTGTAGCAAAAGTCGCAGTGATAACATAGTGAGACCATCTGAATAGATGTGTCCTCTGGGAAAATAAATGATGGTTGTAGTACCAGAAACCAGTTCCTGCAGATCTGGGGACTGGGGTCTTTCTACTGCAGAATGAAAAATCCTTCTGCTGCAGCTACTCTGCCCTTTACATATACCTTCAAAGGGGATTATATTTTAATGCAATTGATTAATAGATAAGCACTTTATGGAACTGGCACATCTTGCTTTTTCAGAGCAGGCAGCCGCAGATTCTAACGATAGGAACATCCTAATTTGCTTTATAATCAAATAACTGGCTCTTATTGTGCATACCATGAATATGCTCATTTAGGCCATCAAGCAGCAGAGTATATAAGCTCGTAATTGACTTTAATATGTGAAGAGTAACATTAGCTGTAGCTTCACAGGTTTGATAACATCAAAGTAATGTACGAATTGATATGACTGGCACAAATTGGAATATGGAAAGTCACCATATTGGGTCAGACTTCATCATTACCCAGCATTCTGCCCTTTCCGGCTCCTATCAGATCCTTTACAGCCTTCTTTCTCATACCATAGGTCACAGTGAATCAAAGAAGGTCAAGAAGGATTAGAAAAATCTTATTTTAAAAAAAGTTTTAGGGATTTTTAAATAATTATAAAACCGAATTCCAAAAAGCATAAGACTTTAGGGGAAAAAAAAAGAAAAAAAAAACACCACTAAGTTTATTGCTGGCAGTAGGTCAGTCCTCAGGGGTGGTGGAATGAAATGTGGTAGTAATTATCAGCACCGCATGTTTGTAGTCATTAGGGATAGCTAACTACCTTTAATCATGGCCAAGGTTCAGTTCCCTCAGGCCAAGGGAGCCAGCATTTACACCTGCAGCCAGTAATTACAGCTGCTTGCACTGCTGCAGAGAAGGGCTGAACTGCTGCTAGTAGGGCCTTGAAGCGGTGGCCTGTCCCAAAAGATGCCTGCTTTGCAAAACATCCAAGATGCAGTGCTCCAAAATATGGGAATGTTGAGAACACCAGAAAGCAAGGTAACATATGCCTCGCTGTACATCTTGTCTACATCTCTAAAAACTTAAGACTTGCTAAACCCGTGATGTTTGATGTGATCTCAAACCAGCATATGCCAATTTTGACGCACTATGTAAATTCTTGGCCTATAACATCCCATCTCCTACATGACGATTTGTACCAAGGTGTTGTATATACAAATCTTTTCTAAGAAGTATAAAATATTAATGTATTAATAGATCCTCTGCAAAAACTTATATTTAATTTTTCACCACAAAAAATAACATCCCAGTGAAATTTAATATTACATTTATAATTTTCAATTTAATTGTGTACCAATTAATATTTTTATCACCATTTCACTGTTATTATATAAAAGCTAGCATGCTCAATTCAAACCTTCATCTTGAAAATTGCCATGAAGTAAATAAATGTCAATATTAATTGTAAAAAATGAACATATATTGAAAATTTTTCTCACATGAATTGGCTGAAATGTTTTCAACTCAGAGTTTGAGCAGTGCGAGCTGGGGTTTTCACTTTTCAAAGGAGATTATCACAAGTAGTCTTCTGCCCAGAAGATGAAAACTTTTTGAAGTAGTATGAATTAAAATGGGCAGGAGAAAACAGCTAGAACAGACAGGACAGAAAACCTTAGTGTAAGATACAGGAATCCATTATGAATATGTATAATGAGTATTTATATACATACATTATTACTCATACGTACGCTCACGTGTTGCTATGTGTGCAAATGCCTACCAATAGGTCTGTTGGGTCCCTTGGGTACCTATTAATGACACAAGTGGGAATTAAACCCACATCTCCTCCAAGTCAGTTGTGGCTTACCTTAGCAGGGCCATGAACAATATTTGGCATATATGTCAGTCAGGTTTATCCATGACCTCTGCCTTACATAAAGCAGCTCTGAATTGCAAGACTCATCACTCAATACTTATATACCGTTACAGTATATTTACATTTTATCAGCCAGGCTGGCACAGATCGCACAAGAGGGTTGTGGTGGTGTGTTGCCTTGGCAGAACACAGCAGGCTGAAATGTTACACCTTTTTTTCCAGGGAATTTGGGCAGAAATGAGAATTAGAATGAGTCAACCTTTGCATTGTACAAAAAAGCATTGGAGTGCTGTGAATGTGGTAAACACTACATGCATACAGGGTAGGAATGAAAATACTAGTTGTGCTGATCTTGTGAACAGTTGGAAAGGACTGTATTGTCTCCCTGAACCGTTGTATGGTACACAGCCTCGACATTCTGGCAATGAGTCTAAGTTAATGACAATATAGAATGAAAATCTCTTCTATTAACATGAATGGGCAATTCAAAGTCAGTGTGATGTACAATAGTTTAGCGTCTTCACGTGAAAAGATACTTTATTGCTTCTGGCCAGCTTTTACTGGTCACCACAGTATACGAATATTTATAATTGTATGCACATATGTTGAGTCATTACATATTTATAATTGCAGAGATATTTCATAGATTGTTCAGAGCTGGGCCAAGGTTAGAACATTCCTCATGAAATGTAAAGCAATAATGTATAACCCTTTAACAAAGGTTAAGTAAAGCCCATTTTTGTTTGAGTGAAAGCATTTTATTTATGATTAGCAATATATTTGGCAAAAAGTTCACTTTGCTACTAAAACAAAACAAGGAAAAGAAAAAAAATCTCTCTGAGAAAAAGAAAGCTTTCAGGGTGAGTCCAGTGTGCTGTTACTGTAAGCTGCTCCAAAAGCTAAATTCATAGATCACAACTTATTGAGGAAGGGAACAAAAAAGGAACCATCCTGAGCAATGAAGGGGTTAATTATTAGACCTGAGTTAAAGGTGTCCTCACAAGTAGGCACTTCATCAAGCAATGGAGTCAGGAAACAAGGGAGAACAGATGAAGGTGCTAGGGATAATAATGATGGCAAGTAATGATTTCCCTAGAGATGATCTGATCTATGGCCACAAGCAAAGAAAAAAGGCTAGAAAGTACTATAACATTACCTTGGAGTACTTAACAGACTCGAAAGCAGTAACCTGGTGTCAAAAAAGGCCCATCACCCTGCTCATTTTAGGTAAAAGAGTTATGCCAAAGTACAAGAGGGGAATGCAAAATTCACATCTGAAATTAAACAGCTGAAAGGTATGATTTAACAATGCTCGAAACTCAATAAGCCAAAGATAAACAGCAAATTAGATGACTCAATGTCAGGAGGAAAAAACATCTTCCATCGATCCCATCGTCAAAAATTAATCTGCCTGAGAATGCCCTCTGCTCCAATCCCAGAACTGATGAAGAGTGGAGGAATAGAGTAAAACCTATGTACTAGTGCTTCACCTTCAGGCTAGACCCTGATTACAATCTCCTGTGAGACATTTCAGCATGAAGCGCCTCTCATGTTGGGACTGCAAAATTAAATTGCGATCAATACTTTACAAAAATAATTGGGGAAAAATGTTCAGAAGTCGGAGCTGTGCTGTGTGGCCAACAAACATATGAAAGTTCTTTTTTTTTTTCCCCTGTTTTTTTTCCTTCCCTTCCTCCTCACCTTATCTTTCTGGAGGTTATTCTTCAGGATAGATCAGTTCAAAGGTGTCTCCTGATAATAGTGTTCTTAGAATAGTTTCACTCACCTTGTTAGGGAATTTCAGAAACAGCAAAGCATTTACAGTGTCCTAAGTGCATTATACTAATGCCATGTTTTGAATCACTTCTGCACCCTTTATTTGCTCATTGTTTCAGTCTAAATTTGCATGGCTTTGATTACTTTTGTAATGACTGATTCTGTTTTTGTGGCAAACATTTTTAAGTGGTGGCATTAAAACACTCTAATACCTTGTATTTTAGTAAAACCCTTCTGGAGATGTTAACACTTTCATAAACCCAAGTAACAAGATCCAGAGTTAAATTTAGAGTAAAATATGTGTAAATAAAACCACCCAAGTCTTCAGCAGTTCCTACTGCAAATTCTGCTACTTTCCCTGTTTGATGTGTCGCTTATCATTGGCTATCGTGATTCTTAAAATCCATATATATATACAAACAGGAAAAAAGAAGTTGTTTTTAATTACTGACTCCCACGATTAATAGAAACGCAGAGAAAGTATGGCCAGAATAAGATTCTTTTCAAATTATTTTATTATTTTGTCTGTATGCACAGTTGGCAACAGTTATTTTAGAGCTTATTGGCAGGTTTAGATGTGTATTTAGGATAAGCCAAGCAATTTAAGTGTCAAGATGTGGTACAGGTTGTATTAAAAAAAAAAAGAAAGTGCTTTTAATGTGCATCAGTAATGTTACTGTACAACAAAACACAGAGGAAAGGGAAAGGAAGGGAAGGCAAGGCAAAAGGCGAGGCGAGGCAAGACAAGGCGAGGCGAGGTGAGGCGAGGCAGGGCAAGGCAAGGCAAGGCAAGGCAAGGGAAAGGCAAGGCAAGGCAAGGGCAAGGCAAGGCAAGGCAAGGGCAAGGCAAGGCAAGGCAAGGCAAGGCAAGGCAAGGCAAGGCAAGGCAAGGCAAGGCAAGGCAAGGAAAGGAAAGGAAAGGCAAGGAAAGGAAAGGAAAGGAAAGGAAAGGAAAGGAAAGGAAAGGAAAGGAAAGGAAAGGAAAGGAAAGGAAAGGAAAGGAAAGGAAAGGAAAGGCAAAAGCAGTTAAGGTGAGGTATGGGAATCTTAATTTATGTCGATGCAGGGACAGCAACCTGGGATGAATGCTGAGGAAATATTTTAAAGTAGTCATAAGCCACTTGTTTGCTCTTGGCAATAAGAAGTCTTTCAAAACTGACAGTTAAACTCATTTGGTTTGTTTTCATTTGGTTTGGTTGGTTGTTTTGTTTCTTTTTTTAATACAAAATACAATGAAAAAATAATTCAGTGTAAATATTATCTGTACATTATAATCACAAAGACTGCATTTCTCAAGTCATAAAACACAGCAGGAGGTGTGGTTATCTTTAAGGAGGGAGAAAGGGGAAATCAATCCTGAGGGATTTTATGAATCATAGCCAGATGCCTATAATCCCCCAGAGGTGTGATTATCTCATGACAACCACTTTTATTGGAGTTGTCTTATTGTAACCACCAAAAAGAAAGGGGAGGAAAAAAAAAAAAAGGAAAAAAAAAAGCATCTTTATTTTAAGGGAGGAGGTGTACTTCCTGCTGGCAAAGGGAGAGAGGCAAAAACAGAAAAAAGAATGGCAGATTTGAATACTGAGTACCTTCAACTCAATTTCTGCTACCCTAACATAATAATTTCCCTCTTTTTGATCTTTGACTATAACAGTTAAAAATATCCCTAAATCAATCTCAGCTTTGTTTTTTAGACAAAATAAAAAACAAAAAAACACATGTGCCACATCTACTCTGGGCCTGAATCTCAGGCAATTTCCTATGTCGGACTAACTGGCACTCACACATACCAACTCCTCTAGTTTCATCTAGCAGAGAGAGAACTGAAATAAAGCTTGGTAGTATTAGTGTCTTGTGAACATAGCTTAGCAATGAAGTCGTACAATTATTTCACATAAAATATAAACCCAAACAGACGTGCCTACTTGTTAATTTTGTTAGAAACTCAAAATTTGTCAGGAGGCTTGCAAATCTTCTGAGACTATCTGGACTTGTTTTTTTTTTCACTTTTCAGTTTTTGTAGAATGCAATGAGACACAGTTTCATAGTCCTGTTCTATCCAACATTAAAAAAAAGGCAAAACACGTGTTCAAGAAATGTTAATTGACCAGAACTTGGGCATGTCTCTGTTTGGAAAGCATATAATTGATTTTCCCTAGCAAATCCTAATGACTTGTCTTCTCTCTGCCAGTACAGAACATACACAATAAATGCAGTTGCATATAGGTATCAACAAAATGTATTCCTTTTTCTATGATCTCGTTGTTCAAAGCCATTGAGTAGAATCAAATACCCAGAGAACTTGCAGGGGTGCTTCTCAGAGCAGTGGTATCAGTGGGGAGATTAGGAGAGAATAGGGTATATTACACCTATGCACTCATCCTGCAACAGAATGACCAAGACAATATTTCACAGAATCGCAGAATAACAAAACCATAGGGGTTGGAAGGGACCTTTTGGGGTCATCTAGTCCAACCCCCCTGCTAAAGAAGATTCCCTACAGTATGTTGCACAGAAAAACATCCAGGTGGATTTTCAGTATCTCCAGAGAAGGAGACTCCACAGCCTATATGGGCAGCTCGTTCCAGTGCTCTGTCACTATCGAAGTAAGAAATTTTTCCTCTTATGCATATGGAACTTCTAGTTTGTGCCTGCTGCCCCTTGTTCTGTTGCTTGGCATAACTGAAAAGAGCCTGAGCTCATTCTCTTGACTCCCACCTGTTAGATATTTACAAGCATTGATAAATTACCTTGTCAGCCTTCTATTCTCCTGGCTGAACATTCCCAGGTCTCTGAGCCTTTCCTCATAAGGAGATGCTCCAGGCCCTTAATCATCTTTGTGGCCCTCCACTGGACTCTACCTAGAAGTTCTCTGTCTTTCTTGAACTGAGGAGCCTGGAACTGGACACAGTACTTCAGATGCAGCCTCACCAGGGCAGAGTAGAGGGGGAGGATCATCTCCCTCAACCTGCTGGCCACACACTCTTTTTAATGTATCCCAGGATAGCCTTGGCCTTCACAAGGCTCACAAGGGCACACTGCTGGCTCATGGCCAGCCTTTTGTCTATGAGAACAACCAAGTCCTTCTCTGCAGAGTTCCTTTCCAGCAGATTAGCCCCTAACTGTACTTAAATTGCTTCCTCCTCAAGTGCAAGACTCTACACTTGCCCTTGCTGAACCTCATCATGTTCTTCTCAGCTCAGCTCTCCAGTCTGTCCAGGTCTTGTTGAGTAGCAGCACAGCCTTCTGGTATGTCAGCTACTCTTCCCAGCTTTGTATCATTAGCAAATTTGCTGAGGGTGCACTCTATCCTGTTACCTATGTCACTGATTAAAATATTAAACAAGTCTGGATCCAGTACTGACGACCCCTGGGGAACATTGCTAGGTACAGGCCTCCAACTAGACTCTGCACACGCTGATCACAATCCTTTCAGCATTGTCCACTACCTCTCTGCCCACTCATCTATTTCACACTTCCTAAGCTTACCTACAAGTGTATCATGGGAGACAGACTCAAAATATTGCTGAAGTCAAGGCAGAGAAGATTCACTGCTCTCCCCTTATCTACCCTGCCAGTCATGACATCACAGAAGGCTACCAGATTGGTCAAGCATGATTTCCCCTTGGTCAATCCATGTTGACTACTCCTGATAACCAACTAACAGGATTAGAACCTCTCCCCACAATGCTCAACAGTTCTCCAGAAGAATCCTGCCTTAACAGTTCAGTCTAGTCAAGAATAGTGCCAAGCATAAAGCTTACTGGTACACCAAATTTTTTTTTTTTTAGAAGTGTAAGGAGACAGGACAGCGCCTGCCATAACTTAATTATTAAATGGATGTTTTATAACAGCACATAGAGGCCCCATATGATATCTGAGCTTCTCTGTTGTAGGTGCTATACATACTAAGAGATGATCACTGCCCCCAGGAAGTTTATAAAGTAGATAAATAGGACAAAGATCAAGCCAAGAGGAGCATTATTATCTTTAGTTTACATACGGAGAACTGAAACACAAGGAGATAAAAATCTGAAAGTCACACAGTGAGCATGTGGCAAAGCAAAGTTCTCCTAAATTCTAATCCATTGCTACCTTCCTCCTCTCAGCCCTGTTCTTCTTTGAAAAGCAAGGAGCTGCTTGAATTCTACATACAGAGCTAAACTCTCACTACAAGGGACAGAAAGAAACAGCAATTTATAACTCACATAGGTCCTTTTCAATCACAGATCTCAAAGTGCACTATAGAGAAAGGTAACTCTTCATTTCATGGAGTGAATTGCTCAGAGAAATGCAGAGGAAATGACCTGTAGTTTCATAGGACAGATGGAAGGTATAATATGGCAGAAGTCCACTGTCCTTTGAACATAAATGGATAGTCATGGTTATCCTCATCTTGCAGTCTCATAGTCATAAAAATGGTTTAGCTGTGGTGACTCCTCCCATGCTTTCAGCTGTCAGAAGACACATCCCAGGACTAAGAGAGAAGGAGAGAAAGTAATTTTTTACATCTCCTGGATGCTAGGTCCACGTCTTTCCCCATTCCAGTATAAATTAACTCACCTCAGAAGGGCTTCTCTAATTTACTGTGGCTTTGAATGACTTCTGATCAGCCAGAATAGTGGAGTTCTCTGCTTCCTCCCTCTGTCTCAATCAAGGGAATAGTGCAGGGTCATTGTGCCAAACATATGCAGCATCCTTCTTGAGAGGTGTATTCCACATGGGGCGATCAATCTAACCCCGTGGCTCCTTTCCAGCAGCTGAGCCAGCACAATGAGAGCTACACCAGAGCCCAAAATTGAGCACGTTTTCTCTCATTGTGACCAACTTCTGTTCAGAGGAACGTGACAAACTTCTAGATTTTCTGCCTCTGTTACACAGGGGCCTGATCTCATCTGCCTTCAACAGTCACCATCTTTTAAGTTTGCTGTATTCTTCATAGTGCTAGAGGCAGAAATAGTAGCAGATCTTTTATTTACAAAAGTAGGAACAAAGTGGGAAAAATCCTATGGTTTTGTATTTAAAATACTCAATATAACCACATGAAGGTCATCATTTTTTGAAGAAGTCAATGCTATCTGTATATAAGTTTATCTCAGGCACAGTAATCAGACTGGATATATCACTTCTTGGTTTATTTTCTTTTCCATTTATCTTCCTAGTAAAGAAATTTTAAGTTCTGCATAAAGCACGATCAGAAAAAAAAAAAAGAGAAAAAAATATTAAATAATAGCAGCATCACTCCATATTCTTTCCTCAAAATTAGCTCTAAGTCACACATTAGCCATTAACTCCTTTGACCTGTTCTTTGCTGAAAGACAGGTTCCACTTTAGGTTTCAACCTAAGACTTCAGTATCTTAAGTACTGACATAATCTTAATTGTTTTCTATATTTCTGAAAAGACATAAATGGGAGTTAGAAAGTAGATTATAGAAAAAAATACATTTTCAGGGTAAGCCAAATGATCATAAAATCAGCTCTTGAAAACCCCTAGAAGTAAAATAGCATGTGCCAGTAGCAGTAGTAATGGTTTGAAACATTCAAATGAAATATATGCACTGAAGACATCACTATATCATATATTTAATGTGTTGGGTTCAAATGCTAATTGAGTCTAAATTGAGAAATCCAAACACAAGTCAATTTTGATAAGAATGTGAATGCGTTTATCAAAAAAGATTTCAAAATGTTGATTTGAAGCCTCCTGGGATTGTTATGGATACACAGAAAAAATGAACATAAAAACACAACTCATCTGTTCAAATTTCAACTCCATTCTGTTTGTTTCAAAATGCAGAATATTTCTGCTACTTGCCACTCTTTTTTCTATTTTACAATGACAAGCAATTTCCACTTTTATCTGACCTGAACAGATTTTCTCAGTCCTGCCTCAGTGAATTATGGTATGGAACCGATCATCTAAACATATGAGAAATAGAATCTTGCATTTCCAATAGAAAAGTCATTGAAGTAAGCTGTACCTAGACCACAGCCACTACCAATGTTGAGATCACAGATTGGTTTATGTCTGGTCACCTTCTAAGCTCTTGCCTCGAGGGGAGGTGGCAACTCACTGCTCCTGCTGAGTTTGGGACCATGCAATCCTATCGTCTTTGGCTGGACTGTACTACCCTCTGCCCACTGCAGTGGATATGCGACAGCTTCAGTGACAGGGGTAGCATCCTGTGGCAGGATGGGCTCCAGCAAAGAGCTCACACTGGATTTTATACTGCCAGTACTGAGACTTCTAGCATATTGGTACATGTTGGGAGTGCAAAGGCAGAGAACTTTTACCTTAGCTGGAATGAAAAGTTTACCTCAGGTTTTGCTAATGGAAAATTCAATTTAAATGATATTTTTCTATTGTAAAAGGAAAGGTGGTGAATATTTATTTTCAAGCAACAACTGCTTTTCAATGAAAAAATTGAATGTTTTCAACCAATCCTATTACTATGTGAACACTGCTTGGTACCTCTGTTTAATTTCTGTCAATAAAGCAGCAAAAGCCAAGCTCAGATCTTAGAGTCATGACAATAAGTGATCTGCTTCCTGGGAATAGCTATAACCCTCAACTAATCTAAAGGATATCAGATACAGACAGAAAGAAATCCAGCACTACCTCTCCATTGAAGTAGTGATGAGATATAAGACACATCTTTAGGATACAGATCAATGCTTTCATGTGAATATTCATACTCTTTTAGTGACTACCATACATCATCTCCAGTGAATGAGGGAAGGCTTCCAAGCAAAAAGTGGTGTGATCAAGCCCATAAAACCATATCTTCATGATATCCATTTATTAGAGAAATTATGACTTCATGAATTTTCAGAGTCCAAATACAGACTACTTGATCCTGTAGCTTTAAAGTTATTTCATGTAGGTTTTCTTTATTTTTTTTTTCCCATCAGTGAATATGTATACATAGTTTTCACAGGGATTACAGGATACAAGGGACAGTAAGTATGCTTCAGCATATGGTGAAAACATATGGTTGGCTGCTTTTCTGCCTATATCTCTTTTATTTATTTATTTTAAATTATGTGATTCACATTATTAGTTGAAACCCTTTCAATTTACTTGGCTATAAATAAGACTTTAATTCTTCTTACTTTTTAAAATATTATTTATTATTATTATTTGGGGCTAAGGAGTATGCACAGAACAGGAAAAAAATGGGCTGAATATCCTACTGATGTAAATGAACAAAGCAGTATCAGTACCTCAGATCAAAGAACTACAATTCCTGTCATGCAGAAACCTTTGATTTGTCATGCAGATTCTGAAACTGTATTCCTCTTAGTATATTCTGCATGACTCCATGAGTTAAAAACCAGGAAGCAATGAACATAGAGGTGTGGGAAATCGTGGCATCTTGGTTACTTGTCCAAAAAGGCACCAAGGAATGAAGAAGCCTGGAAACCCAGCCCGTGTGCTGTTGAGAAGCCTGGGGAGGCAGGCAGGAGAAAAAGGTCAGATAGAAATTCTGTGGAGACCAATATGCCCCATCTCTGGAGGCATTCAAGGCCAGGTTGGATGGGGCAGCCTGATCTGGTGTGTGGCGGCCTTGCCCACAGCAGTGGGTTGGAGTTCCATTCTATGATTCTAGGATTTTAGGATTCTATGATACTATGTTTCTGTGCAATTGACATATTTTGATCTAAAACCAGTCCATCAAAAGTTGTGTGAGCAGAAATCTTTCCCAATGAATTGGGCTATTTGAAATTCAGTTGGAAATACACTGCAAAACAAGGAATGTTAACACAGCAAAGAATTACAAAAAGATTCTGCTATGTGTCATTGTCCACTATGCTACAGCCTGTAAGCCTGTTATATCACAGTCCAGTCGCCACCACACTGGTGTTAGCCACTTGAAAATGCTCTCTCTGTCTTAATTCTGCTTTGTTGGTGCTTCTCTGCTGAAGGGCCAGGGACTTGTTGGCACAGGGAAATCTTCCACCCTTTTTGATCAGAGGCTTTCTGGCTGTCACTGCATCTTCTGTAGGACAGGCGACAGTCCTCATTTGGATTGCTACCCAAGGAGATCAGATGCCTGGTCTGAAATCCCTGCTTCAGCACAGACTTCTAATGTGAGCTTAAAGATGTCACTTTGCCTTTTTGCACCTCAGTTCCCTAACAGCAGCACAGGAATCAGAGCACTCCAGTGCCCCTGAGGGCAAGACTGTGGGGTGCTCCAAGGCCATAGGGACATGTCAGTAGCTCAGCCAGGTGTAAGGCTTTGATCTCCAGAATTATCAATCCAGCATTTCAAAAGCACTTAATTCACAATGAGACATTTAATATTTTCAAGAAACATTTCCCTTTTTTTTTTTTTTTAAAAAGAAATTTAAAAATAAATCTTTAAACAGCTTACATAATCCCACATACAAGTTTCAAGGCTTGATCTTATTATCTGCCTTTTACTGTAAACTCTCTGTTTTGGTGCAACATGAGTTTTGACCAAGAGGCATTACATCTGTGCTGGCAGCAAGTCTGTGGATGTTGATATGCTAGGCAGGAGGTAGGTGATTTTTCTGGAGACATCGCTCACTTTCTCTAAGGGAAAATATGAAATAAAAAAGTATAGAATGACCTTGCACTAATAAGCCTCTGCCTCGAGACAGTGATTAAACCTGGTAGCACAAGGGTTGGTTTATGAGTAATATCAGCTAAGGCTAATGAAAAGATCCCATTAAAAAAAATGTATAACTTCGGCACTTGTCTGCTCTGAGAAACTCAGTCACTCATATTGCTACGTTAAAGTGGTCTGAATTACGAACAGAATGGTATATCCAGGTATTGCAGCTAGCTCCTATTTCTAACAAAACTTGTCAACCAGAGGGCTTGGCTATCAATCTGGCATACTTTACCAGGAGTGAAATCTGGATGTGAAACCTGCACTTTGAACCTAGCTCTAGGTTAAGGATTTTATTATACAAAGTTTTCTCATCGCCAGTGTACTGCAATACTACCATCAATACTGTAACTTGTATGCTGTGACTTGAGTTGGTACCTTCTGCACAAATGCCAGTGTTTTTCAGATGGACCTTTTTTATGGAAATGGTCCATCTGAAAACATTTTCACTAGCCTGGTCAGAGCTCACATTGCTACCTTGTTTTCTTCATTCAGAATACTCAAAAGCAAATTAATTTTCTCAGTTTCATTTGAAAATTTCCATAGAAAGACAGACTCGGCTACTTTTAGCAATGATTAACACATACTCACGTTTCTATTGTGCATGCACAGCAGGTGTGATGGATCCAGGCCATGCCAGGGTTACTGCACAATGTGCAAATCAGCTGCGGTGCACATGTATGGTAGCTCTGACACGTCCAGTAACAAAGCTACTTCCTCTAAATTGGGAAATTCTGCCAGCTTGTGGGCAAAATCAGCTGGGCTGCACAGAAGCAGCGTGAAAGGCACCATATTCATATGCAGGGATAAGACCTCATGACATGTAAAGTACAGTCACTTGGTGGTACCATTTCGAATTACGACATTGTTGGTTGCTCCACCTAAATCTTTCGGTCTGCAACTGATTTAAAAAAAAACACCAAGAAAAATACAAATCTATTTTCAGGTTTCCATCAAATCAGCACTATTTTACCTTGGAAAGTACATCTGTTTTGTTATTTTAATATTTTTATTTGAGAATCTATTTTTTTTTTAATCAGAAAAGTTTAGTGGAAAATTCCAAGCAGCTGTAACATAGGCCTTGTATAGCACAGAGCCTGACTACTGCCTATAGAAATTACTATACAATGAATAAAAAAATAAGAATAAAATAATAAATGTAGCAGTGGTCAGTGACAAATTTTAGGTCATGCCTTTTCTAACCTGTTTCTTCTCTCCTGCAAACATTTGAAAAGATTATTATAACTACCAAATAACTTTTTATTTATCAATCTCTAGTAACAGTTGAACATCAGTAAAGGAAGGTTACTGCATGGTTATTTCCCACCCATTGAGTATTTAACCATAAATACGTTCGAACTATGGAGGGAGTGAGGTAAGGAAGCAAACACTTTGGTTATAGGAAAAAAATAAAAGGCTCATTAAGTTATTTTAAAAGAAAGTTCATTTTCTATACAGCACAGTTTATATATTAATTCCTTTTATCATGGAGAAATTGATGTTATCTACCCTTTGCTACAAATATTAAAGCCATTTTTAGAGTGACCTGAGACACAGCATAGTGTAAAGACATCTATTTGAAAAAGTAAATGAAAAGCAAGGAAGAGCTTTCTGAATAATTCTGACTCTCACCGGTGACTTGGGCATATCTTTTCAAACAGTGAAATGAAAGAATCTGCAGTTTCTGAGATTTTCTACATTCAGTTAGAGCACCTTGGTAAAAAAAAAATTGCTAAAGTAGAAGAGTATCTAAAAGGAAAGAAGATCAAATTTATTTTCTTACACAAGAGCTCTTTTTGCTACTGGCCATAAAAGTCAAAGCAAAGCTTCAAGAAATCAGGAGATATAAACAGCTGCTATATTTTAGGTCATTCTTACAAACTGAAATCAGTTATTTTCCTACAACTCTGTAGAACAAACTCCACAGTGTGGATTTTTGGTGTTCAGATTTGATTTTCAAACAAATTCTCTATACTCTTCTAGTTGCATTTTAGCTCCCTTCTTTTAACAGAGCCCTCTACTAGGTATGACTTCATGTTTTTCTTTCAACAAATGTAGAGATCAATATATTACATAAATTGCAGAGAGTTGACTCTGAATATTTGCCTGTAGCTCACTGGGAGATGTACCCTCCCAGTAGCTGCTCACCCATTTACCAATGTTGTGGCACCATGGTTGATACTGAATCATCCTCTTTGGATCACCAGATTCAAGGGATTTGTGCCTTAGAGAACAGGCAGATTGTTGGGGCTTGTGTTGTATTTTCCTCTTTACTTTCTATTCAAGACTATTTGTGCTCTGCATGGCAATTGTCCATGCACTGTTTTCCACATGATCATGGCCTTTGTGTTCTCACCATGGGCCTTTATCTAGGCTGCTTTAATTTATTATTTTTATGTGTGGGCTGTAGTGAAATCCAGTGTCTTGGTGCTTTGCCAGCACAATCCTAAGGATTACCACACCCAAGGAAAAAGCCCTTGTGATACAAGAGTGTGTGATGGGCTTTGGGTTTGCTGGGATACTATTGAAAGACTGTGCTGGGTGAAGGGAACAAGACTTGGTGCCATCATACCATATTGGCTCAGACCTTATGTTAATGTAATGGCCAATTCATTCCCAGGCTTTCTTGGGAAGAGATCTAGTTAATCCAAAAGGGATCTCAGGAGAAAATCCAATATGCACATCAAGTAGACAATCAGGGGAATAGATTTAGAGTGAAATGCTGTTACCTAAACTGGCAGTATGAATACATGCTTCTATTCTACTTGGATCAAGATCTGAATGGTAGTCAGTTAATAACAATACCCTGGTAGTATGCTGTTATAAAGAGGAATGAAACGTCTCTTCCTTCCTAAAGCTGTTGACGTGCTGTTCTGCTTGAAAGTACTAGGACTTAAAGTGTGCATACTATGGAGAAATCTCACTACTGACATATGCTCTGCTTTAGTGGACCTGCAACCCACTGCAGAAGATGTTAACTTGAAAGCCTGAAAAGATAATTGCTGTTATGGCAACTGATAACAAAAAAAAACAATTAGCAATTTTCAACATGTGATTGAGACCCTGGAAATCTGCATACTACAAATCACGTCCAATCCCAGAAGATTATCAGTCTTTGTGCAAGGAACTACAGTTCAGTCAGGTAATTCTTAGTGATCCACAAATTACCAAAAAACACTAACTAAAAATGATCTGAAAAGCCCAAAATTTTGAAACTCTTCTCTCCCCATTACAATGAAATACACCAAAATTAAAAACTTTCAACATACTGCCTTCGACAGACAAAATCTCTGGAGCCACTGGTGTAAACAGCAGAATTCCTTCGTGTTCTCATGAAATGAGATTACAGCTTAGGTCCTCAGCATCCTTCAGATTGTTTCAGGATTTCCATTTTTCTTTTTCTTTATTTTTTAGGGCTTGTGTTTATTGTTTTCTTGTATACATGAGTATCTCGAAAAGGATATATATATAGCAGGTATGTGCATATGCTAGAAGACAGTGGTAGTTACACTACTCCAGGAATCTTTTCTATTATCTTATGTGTGTTTCTTGTTCTGTTATATAATCTGTTGTCCATATTTAGCTAGCAGGCCTCTGTGTCTTCGATGCTAAGAATACAAAATTAAGGTATATTTTAGACAATTTTCCATTTTGATTGTTTATTATATCAGAGATGATGACGAAGCATGATTCATTACTGAGAACTGTAAACTCCAGCCTTGCTCAAGGATCAGCCAGCACTTCATTGAGACTCCCATGTGGGTGGAACAGTCCCTGAGACCTCGCCTAAGGAGTATAATTCCATGTAATGAAATCAATTCTGTTAACAACCACAGCAATTACTTTTGTATTCGAAAACATGAAATTCTGTAGCCTCACTACTAGCTGAACCGTAGCCACTTCTGCAGCAGAAATATCTTTAAAGGAGGAAAAAGACAAAAATAAGTGTATAATTATGATCACTTATTATTTGGTTGCAACCAAAATTAAAACGCTCTGGGCAGTGAGACAGCACTCACTTTCCGCCCCCAAGTGTCTATCTTAGTGATACACAAGAGGTTAAAACAGTATGGAGGAAATACTGTATTATTCAATCTTGTAATAAATTTCTGCAGGCAATATTCAGTAGCTCAGTTCAACCACTGGCCCCACTGGAGAGTTTTAGTGCTCTGAAGATTAAGATTAAATTCAGAAATAGCAAAGCCAAATTTTCTAGTTTTTCCAAAGAGCAGGTGGAGGATTATATATCTCTCTTATATGCACAAAATAAGTTTCCATTATTCAAGAGTTGTTCCGTAGATCAGTCACAGAGACAAGCGTGCTTTTTTTGCGCTAAGCACAAACACTACCTTCATGACACAGTGAGGTTTTGATAAACAGAAGCCTTTTAAGTAACATTATAGAAGTAACCATTTTTCCTTCATACCCTTTCAAAGGGGCACTGGCATTTTCAAAATGGCACACATGAATTACATACCAATCTAATGATCATACAGTGCATTGGAAATTTACTCCTAAATGGCTTCTATTGTAGAAAGGTAGTCAATTTACATGTCAGAGTAAGGAGGTCTGAATAGAAGGAAAGTCTGAATATCCTCACTTGCATCAGTTTAATTCCACAGACTTCACTGAAGTTATTCCTGATTTGTGCTGCTATAAATGAAAAGAGAATCAGATATGAAGCATTGTAATGTATGATGATGTATTGGTGATCAAAGTAGAGTAGCCTTCCATCAAAGAACAGTATGCATTACTAAGCTCATTTTGTTGTACTAAATGACTTAATTTTCAGAAGAATAATCCCAAGCCAGATAGCTAAAATCAGTTCAAAAGTACACAGAATGTGGAGACAGACAGAAGGGGAAAAAAAAACAAACAACCAGAGAATAAAGAGTTGGTATTTTTCTCTTTCCATCTGAAGATCTCAACGCAATTTACTACGTTGAATTATGTCACCTTCCTCACATTCCTTTAAGGAAAGCATTATATCAATTTGGAGATAATGAGGTGGTAAGATGTAAAGATTAAGGACATCATTTTCAGAATCACCTAAATTATTTGGGAGCATCAGCTCCTAAAACATATCAAAAGAAACAGAACTTCAGAAGAGCGTTACATTAAAAAATATCTAGCAAATTA
The DNA here is from genome assembly GCA_016647715.1 of Pavo muticus. Classification (NCBI taxonomy): domain Eukaryota; kingdom Metazoa; phylum Chordata; class Aves; order Galliformes; family Phasianidae; genus Pavo; species Pavo muticus. The sequence goes on from JACDJE010000019.1 coordinate 725,644, forward strand.
ATGGAAGGAAGGAATCTCCACAATTTCTGAAAAATATGTCTAACAATATCCCTAACTGGGCACCATGGAATTCAGTGGATGCTTCTGGAAACATTAATCAGATCCAAAAAAGATTGATCATAACCAGAGGGAAGGCTTGAATCTTTTGATTCAGTCTTACATCTTTATCACAATATCTTTCATCATTGTTTTTCTAGCTTGGCCATTTAACTAGGGCCATTTTATAATTTGACAGGCAGTTATCACACAGGTACATAACATCTGAGCAAGGATAGCTAGATCAGTAAACGATAAACCAGCTACACATTATTGTTAGCTATACACATTATAGTTAGCTATTGTCTCTTTTACTTTTCATATTATGCGTAATTTCATGATAAGCTCATGATACCGGTAGGTATCAGTCACTCACTGCAACAAGCAAAACTTCCTGTTGCACTGAAATGGATGACTGGACAAAGCACTGTGTGGTCAGTGTCAGCAACAACTGTGGAATCTGTTTGTCTCACACTTAGCTCACTTTCTTGTAAACCCTGCTGCCTCTAATAGCATACAGCTCTCAAGCAGACTCCAGGAGTACATGATGCTATGGGGTTAATGGACTCAGTTGCCAAGATTCAACAGCCAAGTAGAGATGGGTGTCAGATCTCTATATATAATCTCCCGTACATCCAGAGCTGGGAAATGGATTCTGTGCAAATGAAAGAGAGATAAAACTTAACCAAGTACGCCCTTAATGTTAAGAGCCTCAATCAAGACAATAATACCTCCATTTCGTAACTATGGGTTTCGCTTTACTTTAGCACCTGTTTATTAAACTCCTTGCTTCTCATATTCTGAAATGGAAATAAGCCAATTTTTGAAAGCAGTGGCAAAGGATTTCTCATCAGTGAGAGGCTCTAGGCATGGATGAAGAGAACTGATTATGTGCCTCACAGTTTCTCTCTGTATTTTTAGGTGCTAATTGTACTGTTCTTTTCTGTTCTTGAATGAGATAGGTGCTTCGGCAATGTTTGATGCCAGTACCTCTGAGTATTGGGGCCTGAAACTCTGTGACCTTCCTCAGTTTAAATTATGAAAAAATAAAGAAATAAAATCTGTATCTGACAGGGAAATAAAAAAAATCCTTATCTTTGAATCTTTCAGAATTACCCTGGACAACACGTTAGAAAAGATTACAATGAACAGGACTAATTCTTCACTGGCATAGAGACGGACTAGATAAATGAATCAGTCTTTTCTGTATCTAATTTCTATGATGGTAAGGCATTAACGTTCTGACCAAGCAATTTACATTGATTTACAATTACAATTTATAAATCTGTGGGTGCATACATCAGGATTTCAGATCGGCTTATATAATAGGTATAAATATATTTTCACTTTATTTGTTAATGTATTGCAAATGAGGATGTAAATCTGACATGAACACAAGTTTACCTAATTGTATTTCATTTAAAATGACAGTCACTCCTGTATAAATGAGTAGCAGAGGACTACAGCACAAGCCTTGCTCTGTTCTTTAGCCCAGGGTTAAACTTGCAAAACAAATTTGCATCATTTACTTGTCTTCTGACATATTTCCTCTTGATTACTTTCTTACTCTAAGAATACATGCCCTTTGAGGGCCAGATCCTCAGCTGTAATGCAACTAGAGCACCCTTCAGCTTAATTCATCATCTTTAATAAAGTTATGCTAGTTTTCAACATTTGAGGATTTGAGGTGAAATCTTTGTTCCAATTAAACCAATAAAACATTTTTTACTGAATTCAAGGATTTCATCCTTGGCCTTTCTATGTACACACATTTTTTTAAGACCAAAGTGATATACAACAGCTCTGTACAACTTGCACGTAGCAGATCCTTTTAAGGAAAGAGTAGAAAGATCCTCAGACAGTGCACATCCTGTTTCCTTGTGAATAGGTTCAGAATGTTTATAAAACAAAATATAGGATGAGTTATGTCAAAGATTCATATAAATTGTCACCATTTATAAATATTTCTGACATCCTTTGGACTTAAATTAACAATGAAAATTTCTGTAAGCCTGTCAAGCCAGCGATAGTCTAGTTTTATATCAGCTAGCACATAGAAAACTTTTTAAGTCCTTCTAGTCTGCGATCATATTTTTGAATGAAGGGTTTCACATAAAACCAAAATGACAGTGGACATTTAACAGGAAAGGACTGAAGCAATAAATGTCCAAAGAGCAGCTGGATCCTGTTTCAGCCTGCATGGGCTGTACCAAATAACTGACAGTCTTATTGCCTTTCCATTTTACGCAAAAGTACAGTAAAAAAAAAAAAGTGGTATCTTCTGGAAGCTATTCCATGTAGAATGTAACTCATATTCTGGGCAGGGTAATATTTTATTTGAGCAGCAGATAGTGGATCCATAGGAGTATACTGAGAGAGAGATGCAGTTGTGGAAATTAAAGACAGAAAAATTATATGTAGGGCCCAGCTCTACTTAAATCTGCAATGTTTTTTCTCTCTACTCCCAGGGGAGTTGAAACAGGCCCCTTGGAGAGAAATTCTGGTTTCTTCTGGCCCCTTAATAACAGGACCATAATGACAGAGTACGAGCTTGACACATTCATCGAGACTGATAAAAAGACAGTGATGTATACGTAATTGTTTATCAGGAAGTATTAATTTGAAGTTATTTTTTAATGTACACAATTTCATGTTTAATACCTTAATATAGTAACAATTTTATATCAATTTTCTACTTTCAATGAGCTTTCCTCTCCTCCTCCTGCTCAAATTTTTAAGGGTATTGCTTATTAACAAAGTAAAGACTTTATCCTGTAAGATCAAACACATAGATGTCTGACATCAGAGGGTTTTTAAGCCCCATAAACATTTACACTTGCTAGCACCTTCATAGATGTAAACAACCTCCCTCTCTCCCTAAATTCAACACCTGGTGGAATCAAAGCAAGCCAGAGAGAGAAGGGGCCCTCAAACTTCCACCTATGTGCTTCTGCTTATATCTTGTTACTTCTGCTAATTTTACTGCAAAACATAAAGTAAACTCTGCATTCCAGTGTAATATAAATGACATAATTTAATGTGACTAAGAGATATACAGATGGCATTGCATTTCCTCTGCAGTGTGGAGAGGTCAGACAGCAATTGGCTATAACACAAACTAAGCTAATACCGAGCTACGGGCTGCCAGATCGTGGTCCCACTTACTAACAGCCTATACTATGTGAAGTAATTGAGCATGCAGCAACCTTCTCAACTGCAAGTGATGCTGTTGGAAAATGTCAACGTGCTCCAACTTAACAGATCTTCCTGTAAATAGAAAATATTGTAAAGATTTTCATAATTAGAGGTAGAAGGAATAGTCTTACTGAGTATGCCTAGAACTACAGCTCCTTTAAGAAAATAGTAAAAATAAATCTAGAAGTTCAAAATAAGCCACTTTTACTGTTATCTGTAATACAGAGACACAAAAAAAAATACAGTTTCTCTTGTTTTTTTTACTTCTAAGTGTTCAAAATATAACTAGTAATATTGAAACTGCTGCAAAATTTTCTAGTTTCTATTAAGAATTCCCATTTAAAGCTTATTCAAAGGAAAGAGGATTTAATAATTTTTCATTGCAGAAAGTCTACACAAGTTGGAAGATTACTCCATTTACTAGGATCTTGGTTAGTCTGTTTCACTTCAGAAATGTAAAAAGGGATTTAATGGTGTCCCATCCATGCAGTTATGGGATCTTCTACGACATGAAGGCAGAGAAGGAAGAGAAAGGATCTGACAATACAGATGACCAAGCTGTGCTTGACTCCCAAGACTATGAGCACTATAATGCACTAGGGTGTCATCAGGAAACACTACAAAATAATAATAATAATAATAATAATAATAATAATAATAATAATTACTTTGCAATAAAATCATCTCAACAAGCCCCCTCATCCCCAGGGAATGTGCAAAGACATTTTAGTCTCTACACTCATGGGCGCTAGATTATTAGATATTTCTAAACCAGCTGTTCAAATCTAAAACTACTAGGTTAACTTGTAATAATAACAAGTAATTGCTTTCTGATCAGTAGAATCAGCAAATAGAAGAGCGCATACAGTGTGGAATTGTCCTCTACAGCTCAGCTCTGTGTACCTCTCTGAAGACGTGCTGGAAAAATCACTTAGGTTTGCTGCTGTGGATGAGGCTCAGCAAATATGAGGTTAATTTCTGGTTCCAATTTGGAAGCAACTTGTCTCTCTAATGTGTGTACACCTGAAGAGAAGACTTCCAAAGAGCGTGCACCCAATTAGCTCAGTTATGGTAAGTCACAGTGCAACTGTAACATGAACATGTTCAGTTGTGTTCTTTGCTACTCCTCAGCCATCTGAACCCTAGGGAGGCATGAGATGAAAGTCTGAGCAGTGTTGCCAACACCTGACATTTTTGCATAGATCTCAGAATACTTGATACGTTTCTTAACACACCAAATCCCCAAATCAAAGGATTATTAGAGGATATAAAATTTTATTTTAAAAGCAATGGTGTTTTTAGATCTGGTTGCTTCAGAGAAAAGCATAAAAGTTTGCATTAAGGAGAAGATAGTAAAAATCATCCAAATTAATAATTTTAAAGGCAATCTAATGATTTCCTGAGGCCTGAATCATCCTTTGGAACATCTGGAGCTGTCAAAATTAAAACTGACTGTAGGAAGATCTCACGATACTAAATGACTGTGCAATGAAATGTTTGATGAAATTAAAAGTTAATAAATGCAAAATAATTCATATTGTAAAAATAGTGATAACTATATACATGGCAACGACAATTACTAATACAGAAGGAGATCTTGAAGTTATTATATTTGCTCAGCAATGTCAGCTCAGTGATCAGTGCTGGTCAGAACGCAAACTTAAACATCAGGAATGACTGAGAAAGGAATACAGATTAGAATAGAAAACACCATAATCTTGACCCAGCGCCTCCACATCTTGATTACTGCAGGCAATTCTGTTTCCTTCCATATCATATGGTAGGACTAGATAAGACACAAGCAAGGTCACCCATGTTCCTGGAGTTATTAAACAACTAATTCACTAGTGTAAGTGACAATGAATAAACATAGGACAAAATGAAAGCATTTTCTGAAGTTAAGCGAACTCATACTTGCAATTATGTGAAATTCTGTAAACACAGACAAATGCATGGTGTACCCATGAAGTTTTTTAGGTAGATAATTTAAAATACTTTGTTAATATTCACCCCAAACACATTCTAGAGTTAATCCAATTCACTCACGACAGGAGTACTTTCATCCTGCTTTTTTAAGAGAAGCTCTTCAGGGTGATTTTCTTGACCCATCGCAGCTTTGATAGTTCTGACTTTGCGCATCATTTGCAAATAAAAATATATTTTTCAAGTCATTCAGGCAAGATGTGTGGGCAGTGTTACACTTCTGAAGAGTGGGTGGCAGATGAAATTCACAAGTGGAACATATGCTGCTTTCTCTAAAAGCAATGCATTCAGCATGCCAGGCCAGTCCTTTTGGCATTTCGGCTACCAAAATCTATGAAGGCATTCAAAAACACCTTTCAAAGATACTGTTGTAACAATGCAGCACCTCAGTCACCCCTGTGGACACCAACAGTTATAAGACTATTGCAAATATAAATGGGCCAGATTTTATTCTCATCCTTCCCTGATTCTGTGCACTGCTCCAAAAATCAGTTCATACAAATCAGGTAGAAAATTTGGCTTTTAGCTCTCTTTTTTTCCTCTATCTCATTGGTCATTCAATATAAGACATCGCGCCTCTGCCCATTCCAAGATTTTGTTATTCTACTGTGATCCCCCGGTGAAGTAGTTTCATCTTAAACCAGAAACTACTCAAGCTAAATGCCAGTCTTCAATGTTTCAAATTTAGAATCTTTTTGAGGTGCTTGCTCTCAGAGTGCATTAGCTGGCTGCAATGCTTGATTAGCAATGCTCTTTCTGAGTGGTATATTTACTCCCAGGAGCACTTTATCATTTATCATACTTATGTTCATTTCACTCTTATCCCAATTGTGGCAGCTTTCATGTAAAATGGAAAAGAAAAAAAAAAGAGAGAGAGAGAGAGAGGAAACAAGATTAATACCTACTTAGTACACCTCTAATATCACACAGGGATTCACACATGCGCGCGCACACACACACACACACTTCAGAGACAAACATTTTTTCTGCAGCTTCTTTATGTTTGGCCTTTTCATTTTCTTCATCCAAGCCATCTGAATGTAAATACTTGGCAGAGCCGTGAGAATATATAAAGCAATATAGAAATCTACATATTACCAGAGAGCCAAGAGGAACAATAGAAAATCAGGCCAACCATCTGGTCTTACACAATGCTCCATTTCAAAAGGTATCTCTTCGAGAACCCTACTACTGATGTACAACATGATTTTGGGTCACAGTCATTCTGACATCTCTGTTACGGAGATTGTCTATGCTCAGATGGGTCAGAGTTTTGGAATGTAAGTTAACTAAGACAGACATTTTCTTTTAATCTTTTGTGTTACAGGAACAATTGAGCAACTGACACCATCTGTTTTCATAAGAAGCTACTATAGCTAGGCCTGCCATAGGTGGTACATTCCCCAAGAGTGCAGCTGGATGTGAGAACCATATTTGTTTTACATTAGAAGACACGGGAATAACAGAGCTACTTGAGCATCACAGAGGATAGCTGAGCAAAGGTAACTCTTCATATGAACATGTATTTGAGAGGGTAGGTTGGTAAAGGTAATAATATTAATTTCTCACAAATTCCCCTAACAGAAAAAAAAACAATACTTTATCACCTAGGGAAGATTCTATTTCAATCTCCTTAATCACGAAGATAAACTTTTAATTTTAGTTTAGAAACTTCGAATTGAGTGCAGAGATCTTAAGCTTTCCCAGTATTTCAAATCTAAGTTTTTCTTGTGCTCTGGGCTGGCAGATTGTGGGAGTACCATAATCATGAACTATCCTTCATTTACAGCTATCTAATTAGCTAACTAAGTTATATTTCATATTTCTGACTTACCACAACTAACTTTAACACAAACTGCATATCTTACTATCTCAAATGATACTGTGAAAAATTATGTTTTATATGTAAGAAAAAATGTACAAGTACTCAGCAAAAGGAAGCTATGCGATATCTATTTCAGGGCTGTGGTTTTTAAATTCTGTGAGATGTAAAGGGCTAAACTAGTCAAAATAGGCTGAGAAAAAAATTGTCGAAGAAGGGCAACACTGTGCTTAGGAGAGTTAACGGAGTCCACAAAACAGTAGTTCTGTAGTCATCATACAATCACTATAGCATTAAGACAACAACTTCCAAAAAAGTGCTTTGGAGATAATGTGGTTAAAGTGTTTACCTTTTTCTGGTTAATTCCAGCCATTTCCAACCAAAAGTTGTTGAGTCACTTTTATAAGAAATGAGATTTGTAATGGCACTTCAAGACAAGAGTCACAAAGTTTCCTCTTTTGCAGTTATACAAAAGGACAGCAAATAGGATATTAGGCTCATTCCCTGGGCCCACTAAATTAGGTTCCATATCATCAAAGGGCAGAAATCATCACAATTCCATGCAAGATCCGTCACAGTGTGTACACCAGTTATACTCACTTAAGTCAGTGGAAAATCATAACTAATATCTCTATTAAGATATGATCTGCACTGTGGAAAAAACTGTATATTCATTTTTCTTCATCATCCTCTTCCTCTTTCTTTGAGACACTGTCATATCCTCTCCAATCAACTGCTTCTCCAAAGTTTGTTTGGCTTGTTTATTTTCCTTTCTTCTAATATGTCTTCCAGCCCTGAGGACTTCCTTGTGGTACATTATAGTAGCTAAAAGATAAGAGGAAATGACAAAAACAACCCTACTAAAGTTAGCAATTTCACCTTAAGACGATATAGCTCCTATTGTTTCTTAGACCTGGAGGCTAAGCTCAAGGCACGGATGTGGGAGAGCCCAAGTATCTGCTAAGTGACCTAGAGGGAAAGGCACTGGAAAAAAATGGCAAGGTGGGCAATCATCCCAGTGCTTTTGCTGGGTGCTCCAGCCTCCTACTGGACAGAAAGCACCAAAATCTGAATCTAGAGATGCAGACAAGTTACTGCGCTATCAAGGCACCTATGAAAATTTAAACCAGCTAAAAGAATTTGGCTTTTTTTTTTTTTTAATAGACTCTGATTTTCAAGTTCAGAATTTGATATATCTATTAATGATCTAATATCTTACAAATTAATAATAATAATCTATCTAGCAAATGACCAGATGCCTGTATATAAGGTTATTCACAGTTTTTTTACAAGCACAAGATTATTTTGCCACATAAAACACACTATTTCAGCAGTTATGTTCTTAGTATTTCCATGTATAAAACAGACGCTACTTAGTAGCAAAAAAGAAGTTAAGACAGTAAGGTCAGAAAAAATATTTTAAACCCTTTACCTGGTAGTAAAACAAACAAAATTATTTCTGCTCCAAGAAGCATTTATCTTAACAAAATTTAAACCATTGTACCAAAAATAATTGTCTTGCATTTCAAAAATAAATATTTTTTTAATTGTCTAGTCACAAGAAAAAAAACACTGATCTCTGATTATTTAAATCTGGTATTTTCTGAGACATCAAATATAGCTCAAGAATTAGCATGATGATGGTTTCGTCAAGGAAATGAGACAAGGACTGCAGGTTATAATAAAATTTATATTGAAAGTAAATCTGCTATGCAAAATTCAGTGTATCTGAGTTTGAACACTCCATATTTACAATCACAGTGATCTGCATTATTTAGGTCCAGAATTTTTTGTCTATTTGTGTGTATATATATATATATATATATAAAATCATCTGACTTCAGCCTTACAACATCTTTGTAACAAATCACAAGTAAAGAGCTGAGCACAAAAGCTAACTGAGATCAACTGAAAGAAAAACACTAAAATATATCTAAAAAAGTGAGCCAGAAGGATGCATACAAGTGCTTACGAAAATTTTCCAGTTCACCACCATAGCTTAACTACCATTGCAGCGGTTGAATCTGAGCATTTAAAAATGTAGTCTGAACTGTTTAGTATTAGTAGTAAAAGTAGGGGTAGAGCAGAGAACTAAATCCAAATTTCCAAAAGCCTATAAAAAAGAGGCTGGGCCTTGCTTTTCTCCAAAATCAGTTTGAAACTTGGCTTTTGCTTGGTTCAACTCAAAAGAAAGAAAATGATGATGAATTTAGTTTAATTTGACAATGGTTCAATTTAAAATTATTTTTAGTTGTAGGAAATTTCAGCTCTGGCTCTGAATGGACAGTACAGGGAAGATGAAGGTTGGCAAGCTGACGGTTACTGGCCAAAACAAATCTCTGTTCACACACTGATGGTCCTTGAATGTGGCCCTTGGACAACTGGTACTGCTGAAGTCACTGAGGAACATACTGGGGAATTGATTTGAATGCCATAATGAGTATATCTGCTCAGTTCTCTCAGCAGTTAAAAATAAAGTTAAAAGAAAGAGCAATCATGAAACTTTAATAATGATATAAGACAATGGTTTATGTTCAGTTTTGTTTACGTCAGTTAAAAAGTTGGAGAAAAAGCATAGAAAAGGGCAAACCGGGGTAGATGAATCCTCCACTTAAACATCATTTCTCTTTTCCTCAGATATATTTCTTTCTCAAAACCATTTTCCCAATAACTCAGACAAATCTTGATCTCTAGATTAGTCATAATAAGTGTGTTGTACACACTCAAAATGAGAAGTCAGATGACATAGAAACCAGATTTTCAAGGAAAATTTCTCATTACCACCTTTAGAATTTGCCATTCAGGAATATTTTCTATTATTTACTTGCATTTTGCAGTTTCTGTGAAATTTATGGTCAATATATGAACGATGTCACAGGGATATTTATTGAATGCTAGCACAAAGTGAAGTTTAAATAACCTAATAAAAAGTTGGAGAAAGATTATGAAGGTACCCAAAATTCACAGGATAACCATAGCTAAGTCACCCTCTTTTCTTTTCTTCTTCCTCTCAGTACTCAGAAAATGTTTCAGGAACACTTGGAATAAAAAAAGCAATCAAAATGAATGAGATAAATATAAAATACTGCTTTTCAGTCATACTCAGATGTTGGAAAATAGTGACAGAAGCATTTAAATCAATTTTTGATGATTTTATAATTGCTAATAGTGCATTCAGAACTTTTTGCAAATTTTCTTAAGTATTTTTATAGTCTTAGATTTCCATTAAGTGGAAATCTATGGACCTAAAAGGTGCAGCAAGAATTTTGTAGGTTGAACTGTTCAGATGAGTTCCTTTACAGAGGATGTTACAAATTTTGCAATAACAGATGATTACATCACAGAGGTCAAAAGTCTCACAAGGAAGACAATAGAAAGTACCTTTCTTTCTTTTGACCCTAACTTGCCAGGAAAAAAGTATGCAATGATGTGAAGGATGCCAGAGCAGGGAAAAGACAAGCAGAAGAATCACAGAATCAGAGAATAGCAGGGATTGGAAGGGACCTCTGGAGCTCTAGTCCACTCTGGCTGCTAAAGCAGGTTCCCTACAGTAGGTTGCACAAGAAGGTGTCCTGGCGAATCTTGAATATCTCCATAGAAGATAAATGCAACCTCTCTGGACAGCTTGTTCCAGTGTTTTGCCATGCACATTCTTCCCTCAAAATGCTATGTTTGCTATTTAACACTGATACAGTTTCAATGGGAAGGCTTCATCTTTCTCTACAAATTGGTTTTGAATTCCAAAGGCACTAAAACAGTACACACAAGTTATGTAATGGAGGAAACATATGGAACAGGGCAGGTTGCAGCTCTTGGGAAGGAGGTTCTATGTGTATACTGTGATTTCAGAGAACAACATGAAACTCATTTTCATTGTGTGGATATGTTAAAAACTGAATACTATCAGCACCCTGATCTGGGGTTTCAACCACTATCTAGTGAAAGAAAAAGAAACCTTTTTTTGGCCAGGTTAATAAAAGAAATGGAAGGCATTTTATTATTTTCTGAATGATCTAAGTGTTGATCAATATTGTGGCAGGAGGCCAAGCTAGACTGAAGATGGCTTTTTCCAATATGCCTACTGCTGTATTCTTACCCTAGAATGCCAGCAATTACCTTATGTATTTTTAACTGTATTCTTTCATTATGAAAATAAATGGTTATTTAAATGGCATGAGGTTCAAATTACTCCACTGGAAAATACAGCAGTGGAAAGTATCAAAGTAAAATATCTCATCTCCCCACCTGCCATATGAAGCCATTTCTATGCCAGGTGGCAGATGTTTAGGATGGTGCTTAAAACAAGTAAAATTTAAATGGATTTAAAAAATTAGTTGTTTTTAGTGTAAAGGGCTCTCAATTAAAGGATTTTATTTTATTTTATTTTATTTTTTGTCAGAGATCCTATCAGAAATGACCTGAAAACCCAAAGCTCTTTAACATAGAAGAGAGAGAGATCAGAATCTCAGGCACTGAAAGAGAATTTCCTTTCCTCAATGTAATTTGATATATAATATCTCATAATCAGGCTATCACAACAGAGAACTCTTCATCCCTTCAATATAACACTTAGGCAGTACATGTGAAATTTTTTTGATGCATGACATTTTATATAGGATATAGATCAATTGATGTTTTTCTCAGATTTCCTGCAAGAAATGCATTAACAGAGCAACACTATATCAAAAAATCCCTTTTGAAAACTGAGTACGTATCTTGTCCTAATTTTATGAGTGATCTTACAGTTTATAAATACTTAACTATTCTTCTAGTAAATATAATATCTTATCTAAAGAACAGTAATTTAAACTAGTCAGTTTTCACTGAATATTATTCTTGCTGATATTTCACATAAAAAAATCAACTCTGTCTATTTTAGGGTATATTACATTCATAAACATGTTATTAAGATTCTTATGAATCAATGTCATGTCTTTCATTGGTCTCTGTCTCCTCTATGTCAGAAGCTGGTAGAGAAATTATATGTAAGTAGCATATGTTTATGTTACACATGGATTCCCAGGATAGCAGTACTGGCCCAGATAAAGGAATGACAATTTATGTGTTCTTATATTATTCATCCTCCACATGGATTTCTATAAACTAGGTGTAGGCCTGAAGAGGAACCTCACATGAACCATATCAATTGCACTGTAGAATGAGAGGGGAATTCCAAGAGCTGGATCAGAGAATACACACATTCATCTGAATACTGGAGAAAAAGAAATCTAGGAAAAAATAGTTTACCATCTCAGTGAGAATGTGGCAAACAATGGAAGACACCTAGTCAAAATAATGAATTCCTGAAAAGGCATGAAAAATATGATCACTAAGTTGGGACGGAGTGTTGATCTGCCTAAGGGGAGAAAGGCACTATAAAGGGACCTGGAAAGACTGGATCGATGGGCCAAGGTTAACTCTATGAGTTTCAATAGGGCCAAGTGTTGGGTCCTGCATTTTAGTCACAACAACCCCAGGCAACCCTACAAGCTTGGGGAGGAGTGGCTAAAAAGCTGCCTGATGGAAAGGGACCTTGGTGTACTGATGGACAGTCGGCTGAATATGAGCCAGCAGTGTGCCCAGGTGGCCAAGAAGGCCAATGGCATCCTGGCTTGTATCAGGAACGCAGTGGTGAGCAGGACTAGGGAAGTAATCCTGCCCCTGTACTCGGCATTGGTGAGGCCTTACCTCGAGTACTGTGTTCAGTTTTGGGCACCTCAGTACAGAAAGGACATTGAGGCGCTGGAGCAAGTTCAAAGAAGGGCAACAAGGCTTGTGAAGGGCTTGGAGAATATGCCCTACGAGGAGAGACTGAAGGAACTGGGGCTGTTTAGTCTGGGGAAAAGGAGACTGAGGGGAGACCTTATTGCTCTCTTCCAATATCTGAAAGGTGCTTACAGATAGAGCGGGGTTGGTCTCTTCTCACTGGTGACAGGTGACAGGATGAGGGGAAATGGCCTTAAGTCGCACTAGAGGAGGCTTAGGTTGGATGTAAGGAAAAGCTGCTTTACTGGAAGGGTGGTTAAGCACTGGAACAGGCTCCCCAGGGAGGTGGTTGAGTCACCATCCCTGGATGTGTTCAAAAAGCATTTGGATGTGGTGCTCAGGGACATGATTTAGCAGAGGGTTGTTAGACTTGGGGTAGTATGGTTAGGTTGTGGTTGGACTCGATGATCTTTAAGGTCTTTTCCAACCTGAGAATTCTATGATTCTATGATTCTATGATGAAATATTTTCACATCCTTAGGACAAGAAAAACTATTGGTTTGTGTTGTTATAACTCTAGAGAATTGGTTCAACTGCCCCTCACTAAAAAAAGATCTGCACAGCTCATATCAAAATTCAGGAGTATATTTCTAGAAAAGAGCTCTGAATACTCTTCACTGTAGGATGCCTACACTCCTTTAGGGTGGTTGTGCTGATCTGAAGCATATCCTAGAATACAAAAGCCAGAGCACTGCTAAATTTTAAGTAATATGCTTTAATGCACCAACAGTTGTGATAGTTCTGCATAGATAGATGTTAGGCATTTTGACTGTGGAGTGCTCACATCAACAAGACTACAATTTTTTTTAGCAATGAGGTGCTGAAATTGCAGTGTTCTGTGAGAAGTATTCAAGTCAAGGGGGATATAAGGGTGGTAATCCAGAGCTGATGCTCTCAATGCTGTTATATAACATCATCAGTTTTTTTCAAAAACGTGAATCCTTTCATTAGGAGAGATGTCTTTTGATCCTGAAAATAACTATGGCATCTAATGGCTATAGTTTTCATCAGTCTCTAAACTAGACCAGTATACTAATGTCTTTCATTTCATCACAGTTATGCTACCAGTAGAACTGTCTGGGATATTACGGAAACAACAGCTCCTTAGGCAGTACAGAGATATAAATTTACATAATTTATGAACATAAAGTGCTGATCATTATGGCTCTAGAACTACCATTTTGGTGAATACAGTGATGGTGCTTTCCCAAATCTAGGATTACTCAATTAAAACCACTCAATTAGCACAATACCAATCAAGTCAATGCCAATCAAGTTGACCAATATTGGTTCATTGCTCACTTAAAACATAGTGAGAGAAGTGAGACACGCTGTGCATGGCCATGGCTTCTAGGCAGCAAAGATTGTGGTGAGTTAAAGTCATGAAAAAAAACACAGGTAGCAGATACAGTGGAAGCAGAGATAAATCATGAAGGGATGCATTAGAGTTTTATTCAAAGATTCTTTTGCATTTCAAGCCATGCCATAGCTCTAACAGTCTAGGTCTTTCCAAAACTCCAATTCCAAAATTTAGAGTCACCTTTTCAATGTAAAAAAAAAAGAAAAAAGAAAAAAGAAAAAAAGCATTTCACACAATCCAGATGGATCTGTTATTCATCTTACACCCTTCTGCGTTATTTCTACTGTCTATATTATATAAGAACAACCTGCCTCTCTGTGGCATCTCAGCAATGCCACAGAGGTGCAGAAAACTTTAGTGATCAACCTCCTAAACCATTGCTGAAATTCATCTTGGAAATTCCAAATATATGCAAATGACAGATGCACTATGTGCCTTTGTTCTTCACTGAGACGTGGCCTTTTGTCTGAAACCCACTACTAGTAAAAATACGTAACATCAGAAAATTCTTTGGCACCCAAGTTATTTCAGAGCATCACAGTTAACAAATTGCAATTCCAGTTACACAGTTCCTCTGCTCATAATAAAACAAATCTGTCACAGAAAAAAATAATCTTTCTCTCCCATAGAAAGACTCATAGTTAAAGCATATAAGATTATCATTATGCAAGCTCATTAGGAGTACACAAGCTATACTTTTCCCTGTACAACGGAAATTCATTGATAAAACAATGAAGTGAACTAACACCCCTCCTAAATAAAGTTTCACCAGTAGCACTGTATGTTAATGGAGCTGTTTCATTGTTAATGTGACTGACTGCTTATTGATTCCTGCACTAATCCAGCAAGGGCTTCAGAGTACAATTTAGTTTGGAGAGCTACGGGTCCAACATCTATGCTCAATTACAACTTTCAGAAGGGTAGATCAATAAAATTTAAATTGCTTATGGTAATCACAACTTCAAATCATTGAGATCAGCATAAGCAATCTGCTGACCCCAGCCAAGCTCCTAAATTGAAACTTGTAATGAGTGGTCATTTAGTTTGGGTCCATTCATATTATTTGGGAGGCAGGTGATGAACAATTAAAGATCAGTCAGCACCTTCCCTACCCAGCATTCCCATCTGAATTCCCAAAGTACTAATATGCGGTAACCCTAGGGTATAGGCCTTTGCACTTCTTTAATGGGTATTCTGTATGAATAAGCAATTATATTTTGTATTAAACAATTTCAGTGTAATTGAATTAGCAGTTATAATATTGCTCGGGCAAGCAGAAGCTCTCCTAGGGAAAAAATTAAGTGATATTGGGCAATTCAAACTAATTTATAAGACTGAGAAATGTAACCATTACCCAGAATTGTTCACCCTCCCCAAAAAATTACAATTAATGAGCATATTGTTTCACTGCATAAGTTTCCTAACAATTTGTTTTTTGGTCATAATAGCTTTTTCCCAGTTCATTATAAAAACCTGTCTATTATAATGAAAATTTCATAGGCTGTTTTCTTTGACAAAGCAGGTTGCAAGTTTAAACAAAGATAGCCTGCAGATTACTTTCACGATAAGGAGTCACCTTAGAATTACATTTTAATAAATCATTGACAATAAATCTTCTGCATTACAGCACTAGGGCTTAGAGAAGGAGGAAAAAAAAGGCAAATACAGGGAAAACAATCAATGAAAATCCCCTTCTGCCAATATGAGAACAGATTGACCAACTCTAATGCAAAGTTTGCTACACATGAAAATAAAAGCTCAAAAGCCTTATTTAAAAGAGATACAAAACAAACAGCAATAGACGCCATACACAGATACTGATTTAATTAACATATTAATTTATTAATACTCACCTAACCGCTTTGGCAAAAGGTCTAAAAGGATATAATTTACTGAATATTCAAACAAGCTAACAGACACCGATTTGGGAATATTTTCATTAATAAAATGCCAAACATACAAGATTCTAGTTCACAAGATTACATATTATTCACAAGTATTTGGAAAACTGATGAGCATTCCTATTTGAGATTCACAAAACGTTACATGAATTTTAGCACAAACAGTGCTTTGCCTGAAGACTGTTTAAACTGGTTTAGTCATCCAACCAGAGAGGAATAACAATTTCTGTATTTTTATTTAGAACAAGAGATTTTAAGGCCAGGAAGGTCTAAGCCATATCTTTCGCCATATTAACCACCAGTTCAAAGTATACCTTTGTTATGTCTGTTTTTGCACAGTTATAGGGATAAAAAATTCAATGATTATATTTTGGCAGGAGTAGGAGGAAGGTATCTCTGATAAACTAACCAGACAAAAGACTTCTGTATGTGTTACGCAGCACTTGGATGGTTTTCTGGGACAAATCAACCAAAAAAATATCTCATCACAAGCTAATAATGTCCCTCACTAGCTTTCATAATTGGGATATCAAGAAAGGGAAAAACTAGAAGCAGTAAATTCTAAGTTCTTGATTAAAAGGAATCCAGAGTAAAAGCCATGCCTCTGCCTATATTTCTATGGGTTACTTGCCCTGCAGAGAGCCTTTCCCCTCTCCCTTCCTGTCATTTTATATGTAATGTAATGCTTCTTACGAATATCAATCTTCTTAAAAAGCATACTGATGTTTTATAGCTGCTCCTGTTTTGCAATACAAATGATATAATTACTTGTTTCTCGCTGGAGGGGGTCCAGTTCTTTTAGTTCATTTTTTAAATGCAAATCTTATTAAGCATTTTATCCTAAAATGGGTACAGCAAAGAGGGTAGTACAGTCTTAGAGAAAGATGGACAACACCCCTCTCCAAATAAATATTAGGCAAGGAATGAAGCCTGAATTAAAGCAGCACACCAAAAAGTGGATTGATTACTTACTGAAATATATTAACATGATGTAATGGGTAACTACTAAAATCAGATGTACAATAATATTCCATGAATCACTGCTAGCTAGCCCACAACGAGCATAGACATAATAAACAGCTCTTTTCACCAAAAATCTCGAGTTTTATAATAGCTCAGAAATGTTCTGTTTATATTTCTCACCACCTACAGCTTCACATTTGTTACTGTGGACAGACTGCAAACTTTCTTACAGTGGTGGGCAAAGTAACAAGACCATTAACTCACTCCTGTGAGTGACTGCTCACTAGTTTGAGCTGGCTAATGACAACCTACTTGACCACAAGTATCTGACCACAACAGATCAGAAATTCCTGGCAGCACCTGAGCTTGAAATTTCCTGACCAAAAAGCACAAGTCCTTACTATTTAACTTAAAGCAGATTCACCATGAGTTGTGCCCTATGAGACATGACAAATGACTGAACAGTTCTGATTCCATCCATTAGAGGTCAGTGGTACTTGTAAGCTAGCCAACTCATTACAGAACTGTAGAACAGGGATTAATTAGTGTCCTAGCTTAGCTTCAATTAGGAAACAATCCATATTCAAATTGTCTGTTGAATATGGCAGCAACTACATGAGAATTTTGGAAATTTAAAGATACTGAAAGCATTACATTTAGGGGTGGAAAGAAAAGGCAAAAAAAACCCAACCCAACAGGCTAATGACAATGACAAGGTGGGGAAAGAAGTCCATTTGGTGGTCCAGAATTTTCCTTCAGATTAGGAAGATCCTCTCTAGCTACTCTTCTGTGAGTGGTTGGTTTATCCTTCTATGGAATAGACCTGAGCCAGTATTGCCCAATGTGTTCCAACACATGTGAAATACTCTCTGCAGTTCTGAAAATGTTGAAAGTCTATTCTCTTAGAGTCTGGAATCATAGAATCATAGAATTCTCAGGTTGGAAAAGACCTTAAAGATCAACAAGTCCAACCGCAACCTGACCATATTACCCTAACTCTAACAACCCTCCGTTAAATCATGTCCCTGAGCACCACATCCAAATGCTTTTTAAACACATCCAGGGATGGTGACTCAACACCTCCCTGGGAAGCCTATTCCAATGCTTAACCACCCTTTCTGTAAAGAAGTTTTTCCTGATATCCAACCTAAACCTCCTCTAGTGCGACTTAAGGCCATTTCCCTTCGTCCTGTCACCTGTCGCCAATGAGAAGAGACCAACCCCGCTCTCGCTGTAAGCACCTTTCAGATATTGGAAGAGAGCAATAAGGTCTCCCCTCAGCCTCCTTTTCCCCAGGCTAAACAGCCCCAGTTCAATCGCTCCCTGTAGGGCATATTCTCCAAACCCTTCACAAGCCTTGTTGCCCTTCTTTGGACCTTGCAGCTCAATGTCCATTCTGTACTGAGGTGCCCAAAACTGAACACAGTACTCGATGTCGGGCCTCACCAATGCCGAGTATAGGAAGAGGACAGCAACAAACAAGAAAGATATGAGTAGGTAGCAGAAGATTCTTACATATACAGTTTGTCCAAAATGGATCTAAGAGGCAGAATTTCAGTCTACATAATTAGCTCATAATTTTAGTCTATAATTATCTAGGCCTCATTGTCACCATACTAACAAATTCCTAACCTGTAAATTTTCTTTGATTTTTTTAGTACTTCAGAAATCACAGCTGTCTTTTTTTTTCTCAGTAATTAGCAGATTTAAATATTTGAAGTCAAGATATATAGGAAAGTAATAAATAATATGCATCCTTTCCCTAGGTAGATCTTTATAAAACACTGTAAAGTATAAAAGCAATATGACATTTTAAACGTTTGTGAATTTCTTGAAAGCAAGCTGCACAATTGGCCTGGTAAATCCTTAATCCTTTTATCCATACGGAGAAAATGTAACATTTCTGTTTGGAAATAAAAGTAGTAATAATAAAAAAAAGCTGATATTGTCAACTCCCCTTGTGAATAGAGCGGAGAACAAGTGGAATATTCACGGCCAGGTTCTGATCCAAGTTACATAGCTACATATCTGAAGTAGACTGATTCAAGGGTTATTTCAGGTCATAAAGGAAATCTTGATGAGAGCTTTTGGCTTCCTATCAGCATTTGGTCTAAAAGAATCGATTACAGAATCACAGAATCACAGAATCATAGGGGTTGGAAGGGACCTCCAGAGATCATCGAGTCCAACCCCCCTGCCAAAGCAGGTTCCCTACACCAGGTTGCACAGGTAGGTGTCCAGGCGGGTCTTGAATATCTCCAGAGAAGATTATCCTATTTTTTGTTTGTACACTTTAGTGTCCTTTTCCACTTGTCAGGAACACTGCAGTAACATCAGCTTAACAGAACCCCTTAAATAATGACCTATGAATTTAAAGCCTTATATCATTGAATGCACCTGAGTCATATATTAATCAACAACGTTAATGGGATAGCATCATCTCAGTGCTGTAAGAGCATCACTTAATGGTGTTTAGGAAACAGTGAAAGATATGAGTTGTGGGATTGATGCTGTTGCAAAAATAAATACGTAGTAGGATTGGTAGGTTATTAAAAACTCTGTGGTTTAAGTTAGGATGTCAAACAATGCAAGTCTAATGACACTATATTTGATTATCCTACACAGATGGAAGGCCAAGAGCAAAAGCAATAGATGAACTAATGGACAGAATTTTGCCCCCATTCTGAAGCTTGACCTCTAAATCATGCTATTGCTGTTAGTATGAACGAGGTGACCCACATTAACTGAATTTGCGTGCCTTTGACCTATGCAAAACTCACAGAAGTATTATTTGTCTTAAAATTCCCTCACTGTAGTTTCAAAATTATCATATTACTTTACATTTGCTGTGGAAAAGAACTTGGTCCAAAATGTAACTAGTGGGCTGAGATGCAAGAATGCAAGAACTGGATTAAAGGATTTAGCCCTGAAATTCTCCTTTTTATACACCTCTGCATTTCAGCAGAAACTTATGGATAATTCAGGATATAGTGAACAAAGGAACTACTAATTGACTGTTACAGAATAAGAATGCTCCTAAATGTATTTCAAGACCCCAAGACCAAGTGGTAACTTCTAAATCCCTTGCATCATCAAGTATACTCCTGTGACATTATCTTGCACTTTATGGTACTTAGTGTTCCACATTAAGACATCTTGGAGCCATCTGCATAATTAGCAGAAAATTAAAAGGGGAGATCCTGTACTTTGTGTTATAGAAAATATATTGAAAGAGCTCAAAAGCTGAAGGAAAAATATATCCCATGCTGTAGCCCTATTTTTATTTATTTATTTTATTTTATTTTATTTTATTTGTGAAAAAAGAAGTAAGATTTTGAAAGTAAGATCACGAATCTTTGGATCGTATGCATTTATTGTGGACAGATGCTGAATTTCAGCCTCAAGACACTGCATCTGATAGCTCATCCCCTTACATCTGCTCCATTAAAAACTACCCCACGGACAAATCATGATCCTAAGAGTTAGTTGAAAGTAACCTCAAACCTTTCACCCTTTTTGTACTCACAAAGTAATCTAAACCCAGCACATTAAGAGAGACATCAAACAGTTCCCCACTGATTTTTGTAGGTGCAACTTCTGAGTCTCTCACTTCCTACTTTAGAGATAAGCCATGCAAAGACTTCATTCTGGCCTTTTGCCCCCAAAAGAGTTTTTACTGAAATGTGTGTTGCTGTAGAAAGATAAACGGTCAGAGTTACAGAAATCAATACAGCAAAATTCAATAAATAACAACAAACATCTACTGGACAAAACCTAAACTTTTACTATGAAAGAAGTTGTTTTACTACCCTATGCTTCTACAACACAGACACTTCTTTTGTACACTTATGTTTGTAAAGAATACAACCTCTTTCTCATTTTAGACCCAGGCAAAATGTGAGACATACATTCTACTGCCTTCCTCAGAAGCTCCTCAGATCAGTTTAAGAGCTTTTTGGAATCAGAACCAAAAACTCAAATGATATTAAACTGCATCACACATATAAATTTAGATCTTAAATTCACTTTAAACTATGGATCCAAGCTACAAAATACAGATCCAGATCTCATTAGCCTCAAGGTCTGCAGCTATCTGAATCTGACATTTTGACTTGGAGCCGTTTCTGCCGTTTCTACTAGAAATCGGGAAAAAAGAAATTCATTTAGTCATTCCCAGCATGTTTTGCTTATGATTTTTTTCCTCTGTCCTTGCACTAAGAAGCCATTGAACCATCTGTAGTATTCAGATAATAATTTTCTTAGCTATAACTAAGAACTATAATTCCACTAATGAGGGCTACTGGAGAGTCTGCTATCTTCCATTTCCAAAGACATTATTATAGTTTGATCTTTTGAATATGCAGGCATCACTCCACCTTCTAAGTTTTGTTAAATGTATAAGAGTATTTCTTAAAGAAATACTGTGCTGGAGTAATATATATAAACATCAACTAGTATAGCTACCAAAAAATGTCATTTTAGAGAGTCTGAAACTGTTTACCAGGGGAACAGAGTTAAGATAGTTGTTTTGGTTATAAAAAAATAATTGAAAGGTAGTCTGGAAAAGCTATTAAAAATGTTTTAAGGTTTTTCAATCTGATATTTAAAGATCATGCTTTCACTTTAAAATCCACCAATATGTATTATTTCTTATAAGAACTGAAGGAGTTAAATTCCATTTAAAAAGAAAATACAGTTTTATACATCTCCTGCATTTTTCCCTTGTAATAGGAAAACCCCAAAAAAATTCCATTTGGGAATTGCCCAACATGTTTTTCCTTTTCTCAGTTGAGTCTGTGAACCAAAAGACTACCTTTGGATCACACTCATCCAAAAAGGTAGCATTACGAATCACAGCAATAGATCAGTCTTAGCGATTTTCCAAAAGGCCAGACTTCAGATTGTGGAAACCCCTAAGAATCCAGTCTGATTTTGGGCCACAAGACCGAGATAAGTATTCATCTAGTAGCTGGAAAATCTTCAGCTCTAGTCTTCACATTGGCCTTTCCAGCATTTGCACAGTGCTCCCTCTGCAGAGGAATTCACTTTGTAGCCCCCCTGCCTGAAGCACAGCCTTCACATAAGGGTCCTTGTTTCAGCACTCTACGCTAAGTTCATGCTCACCGTCTTCTAAAAGAAAAATTATATGTTACATGCAAGAGATTCCTGATAACTCTTCATTTTATGACCTGTCTGTGCACTCCACAAGCACGTTGCCTCTGCCATCAGCCTCTGCTGACACAGTAGCCTCTCCTTTCATGCCTGAAGTCCTCCAGCACAGAAGTGCCTTCTTAAATGGAGAGAGCATTTTGAAAATACATTCCACAGCTTGATTATGAAAAATGGTTATGAGAATAAAAGAATTCCTGTCGTTTTCTTGTACACAAGACTCCCCTTGCAAAAAATCAATCTGTGCCATTTTGGAACAGTATCACTAATGAAATTACCATAATCAAAAACTGCAAAGACATCGATTACACAAGGCTAGTGGCAGCACTGAATGAGATTCTGACTCCACTGAAGATTTATAGAATCTGGCAAGGATTTCTTTCTCTGTCATCAAATAATCACAGTGCAAAGCTAAAGATTCTCAACTATTAGCAGATGATAAATCCAAGGTCATGGTTCTGCAAGACACTACCCTCTAATAACATTACAAAAATGCTACGCTCTCCAGACCCAAACCACCAAACTAAGACAAACTTGTTCTGCCAGTTCAAATTTGTTTAAAAAGTCATCCTGTTATACCTCTTGCCAGATCATCTATCTTCTACTCTACAACCAGCATGAAGCACAAAGCTGGCAACAAATTGTGTGTTATTTTAACAGAAGTAACACTAATCACAGCTTTGTGATGGATCCAGACCAAATCTTTGAAGTAAGATGATTCAGTGGTGCTCACAGCCACTACGGATGAACTTGGAACTATGACCTCATTGACTTGACTGAGATGATGTGAGATGTTAAAGTAGAACACATAAAATCTTATTTGGATTACGCCCAAACCACTCTGTAACTTCATCCATGAAGGAACATGAATCAGTAATCCTTCTAAGCAATTCAGTCATGAAATTGCATATGTGAATAAACTTGTACTTCATTTTCATACGCATTTCCTAGAGTCACCTGTCAGGTGCCTGATTGCTTAATTGAACAGTATCAGTAAATGTGCATGCAATTATATATGCAGTGTTTTTGCCCAGAACACTTAAAAACCTTACAGATTGAACCTGTTTTGCTGTTCTTAGAAATCCAGAGGTCCAAACTGTTTAATTAAGTGTTCCTTACTTTTCACAAATTTTCGTTCTGTGCGCCCGCAATGATTTGCATAGCTGAGACCTGTAAGCCCCACATTTCCAGTGCCATGTTCATACAGTAAGAGCTGTACCTCGGTAACCCTGATTTAAAACCAACTCACATTAAATGGGTTCACTTGAAGCACCAGGGCAAAGAAAATAAAATGAAGCAAATAATTAAGAGAAGGATGTATTAAATGGAATCCAACAGGTATTTTCCATCTCCAATGGCTAAGAGTTACTTTCTCTTTTTTTTCTCCAAGAAGATCAGAGATAATAAAAAACCTCCGAAGACCTTGCTCTCTAGCTGATGTCCAAAATGGTCTTTGTTTGCGTAGAAACAACGTACAATGATATAAAAATAGGCTTAAATTAGCATATTGCCAAACTGGTCTACTGTAACGAGTTCTTTGAAGTCTGGCGTGCTGACTGATTCCCCACAGGAAGTTGAGTACTCCGAAAACAATTAGGAACAAAAAAGGGGCGGGTGAGGGGGGAGAAGAAAGGGAGCTGCAAGTACAGTAGTTAAATTAAGCAAAGTGAGCCTTGGAATAGTCAAGGGACTAAACAAGCCATCGAATCACTTAATAACAGCATTTCTTTAACAGTGTGGATAGAAAACACCAACTGGATTTTTAGAAACTGAGACATTAAGGCTTGAAAAAGCAGAATGACAGAAGTTTAAATTAAATAAATGAAAATTACTTCAGAATATAATAGAAGGTAATAAGGCACCCAAACTGCCAGTAGTTATAGTAGCTAATCCTGTGTTCTAAAATTGATCCTAATGTAAAAGCATTGTGCAATTTAAAAGTAATAAACATAATAATCCCTGCCATTTTACATAATAAATAAATCTTAACTACATTTCCCATTTGTATAAAGCCCTGTGAAATGATGGTTTTGGTTGTTAAAAAATCCAAACGTTTGTTTCACAAGGATATTATAGTGATGCAGTGGAATGTATTTTGAAAGGGAAGGTTAAAATATATTTTATAGGCAGCACTGAGGAAACATAACTATATCTGAAAAACTGCACACACCACACAAAGAAAGACCTTTCAGGTTATACAATAAACATTTTACACTGTGGAATACCTTCTCTATTACATTTTGTCTTTACTGAAATGAATAATCACATATAGAAAGATGGTAGCATGCAAGGGAACTAATGTACACTTAACAGAGTTATCTGTCTCAAAGATCCTGTAATGAAGATTAGCAAAGCAGGTACAGGTTTAGCAATCTTTGTTTTACCAAAAAGGGCCACGTTGCTGTGTAGGTCAAAGGCTAACTCCAACTACGCAATGAAAGTCTAAGTAACTCATGGTTTCTAAATCAAAATTACCAGTCTAAGGCAAAAAAAAGGCTGTGGTTCAGGTGGGAAGTGAACTTACATTCTTGTTTTCCCTACAAATGTTTTAGCATAAATTCATGAGAAATAAGCTCTGTTCCTTCGGACCTTCCATTTACCAGCCTCCTCAAGAGGTATTCCCTTACCTCCATGCTATGGACCTCTGGATGCATTACAAAGAATGTAGTTCTCTGTCTCATGGCAACACACCTCAAATATTTAAGATGGGGATGTAGGCCCTAAAAACTTCACTGGCTTTTCTCCTGGCTACCTTTTGCCTGCTCTTTCATACACACACAGTGGCACCTCTGTAGTTTAGGCATCCTCATGACAAGGTTTAGACAAGGTTATACAGTTTTTTAAAAACTCTGGTGGTAACTAACTTTTGATAACAAGGCTTCTGTTTGACAAGAAAGGCTGTGGAATCTTCATCCTTGGAGGAGTTCATGTCTGGATCTGCTTTGAGCAGGGGGTTACCCTAGATGATCTCCAGAGGTCCCCTCTAGCCCAAATTATTTTATGATTCTATGTTATGTCTTTTTACTTCAGGTGTCTTCCTTGACATGCTAAAAAATTCATTCCTTCCAACCCCCCAACATTGCTTATCTGACAGAAAATAGTCCAAATTTCCATCAAAGTGCAGAGGAGAACTATAAAAGTTAACTAGGTATTTCTACAGAGCATGTCTGCTGATAATATGCATCTCATACCCTTCCTAATTCTTTCTGAAGTCATAAAGAGAAAGACACTCTTTCATTATTCGTTCTCCTGGAATTCAAAGCCCACATGATATGTAAGAACTCCAAACACTGACACTGTAGGACAAGCCAGAAGACCCATGCTGACCTCAACATCCCAAAGAATCACCTTTATTGTACAGTAAATGTTCTTTAAGAATGCGTTATTATGGATGCCACTATAGAAGATCAGTCAGCATTATCCTGTCAGAATAGGAGCTTTGAGAAAATCCAGCTGCCTTGAATACTGATTTATGTTATTGCACTCCCAAATTTAGTAACTAAGGAAAAGCTGGAGTGGTTGATACTGACATTCACACTTCTGGCCAAAGTAAAATACATCAGAATGAATAATTTTAAGTGAGAGATTTACAGAATTCTCTCAGAAGAGGCTTGTGCCTTACTTTGTTTTGGTTCCTATCTGGTCTATATGACTACTACTACTAGACTTTAAAGCATCAGCACCATAAAATGAAACAAAACTAAGTAGTACTGCTCTGTGAGTAAAAAACTGTGATCTAGGAAAGCTAGACGAGAGGAAAGCCTGTTAAGATGAGGCTGAAGAAGACTGAAGATTAAAACTTGAGGTATTCTGCATGGCACTCTATTCAAACTTTTCTTGGTTACATATATCAATAACATTTTCCATTTTGAAAAGAGTCTTCTAACTTTCATGCCTTATCTCAATATTATTTAGCCATCTTGCACCAGCTTTTTCTGCAGCACTCGGGCATTCACTACAGACAATTACTAGGTTGGGACAAAGGAGTAGGTTGTGATCTAGCCATGGGTCTGGGAGGTTTGGTGGAAATCTGAAAACGAAACATCTAACAGACTTGCACTAGTTTAAAAGCCATCACATGAATGTCACTACATCTCCTTCAATCTTAAAAATCACCTCAGCTGGAACTTAGACAGTATGAAACATCAGCATTTGTTTTCTACCATTCTTTTTATTGATTGTTCACACTCATTATTTCTTTTTCTTTAATATTATGTATTAATATTACAGTACCACCTATAGCAACAAATTAAAACTGCAGCTTCCATCATAAACATGATCTTGTTTGGCTAGGCTCTGTACAAATCTCCATGATAATAAAATACAGTTCCTTGCCTAAGGTGGCAAGAATAAAAGTGACAGAAACAACATCAAAGGAAAATAAGGCGGCTCAACTTGTCATATGTCACAGTAGAGCAATTTTCCTGATTCCAACTCCAAGGTACCACATTTACTTTTTTCTTTGTCATTTGGCCTTTTGTCAGTATGTCTCTTCTCCTCTTACCTTACGGTTGAACGTTTACCTCATACTTGACAGAGTGAAAGCACGTGCATTTCATCTACAGCTCAGTCAACTTGTATACAGGCAATTCTAGTAATTAGTATTTTATTAAGCTATAATTTGTTTATTAATGGAAGTTTGGAGATTGGAAACACAAGAACAGGGATCAGTGTTGGGTCCAACCTTGTTCAACATCTTCGTCAATGACCTGGATGAAGGGATAAAGTCCACCCTCAGCAAGTTTGCTGATGATACAAAGGTGAGAGGAGTGGCTGACACTTCAGAATCTGTGCTACCATTCAATAAAACCTGGACAGACTGGAGAGCTGGGAGGGAGGAACATGATAAGGTTTAACAAGAGCAAGTGTAGATTCTCGCACCTGGGGAGGAATCTATCAGTACAGATTAGGGGATGACCTGCTGGAGGGAAGCTCTGCAGAGAAGGACCTGGGTGTTCTGGTGGACAACAGGACGATCATGAACCAGTACTGTGCCCTTGCAGCCCAGAAGGCCATTGGTATCCTTGGGTGCATTAAAAAGAGAGTGGTCAGCAGGCTGAGGGAGGCGATCCTCCCCCTCTACTCTGCCCTGGTGAAGCCACAGTTAGAATACTGTGTCCAGTCCTGGGCTCTTCAGTTCAAAAAAGACAGGGATCTCCTAGAAAGAGTCCAGTGGAGGGACACAAAGATGATAAAGGGCTTGGAGCATCTCCTGTATGAAGAAGGATGAGCAAACTGGGTCTGTTCAGCCCGGGGAAAAGAAGACTGAAGATGGATCTGATAAATATTTATAAATATCTAATGGGAGATGGAGGCAAATGGATGAGGCCAGGCTCTTCTTGGTGGTGTGTAGTGATAGGACAAGGAGTAATGGTCTAAAACATGAACATAAGAAGTTCCATACAAACATGTGGAAGAACTTCTTTATGGTAAGAGTGACAGAGCACTAGAACAGGCTGCCCAGAGAGGTTGTGGAGTCTCCTTCTATGGAGATATTCAAGATCTGTCTGGTTGCCTACTTGTGCAACCTATTTTAGGGAACCTGCTTCAACAGGGGGGTTGGACTTGATGATCTCCTGAAGTCCATTCCAACACCCGTGAGTCTGTGATTCTGTGATATTACATGACTTAGTCAAGAAAGAAAAAAGAAAAAAAAGATATGGATGAAATTTAGCCTTTTAGTGCTCCAGTTATAACTCTTAGTTTTTATGAGCTGAAGCAAGGAATTGTTACTCTTTGTTTGAGATATCTAGCAGTTTTGTAACCAGATTCTCACATATTAAGGTTCTGCTAATGCAACCTACTTGTCAGCATTTGGTGCTTCTCTAATGGAACTATATAGCACAGCTGCATGACTGGGCCAGGTAAGCTCAGATGGCTGTAAAACATCAGGTCCTCACTCGATAGGGCTTTTTCATTCACTGACCTTAGTTATTGTCCTGCTGGGGTTAAAAAAAAAAAAAAAAAGGAAAAAAGGAAAAAAAATCAAAACAGTTTCACTTTGTATGCATTCCTGGTCAACACTAAACATCCTTCTGGGTAGCATGTGAAAATATAAGAGATTTTAAATGCTTTCTTTGAAAGAAGAAAAATATATCTTTTAAGCAATCAAGTCTAACTGTGAGAACTATAAATATCTGTTCCATATGTTCAAGTCGCAAGCAAAGTAATATTAAGTATGTACAAGAAAGTTCAGGTAGTAAGAGCAAATGATTAAAATAAAAGTCCCTTGGGTCAAAATGCAAAAGTAGTAGACATAGATAAAGCACCAGGGGAAGGAGATGAAATACAAACAGGATGTGCTGTGGTGTCCAAATGAGACACATTACTAAAGAAAGTGTTGCATCATTAAATACTCCATCAGCTAGTTCTGCCAGCACTGCAATGGACCCTCTGTTGCCCACACCAAGTTCACTGACAGCACAGAGACCTTGGAGAATATGATGAGCTCACATCACTCTCCAACACGTTTGCTAGTCTCACTTCAATATCTCTAAACAGATGAGGGAGAAAGTTTATATCTAAGCTTAAAGAGAAGCAGTAGTCATACTAGCACCTGAGAAACTATTTCAATTGTGTGATGGGTCTCATTATATGACCTAAACTAGTATTGTTATCTCAATTGTCAGTCAGTCAGACACTGGTCTTCAGTGAATGCCCTATCTGCTGTCCACCAGTTCTGTTGCCTTTGTCAAAGGTACTTGGGTAGATCTCTAGGTGTCATCTAGAGTTCTGGATAGAAAACATCCTGAAGGAATTTTAGTATCCCATATATCAACAGTTCTGACCATCACACTCACACTAAAGTGCTGAATGCCATCAATTCACACTGCAATCCTTGATCCTTGGTGCCCCTAACAATGAGCCCTGCCTGGCCTCCGTGGCATTCTGCAATACACAACCCGTTGTCTGACAGAACTCAGACCTTCCTGAGCTACTCCAGACTACAATTTTAAATAGATGCTTAAAAGTTAAGTCAGAACTATCCACATAGGGTGGTTCTAGATGACAGAGAAGTTTAAATAAGGATAGCTAAATGTATAGAATATCTGTTGTGTCTGTTGTAAAAATAATTGTAATGTTTTACAAAATAACATGTTTTGATTTCTCTATTCAGAGAAATACTATCTATTGATTTTTTGTTGTTGTTCAGTTTGTTTCAGAAAGAGTTTTTAAAATGTTTATTCAGATCTTGCAATTCTATTCGATTTTTTAAATATTTTTTTGGTGGCTAAAAAATCCTACTCAGTTTATCTATTCCATGCTGCCAAGTATGTACATTTTCAGAAAAAAAAAAACAAACACAAAACATTAGTAACTGAAAGTTAAAGGAAAAATAACTTTTATTCTTACTTTGTGAAATACACAAAGAAAATGTAGATTATTTGCTTTTTGTTCTTTGTGTTTACTCATATTTAGTCATTCATTTCCATGCCAGTGAAGTAGCAAGTACTTCCTTTAGCATGGTTTATACTTTTACACACAAACATACATGCACACATATGAGGAAAAAATTTTAAAAAATAATAAAAAAAAACACAAAAAAACACTAAATGGCAAACATGAATGAGAAAAATACACTTAAAATAGGGTCCTCTAGATTGCAAACCCCCAGAAAATGGCAAAAGGACTTGGGGACATGAAGCTCCTATTAGCCTGTTTGTTTTTAATTGACTAGATTTAAAGTTGACAGTGTCCCTTTTAGCAGTGTACAGAACAAAACAGCACCACATGGCCAGCAGGATCCATTTTAAAGTGGTGCTCTCTTATGTTCCCTGCTGAGGATTGCACCATATGAGCCATCAGTAAAGCCAAGTCAAAGGCCAACCATCAATACAGCTCTTGCTGTGATCAAGAATAAGTAAACAATGGACCAGCCATTTCTAGAGGTAGTTATAGCAGAGTTAAACCTGAAGTAAGGTGTCAACTACCTGACAGTTTGGGGTTTTTTTTTTCTGAGATTTTACAATACAATATTTTATCTGTTGCTTGCAGTAAATATTCTAATACAGACTCTACTGTGCATATACTTCATTAAATGAAGGGAATGTGATTGAGACTACTTGTCTAGGCACAAAGCCTGTGAAAATCAGTGGGAATCTTTTCATTGAATCAACTAGTCTCTGAATCAGTTCTGTAGGCAATATGTTGTTACCCTGATATCATGATGATGAGAACTTAGAAGTAACATACAGATGTGTGCTTACTCATTGCATTCACTCATAAAAGTATATTTTTATTTAGCAGAGGTCAATACATTTGGGCTAAGCTTCTCTTTCTAGATGCATACGTGCCTAGAGTTAAAAACTCCTACAATAGAAGTTCATTGAAAACAGGTTATTATTTCAAAGACCCATCTGATTTAATAGGGGTTGTTGCTTTTCTTCATACTCCTTACATTCTTGCTACAGGACAGTTTAAGCTTTTTGTGGGAAGGGATTACTTCCGTGTATGCAGGAGTGGTTTCCTTAAATCCCACTAACCTCATCTTGCAGGTTTCTCTGTAACTCTTGCATACATAGGACTTAATTGAACAAATTAAGAAAATCATATAAACCGCCTTGCAAGGACATACTTTCTCTAATCCTAACCAACTCTTCATTGTCATCCATCTTTGTGTATGATTCATTCCGATCTGTCACATTACCATTCACAAGGACATAAAAAGCCACAAAAGAAGGTGATGGACATCTGCTCCAGAGTATTAGCTACCTTGCTCCATGCTCCTGAGATCTGACTGTGTCTTTTGACAGCTTTCCAAGCATATTTCCCCATTTCTAGAATGAAATTGAACCTTTGCACTTTATTATTATTATTATTGTTCTCTTCCAGCAAAAGAAAAAAAAAAAAAAAAAGGTAATTGGGCATGAAAAGTTCAAATCCATTAAATAAAATCTCAATTTAAAATATTTTCCATCCGCCAAGCAAGGTCCCATTCATTATGCTGACACTGTACTCCACCTCTGTGCCAACTGGATCACTCAAAAATGCCCCCCACCACTTCCCTGGCATTTGGTGTGACAAGTAAATCTGCTGTGTAGACATCACTTTAGAGGGCATCCCTGTTTTGTATAAATAAAAGCAACATTTTGTTACAGCACCTTTCGATTCCCAAGCTGAATTCTGTAACTATTGAGATGCTTTCAATAAAACTATTTGCATTGTGTCTGTCCTTTGGATATTGTGGCAGAACAGGTAACAGGGTTCTGTCATCTCTATGTACATAGCTTCTGAGTTTTGTTCCTGCTTCTTTACTTATGTTTAGTTTTTTGAACAGTCTCAGCCTTTCTCAAATTACCCTGCTGCTAAATACTTAATACAAATCATAACATGTATTTACTTAAGAAAACCAATAGCAGGCAAATAAAAGATAAATTGCATAGCTCCATAGAAACCTCTATAGAAGATTTTAGACGTTGCAGTCATTTGGTGCTACATTAATTTAAAAAGTAGAACAAAACAAAACATTCTAATGCTTCAGCCATAGGTTAAATATACAGTTTTCACAAAGGTCACTTTCCCCATAAAGGCATTTTAGTACAAAGAGACAGTGGTTAGCCTTAATATCTGTAACAAATTACTTCTTTAAAACTAGCAAAATATTTTTCCCCTACAACTCAACCTGCCAGAGTTGTAGAACACAACTACTTTATTCTTCACAAGCCCAGATCAGAATCCTAATAAAAAAGCCAAAGAGGGACATCTAGTGGTAACATGCATGAAATTAAGCAACAGCAGGAGGAAAAACCTACTGCCATGACTACGGATCTGAGAGAATAGTTTGTTTCTTATCAGCAACGAAGAAAGGTTGAAGAGAAGACTGAAATGAAATTACAAGCCCTGACCGTACTATTATTTTCTAACACAGAAAAACCTAATAATGGCTATGTACTTAACACTAAACTCCATCTTGGCAAACTAGAAAGATGAAGCAAAACAGGAGAGCTAAGAATCACTCATTTAAGTAAGTTTGATTTGTTTTAAGAAAACCAAATTACTCAAAATGAACTAATTATAAATGAAAAGGTCTTAAAGAAACATCTCTGTCACAGAATTCCAGACACAAAGAAAGAAGCTGCACTCAGTCTTTCACTAGCAGAACAATCTCGTGGAAAACTAAGACCAGGAAAACTAATTTCATTTACCTTGAAAGTCTACAGATATATCAAACTGCACAGAAGGGCTGAGCATCAACAGAAACTAAAATTAAATTCCAGTTTAACAGAATTTCCAAAAATTCACCAAATGAGCAAACAATAAGATCTAGTTCTAAAAGTGAACATTTCATCACAATCATCACGAAGTGCTCACGGAACATTAGTGAAATAAGCCATCTGTCAGCTAGCAAGGCAGGTCAATAGTACTAAAACCTTCCCAAACAGACAAAAAGAGATCAACAGCAAACTTCAAGCTGTTGGAAAGAAAACAGTAGAGCTAAGTAGCACTAGCTGCAGAGTCCCAGTTAACATTAGCATAAAAGATCACCTGAATTTGTAACGAACTGGATCTTTCTTACAAAAACACCCTTTAAGCATACAGAAGAGACATTCACATGAAGAGTACACACATTGTAGAAGTAGGACCTTCCCTTGAGATAACAGCTGGGATGAAAAAAAGGAAAAAAAGGAAACAGTTTATAGCTGGGCCTTCCACAGTGAAACAGATGTCTGAATAGAGAACAATGAACTCACTTAAAACCCATAATAAAACAATCTGCCAAATATCAGTATGCCTAAGGCATGAAAAGTACACATATTTTGCTACAAACCAAGGACATTGGTGGTGATGAGGTGCAACTTTCTGCACCGGCCTCTTCTGTGTCATGCTGGGCAGCTGCTCCTTGTCAAAAATACAGCCTCTGAGTTGGACCACAACTGCTTTGTTGTGAAAGATGCATAGTAAGCAACTTTGTGTTGTATGGCTGCAGACATGCACATTAAAATACAACTGCAAACTAGTTACAGAAAGCTGAAGTGTCACTTCCTATCAAAAGATGAAGCAGATGATCTTCTAGCTTTATAACAATGATATAGAGGTCTATTAGGTACCTAAAGAGTAATAAGATTAACCTACCTTGAGCGCTTCTGTGACAATTCCACTTACGCTGATCCCTACAGTTCCTCTCTAAATTGAGGGTTACAGATATGAAGCACAGAAATGCTTTCAAGGAACAAGGAGCAACCTACAGAGCTGAACTCTTTCTGTTCAGCTCCTAGAAAAACTCACCCTTGCTTTGAAGGACTTTTCTGATTTTCCATGAATGTGTGGCAGTGAAAAGGGAAACCTTACCATAAATTTGCAAGCACATATCATATGTGAATTATGTGAATTCTCATGCAATAAATAAATAAATAAAATCATCTTTGCCAATGCTGTAGGAGTGTTGTTCATATAGGGACAGTATTATAAGCTATTATTTGTAATCACCTGTCAACTCCTATCTCCTAAATGTGGTCTGCATGCCACAGAGGTTCCTTAAGAGGCAGCTGGTTGAACAGAACTAGTATTGAGTTTACCTAGCCAATGAGTCATATCCATTCTGATCTGGGGTATCAACAATCCTCTTCGCAGATATACAATAACTAGATGTACAAGGAAAAACTTCCTTAAACGTGAATTTATTTTAATTTGAGATAAGAAGTCTATAAAACAGAACTGAAGAAGCAGAATGCTGCCTACCCCTCTGAAAATGCCGAACCTATTAATCTTCAGTTAGTAGGCTACACTGAGTCTGCTACCTCCTGCTGCACTAAGCTATCATAACAATATCCCTCTCCTATCACTCTTTCTTTTTCTCCTCTTTGTTTCTACAGGACCGCCACTACCTTCTAAATTTATTCTCCTCACTGGACAAGCAGTACCCATGAGGCAAACACTCCTCCTTCTTTTTTTTTTTTTTTTTTCTTCTTCTTCTTCTTTTTAAGACAGGTAGGCTTCTTGGAACTCCCTCTTCTTATGCACTCTCAAAAGTCCACCAGAACATGTAAGATGTAGAATAAAAGAAAGATGCTAACTGTCAGTGGTGATGCGCACTGGGATCCACCAGCAAAGAACTAGAGATGAAAGCATTTCGTTACGGAGGTTATGTGGCCATTGCTAAAATAACATCCTTTAATGTACAAAAATAAATGACTCTCAAATGCGTTTCCATGGCAAAGGAAGCAGCCACCTGGCACACAGGTCAGAATTTGGAAATGCCGTGTCAAGACATGGAGGCTGACTACTTAATACAAGTCAGCCACCATTCCCCTGCCCATATAGAATATACCTCAGTAGGCTTGGAAGAAAAGTGTGCCAGAGATGTCATTTTCCACTCTTTTATAAGCAAGCACTTCAATATGTTTCACTCCAGGCTAGCAAGTGATACCCTACCTCACAACACTATTACTTAGAATTTACGACATAGGATCATAGTTACTTCATACATTGCATGTATTTGTGCAGCATACAGTCCTCTGTGTGCTTATTCACCATAACATACTTTCCCAAGCCTGATTAATTAGTAATAATATACAGAAAAGAAAAAAAATTAGACACTATAATTCACATTTTTCATACCTACTTTTAAAATAGAAGACTAGTATTTTTGTGCATGTGGAAAGAGGCTCTAAATTCTTTTTGCTTTATTTTTATTTTTTTATGAGTGAACAGCAAAGAAGAGCAGGATGCTTTGTAGGAGGAAAGCACCTGTTCAAGATATTTCACGTTCCTCCTTGCATCACAATAATTTTATAACTGCCTTGATTAAAATAAATACATGAATCCTGTTTTTAAAGACTAAATTTTGTGTGTATGTGTATTTCAGAGAGAAGCAAGTCAAAGAAAGAAGTGGATCGATGCCTGTTTCCTAATGTCTCCGACTAAAGATCACACACCTTTCTGGAAGACATGCTGTAATTAAAACTAACCTCAGCACAAGGGCAGCCATTCCATGGCATATTTTCCACTAGAGGTCAGGCTGAAGGAGGTTATGATCTATTTTAGTTTTCAAAATCTCTGAGCAAGAGTTAATAAACAAGTTTTGGAAGATTTAAAATCAGTATTTAATTAATACCACTTTGTTTCACTTAAAGTGAATCACAAAGATAAATTTTTCTAAGCATCTATCAGCTGGAACTATTTAATCATGAGTACTTTAATGTATGTCAATACAACTTTTCACAGAGCATTTGATGTGCTCTGTGATCTCAGATGAGAGGACAAGGTTTGTACAGCAATGGAAAGGAGAAAGGTTTTTCTTAAACTTCAGCCTTGGAATGAAAAATATGTTAAAAAAAAGTTTGATTAACAACAGCCAATATTCTAATTACTTTTTAAAGGCTATTCTTAAAGTCTTTATCTTTTGCTTTTAGAAAGGATATACATTACAAGCAATGTTCATCAAAAATCTAGACTGAAATAGATTCTGTAACTAACTAGGAAGAAACATTGCTAAGCACAGAGTAATGCAGATTTCTGATGAGTATAATATTTTTCAACCCCGAAGTGATTTATAAGCCTAAGCTTTTCTTTTCCTTTATTTTGATGATATGCAATTTCAGAAGCACCAGACCACCTTCTTGAAGTAAGCACCCTGAAGGCAGTGCAGTTCAGAAAGACTTCATTCCAGAAATTCAAGGAAACATCCGAAGTATCATTTATAGTTTTAAACACCTGTTTTGTTATTACAGGACATGAAGCCATGCTCACATGGCAAGTCCTAGCTCAGAGCTCTTTGACAGCCACCAGCCCACTCAGCAAGTGGTTATAGCACATCTATCTGCAGCCACAACCAAAGGACAAAGTAACTTCATCTAAAAACACATAAGCATTTATTCACAGAGCTGAGATCTAAACCAAGGAGTTGCTCACATGTTTATACTTCTAAAAATGAAGCGGTCCATGAAATTCACTCAGAAAGGAACCCAACTAACTGGGTAGAGATAAGTCAGCTAGCATTTTAAGTTATCTTTTGGTCAACTATTAGAGCAACTTCAAACTACCATGTACTTTTGAAAAGTAAGAATATAAAATGCCAGGAATAATGTACAGAGAAAAGAAACATGTAGTTTCTCTAGCTGCCTACAAGTGGTAGAAATAACAAGCATAAGGAACTAAAATGAAGCCTTCAGGGCACTGGTTTGACTCTCCTACATTCTGGCCTTTTTTCTACTCCGCTACTTTCAACAACTCAAAATCAGTCTACCTGCCAGCAGCCAGTTGCTTCTTCAGTTACAGATTATCTCATTTAGTGATTGTGTAACAGAATCTGATAAACTCTATCCTAAAATCCCATCGACATATTTTAAAAGGTGAAAATTTAATTTAGATCAGAAAATAAACTTTTTTTCTTTACTAGTATACACCTGTACTACAATTGGCTATGACATAGGTACAGCAAATTTCTCTAATGCGTGGCCTGGAGCAAGGCAAGACTCAGGTGAAAAGAACAATTCTACGAGGTCTTCTCCAAAAGCAATTAATCCTATTTTATTATTTTGGCCCACAATGCCAGAGGT
The DNA here is from genome assembly GCA_016647715.1 of Pavo muticus. Lineage (NCBI taxonomy): Eukaryota > Metazoa > Chordata > Aves > Galliformes > Phasianidae > Pavo > Pavo muticus. Next base: position 762,337 of record JACDJE010000019.1, read on the forward strand.
AGATGTTGCTGGTATGACAGCAGAGATTGAACTTTCCTACCAATGTTCCATCACATCTTGTTGCTGTGTGACAGATGGCAGCAGGGCGGCAGTCTGACAAAATGTCATCTGACATAGAATTGCTTATGAAGCAAATAAGTGTCACTGACTTCCTCCATTAAGGACACTCATTGATGCTTGCTAAACATTTACAGAGACCCACAGTGAGGTGGTGGGTGGTGCATTTAAGCAGTGGTGACAGCAACAGTGGGTCAACTCAACTGGTGCCAACTTTTATGAGCGTGGCATACAGGTTCTTGTTCATTGCGAATGAAAATGCATAGCTAAAGGTGGTGACTAAGTTGAAAAACAGGGTGTTGTAGCTGAGAATTTCCTTCAACAAACAGCTGTGCTGTTTGTAGCTGTTGTAGTTTCCATGGAAATAAATAGGAGGCATTACTTTCAGAGCAACCTACATAACATATTTCCACATTGCTGGCAGTCAGAGATTCATCGAATCTGCTAAGGCAGATTTCACAGATTGAGCACGTACCCCACCCAGATGCACAGATGGTGTTTGTGGGAGCAAAGGAAAATAAAATATAAGTTTAAAATAAATGCAAGAAAAACACAGAATAATATTGAATTACTCTAGGTATTTCTAAGGGTTTCTGTTTATCTTTCCTACTTCTCACCACATAGTGAGTGTATGTTCAGGGCTTTGATAGCAGCGAGCAAATGGAAGGGATTTAAAACTAGCTTTGTTTCAAATATAAGAACACAGAAATAAAGACAGGCTCGAAGTATTTCTCTTTAGAATGAGATTTCTACAGAAGCTTGATGCAAAAGGAGTTAAAAGCTGCTCCTGAATATGTTTTGCAATGACAGCTAGGCTGCATCACTCCTGGTGGACAACTTGGGACATTTGCATCTCTTGTCATGCCTGTAAATGAACTCAAGTCTGATTTTAAACTTCGGATCACACTGCTGTTAAATGGTTAAGATAAGGAGCATTAAACAACTGAATTATTTGAATGCACGAACCTTTGCTTTTCTAGTGCTACTGCAGGCATAGTAGAAAAATTCAAATATTAGAGCAAGAATCACTTTTAAACAATCATTAGAAAATTCTGAAATTAAGAGGGCAAAAGGCTACTAAGAATTCCTCTGTTGGAGTTATTCCTTTTTGGTGCTAGAGGAAAAGACTAGCTCTGCTGCTGAATTTGAAGTGATTACCTCTATATAGTTTCTACTTTTCCGTTTTTTTTAATGTATGGAAAGACAGGCGGTTGGAAGGAAGAGGCAAGCTACAAAGAAATGAGGAAAATACACTTTTAGAAGTTGGAATTACAATATGAGGAGGCAGAACAGTCACAGGCAGACCAATCTGAGTTGGTAAATTGATAACCATCGGTTTAGGCCTCAGTTCAAGGTCCCAGTCTTGTCCCTTCTCTTGCCACTACCAGCTCTCCTTGAAATAAGAAGGGCTGATGGGAAATGTGACATTGTTAAAATCATACTACCCAAGGTAGCTGGTCTTAACATCCCGTTCTTCTATTTAAAACTTATCAATGACCAGCACACTAGACATAAAGTCTTTTCTAGATTATTTTCTTTCCTATAAATTTTGTGCTATCATTTAAGCCATACCTACACGAAGAAATGAACAAGACCAGGAAGAGTCCTTTAAAGAAAATACTTCAAACTAACACATCATAGAAAGATATAAGCAAAGAGCAAAATTTCCTATCAGCAGCATATTTATGACTGTATGACATACAAACTAATTATATATTCACTTCTGAATTACTTGATATTTGCGAGTGTCACTCATTTTACGATGAATTTATTCAAAAATGAAGAAAAAAGATCTTCTACAAAGGATCTGCTTTATCCAGTCACAAAACCTATGTATGGCGTAACTTCCACAAAAATAATTACTTCCAAATTTCATCAGTGTCACTAAACAGAGTTTAACCCAAATATCTTCTTTTTTTTTCTTTAATCTATTCATCTGAGTGAAATGGAGCTACAACGGTTTGCATTTTTTTAATCCCAAAGTGGATTACACAAACAACAATTCCATCAAAGATTTTTTACAACAAGCCTAGTATTGCTGGCTACATCTTATTATTAAGGTAAGCATTCTTCAAAGAAGTGTATGATTGGAAATCTCTTTCTGATACATAGTGACATTCTATTTGCCGGCTGCAGTTAGAAGTGTCAAAATGAAAACAAAAATTCAAACACATTTTTTTTCATCTCGTCTTTATTGATTTAGACTTCAGAGCCACAGCCAAAAATAGCGCATCTGTAGAAAATTACCACACATGCTATCAATACAGCATCATCGTATGTTTAGAATCATAAGCACTTGACAAATAGCAAACAGAACATTCAATCTAATATTTTGGCAGCGCAGTCCATGAATAGGGAATACAGGAAAAGGGGTTGTTTTTTTTTTTCTCCAAAAAGAAATATTTCTAAACAGGAATGAAAAGCCTCTGCTGAAAAATGAATTCCAGTCACTCTGTTAAACTTATGACAGCTCATTCAAAACACTAACCACTGGAAACTTTGCATGGAATGTTGAATGATAGACAGAAACTACGATTCAGCTACAGGTACAGCGCTTTACTCAGCACTTTGTATGCCATTGAGATGGTAACTGCATACCCAACGGCCCAAGACAAACCTCTGCTAGGCTGGGGAAGAGGGATCAAGTATGCGAAAGTGTGAAGGATCCTTGCCCCTGCGAAGATCCTAAAATGCAGCAAGGCCGTGGACAGATCAGGGCCACAAAGAGCATACAGCAGTCCGATGCCAAAAAATGGGACAATGTTTTCAAGGTCATTCAGGTGGCCTCTGGGGAAAGAAGCAAAATTGTTTTACAGTGTTACATTTTGTTGAATAAATCACTTCAGGAGCCATTGTTTTTTAGCATCTTCAAAGTGTTCTACTGTTAAGGCCCTAACACTACTGCTGCCTTTCTCTGCAGCGGGAACTTGATTCAGACCATGAAACAGTTTCAGCGTGTTCACCTGACATCGCTTTGGTCCCTACTGCTGCACTCCACGTTTTTACACTTCTGATCCTCTGTCTGCAAGGTCTTCATTTTTCTCTAGGATCTTAGTAATTTTACGGTCTTACATGAGGTATATGAGTGCAACTTGGTGTGCAAGAATGCATCAAAAGAAAGAAGATGACAGCTGGAATTTTCTTGTAGCCTACCACAACTGAACATCAATTAACCAGTTGACTGTGACTGCAACTAATGGACTTCATGGGCAACTTTCAGTTGGCCTTGAGTCTTGTAAAACTCCAGCTTGCGTACTGAGACTCTGAGGTGAATGTCACTTCCCTAACAAAATAATTTGAGTCAAAGGGGCACCTAGTCTTAAAATTAATATTGACTTAGATGTCTTCTCAAAATTTACAAATAAAAAATGAATACTCGTCAACAAAAAGTGCCTATTTTCATTTAACGACCAGCAAATTAAACAACTAACAATTCCTCAAGCAATAGATGGGGATAAAAGCAAAACTCAGAACATCTTTACTGCACACTGAGATGAGATCCTTCTTTCTCAGATTTTAATCCAAAAGAGCCATACAGAAATATATTAGCCTTCATGGAACTACACCTGCAAGGATGCAACGTTCTGAAATCAGAGTTGATCCTTATCTTCTAGATCTTCTTAAATGGTGGTTTTAATGAGAACAGCTCATTCACATTCAAACATTCAAGTTTTTGGTGTAAAAACTTGAATATAGAGAACAAGCTAAAAGCTTCATTAAGGAATAACGATAACAGTAAGTATTAAGAATATTAAAGCTTCCCTTGTTAGCACAAGTATATCAAGCACTATCTCTAAAGTTACGATCTTGGTAACAGAATGTTTTTGCCAATAGCTAAATAAAATTAAATACGCTGCAACATTTAGCCCACTGAACTACACTTTACACTCTGCCACAAATCTTGCAAAACAAAACACTTACACTGCAGGTTGCACACTGCCATACTATCATTAGCATTCTTCCAGAAGGATGGTCAACTTTCCTATACAACTGATACATCAATGAGTAACCCCAATTCAATCCAGCAAAAAGAACACAGGTTTCGACTCCCACACAGTACTATTTGCCAGATTATGCCCTCATTACAACTCTGGAGTTCCACGACTTTAATATAATTTTACTCCTTTTCCCCCTGTTACTTCCCTTACACTTTAATAAAAGATATAACTATTGCAGCTCACGCTCAGATTATATAGAAAACTGATTTATACTTAATATACACTGATTCAAACTAAATCAATGTACAATCATGTTTTACATCTCCTCACTGCTTTTCCCATGCACTCAGGATATTATTCAGCAGTGAGCTACTATAGCAAGACAACAAATTCTTACAGTTAGTATGACTGCTGACCATTTGAATGTGGAATAGTTTGTTCACCTGGACAAATAGGTGTAAAAGATTACTATATATTGCAACAGAGTACACACACAGGCTTGCCAAAGAGAATGCAATGAAATTAATTCCTTGTTTTAGTACTATTCTGCTACTTAAAATGATTTTTTAAGTACTTCCACGCATTACCTGCGTACACGTTCCACATCCGCATCCGTCCGCAGGAATTTTTTAGCACTGTCACCTTTACCAAACGATGCTGTGTCTTCTGGGTTGGCAAACGCCTGTTTCAAATAAAAACACACAAGTGACATTAGATGCAGGGATGCTTTTTTAGTCAAGGCAGCTTGATGCAAAGGTCACTCTACTAATGCCTTCATAACCCCACATAACTTACCTGCACTTAAACGCATGGAGGACAATACATCACTGAATGGATTACTGATTTCTTGAACCTAGCCCAAGTGTAGCTTGCATGCTGACAAATAAATGTAATTCATGCATATGGACAACACCTTCTTAGAAGATGTACGGATATGGCAGATGACTGAAGCAACGCCAGTGGGCTGAAGGAATATCAGAACCTGGAAGGCAGAACTACTGCTTGTACCATCTAAGTCTCCTTTTCACTATTCTTGACCAATTATCTGAAATCCGCATTCTATTTGGGACATAATACAGTCCGTGTGGTCTACCCAGACTCAATATTAAGCTGTGCTGAAGGCCTAGAGAGCTATCTGAAATCCACAGCAGCTCAAATGCTTCTCTACTAGGACCTCAAAGGCACTGAGTAACATCCAGAACAACAGCATACTTCAGCTGTTTTCTCTTTCACCCAGCAAGAATAAAAAGCTGCATGTGAACAAAGGGACTGCAATAAACTCTTTGAAACACGCGCTGTCTTGCAGAAGCAGATCTGCTAAGAACAATCACGTGGGGCAAATCCAAAGCTCTTTCAGCTCATGATCAAGTGTTTCCAATAGTAGTCAGTAAAAGATACCTACAAATGACCAAGAACAGGGCAAACTACACGATGCTTTCCATGAGTACCCTCTCCTAAACCAGATGTAGCTTCTGCATTACTTTGTAAGTCTCACTGTATTTTTCATATGCTTATCTAGCTTAATCATCAATCCATGTAAACTTTTAGCCTGCCACTCACTTTGATTTTTTTTTTTAAATGACCTACATGAAATGGGAAGGCTAAAACAATTAGGGAACGTAAAAAGCTTTAGAATTACTGGATGGAAGGGTTATAGATGCATAAAAATCTAACCCATATGCCCTTTTTGACCCTATTGGTTGGTTATTCACAACATGGTTTCACATCACATTTTATTTGCTTTACAAATTGGGTACCCTGGACACCAGCATTATACAAAAGGCAGTGGAAAACACAGTTCTGAAAAATTCTTATTTAAAAAGAATAGAGATGATTTAGAAGGGTAGCATAAGTCAAATGGAACAGTAGGAGACAGTCTCATAATAATACCAGACAGCATTCCCGATTTCTTACCTTTCTTGTGATTCTGAAGTATGCAGTTATAAAGCTCATAAGCATCATTTTTACAAGAACAATAGCTGCATAGGTAGCATAAGCACGGAAGACTTCATTGTCAATTAGCTGGGTCGATTTAGCCATTTCTCCACTTCTCACTGACGACCTTTGAAAAATACTGAAGTTAGACTGACATTAGAGCAACCTACAGTTCTAACAACAGGACTGATAGAATGGATTTGGCGGGGTTTTTTTTAGCATCACTACACTGCAATGACAACACAGCTTTGGCTCCCTGAAGAAAGTCATTTCAAACAGGTTTATTTTTCCCCAATTTACTTCCAGAAAGACAAGACCTAATACCTTAAGACGATAAATTATATTACCGTTTTATTTTTCTCTTCTGTTGCGTTGGCTTATTAAACTGTCAATTTTAATGACGAAACTATTTAGTACAACACAAAATTTAGTCAAACTAGAATACGTCTCAAGTAACACAACCAGTTACAGACCATCTAAACTAGTGAATTTCCCTAAGGAATTATCGGGATACAAAGAGTGTGACGACATAATATATATATTATAGCGTTTAAAGAAGAAAATTAGTACTGCCTTTTTTTGCAAAATGACACAACTATAACTGCATTTCAGTTTTCAAACTAATCGCTGTCTTCCCACCCAGCAATAACTTGTGATCAAACTGAGTTAAACATGCATATTTTCCTTTGAGATCCAGCTCTTAAAAGTTGCTTTTAGCATGATTCACAGGCAAAGATTATGTTGTAATGACAATAAGCAGAGAACTATTTACGCATTTATCATGGGAGGTTTAAGCTAATGAAAGTTCTTATCAGTGAGGCTGTAACAAACTCACAACCCGATGGAGGTGGTATCTTTTGTGAACAACATAAAGTTAAGAAAGTTTTGAGGACTGAATGTGTGTAAAATAAAAAGCACGCCCCCTTGCACATTTAATTTATGATCTGCACAGAGTAAGTCTTCAGTCTCACCACCTCATCACACATTTAGTGAGTAGGACTCCATAAAACCAGTATGTCTTAGCTCCCAGCTGTTTCATTCAAAACCAAAATAAATGCACTTTTTTGTCATGATTAACTTCATTATTTCCTATTACATTTTAATAATAGTCACAAAAAATAATAATAATAATATATACAGATCTAACAATCTCTCATTTTGCCTACAGCAAGGAGTCACTGTCAGCAATAACCAAACAAGGGAAACTGGACCAGCTGAGAGCTGCGTTAAGACTCTTGTTCATAACAGATCTTTGGTGGGGAAAGGGGCAGGACAGAGGTAAGCAGCAGCTTGCTCAGTGAAACAAACCTAGCCTTGCCAGAATAGGTCCGGCTGTAAAAGTGGAATTTTGCTCCCTCCTTTATCATTTCCAGAAGTGTGGCTTGATCACTGGGCCAAGAACTGGGACTTATGGTTATGGAACAAGGAGCACCATTCTTTCCACTCACGCTGCAGTACAGCAGCTCTGAAGACAACCAGCAACTCAGAAAACATACTACTCAGCAGTGAACAGAAACTGTCATTTCTAACTTTGTATCACAGCAAGGAGTATGCATGGCTTCATTGGGGAGGAAAAAAAAAAAAAAAAAAAGAAGAAGAAAGTCAATCTGTGGCTTCAGAGCATTTTTCCATGCTGAATTTGAAAGCGACACTGAAAATATATTCAAGAACTATGATGCAAAGTCATGAGAAGCTGTTCATGAGAGCATTCTTCACACTGGAATTATATCACACTTGTCCATTTTTATGACCTTTAGGGTTAGCATCTTCTAATTCTCCTCAAGCCCAGGCCTTGCTTTCACTATGAAAATGGAAGATGGAAAACTGAAGACAAAGAATTTACAGTTTTAACACCAGCAGAAAAGCAGAAAATATTCACACTACATTCAACTGCACAAAGTTTAAAGGGATACGTTTACTAAAACTGCCAGCAACCATATGTGGAAATGTAACACCTCACTGCAGCATGAACAAAAGTTTGGATCTGCTAAATGCACAAGCCTGGATCCCATGCACAGGCTCTTCAAAGCAGAGGGGGGAAGGTATTTTGGGTACATTCAGGTCCTCGCTAGGACCCCAACTATTCACATCACATGTGATTCTGCCCCAGTTCTGACTGTCTGTGTGTTCCCCATGTAGCTGTCATTAGCTGAAGTTCAGTCAGGATGGCCTTTTACTGTTCATTTGTTGTATCACTACTTTTCAAAGTGTCACGGCAAGTCCAGCTTCTTCACAACATACGCTCTGTTCTCCCCCAGTGCACGCCTGAGCTCTGGCAGTACACCCACCCCTTCCATAACCTGCAATCACTTTTCCACAGAAACGCCTTGAAAACCTCGTAAGGAAACGCTCAAAGCCACGCTGAAGTCACGAGGCCTCCTGCTTCCCTATCAAATCCGAGCTGTGAACTCAAAGCACATTTAAGCTACTGTAGGCCAAAACGAAATTGCGCCCTTTTGGACATTCAGAGAGTCAGAAAACACTCTGCCAGAGGAGAGTCGCGGATGTCCCCGGCCCGGCCCGGCCCGGCCCGGCCACTTCTCCCCACGGCGCGGCCTCGCGGCGGGCTCCAGGCACCGGGCCGCCCCCTCACCGCCCCCCGCCAACCCCCAGCGCTCCCCCTAGGCGATGTCCTGGGAAACCCCGCCGCCTTTCCCGGAGCACAGCCCCGGGGCGGGTGCAGAGACGTTCCATTCCGTTCCGCTCCGCTCCAGCCCGCAGCGGGAGCCGCCATCACGCAGCGCCCACGCACCTCGCCGTGTCCCCTCGGAGAACGCGCACACCGCAACCAGCCTGCTGCTCACAGACGGACACTCCGCTTCCGCCCAGCCCGAGGGCCCGGCCCCGCCTTGCCTCGCCTCCTCGGCGCGGAGGCGGGTCGCGGGCGGGCGCGTAGCCAGGGCAGGCGGGAGCTTGAGGGTTGTGTTGCTCGCGCGAGTGGTTAGGGGCGACGTAGACGTTGTTGGGCTGGGAGAAGCCTGGCGGGCCCCGGGGTCACCTTGCAGCTTCCTGGCAGACCCGGCTGCTCGTTCGTCAGCGGCCCCTTGCCTGGTTGGCCCTTGCCAGCATTACCTGAAAGAAAATGGCAGGAAAAAGCAAATAAACCACGAAAAGCACTTTGGTTTGAACCTTCACAGGCGTAAGGACTTATAAAATCCTGGAGGAAAACCAAAGATAGCAACCCAAGCAGACTTCATTAGAGATAGAATTGCTGAGGTTGGAAAAGACCACCAAGATCATCTAGTCCAACTAGTCCACCTAATGACAATCAGCCCATCCCCACCATGCCCATGAGGCATTTCTTTAAGTATCATATGTACACATTTCTTGAACACCTGTAGAGACATTGGCCCTACCACTTCCCTGAGCTGCCTGTTCCAGTGCATCGCCACTCTTTCTAAGAAGAAATTCATCCTAATATCAAACATAAACCAACCCTGGTGCAACCTGAGGCCATCACCTCTGGTCCTATCGCTGTTACCAGGGAGAAGAGCCCAACTCACACCTTGCCACAAGCTCCTTTCAGGGAGTTGTAGGGAGCGATAAGGTCACCCCTGAATCTCCTCCAGAATGAACAATCCCAGTTCCCTCAGCTGCTCCCCATAAGACTTATGGTCCAGACTCTTCGCAGCTTCATTGTCCTTCTCTGGACACACACCAGGGCCACAGTGTCTTTGTTGTCGTGAGGGGCCCAAAACAACACAGTACGTGAGGTGCGTCCTTACCAGTGCCGTGTATGATGTACCATGTTCAGTGATGACACAAGCTCCCAAATGATCTTAAAGCTTACTTGAAAAACTACTAAAGCACCTAAAATCTTAGTACATTCTGTCCTTACTTTCAGACAGTGGATCTGAACTTTAACCATAGGCAAAGTTCTTTTTTGTTGTAAAACCACCAGTGCTGTTGCAGTTAACAAGCATCGTGCTGTTTTGCAATGCCGAACTGAAAAAAAAAGGAACTTCAGTGCTGGGCATCAGCTTCTCCTAACCAACTCAGTTGAGTGTGATGAAAGGAGGAAACCTGGTGTGCAAATCTCCCTCTGCTTCTGCAAAGAAAAAGGCACTATTCCCATGACACTCCTTTTCGTAACTGAAACAGTGTTTGTGACTAAGCTTATATAAACAAGGCTGAAAAAGAAGTAGACAAATGTACTCAGGTGCACAGTAAGGATTTCAAAAATAATCCTGAAGCTATGCATGAAGTAAAAAGGGATACAACTTTTAAAGCTGCATCATTATTGAAAAACTAGTCTTGTATACATATATCCAACATTAATTGAAGCTATTTCAATGCCTCATGTCACATTAAGCACTTGTGTTTTCAGACCTTCTGTGTCTGGTTTTATTAACCATCAAACAGCAAAAATCAGTTGAGCAAGGACTGTAGCTCATAAACTGTTTTTAATTGACTGTAAGAGTTGTGTTGAACAACCTTTGTTCCCAGCAGTGACACAGCAAATTGTATTTCAGTTGAAGTCAACAACGCAAGTCATGTGAGTGAATACTCTAGGTTAGAGAGTGAAAATTGTGCAAATTTTCTTTTCCCGGGGAATGGATTTATAAAAATTCTGGAAATGTTTCAGCAGCTCATGACTGTTAATTCAAGGCAGAAATTTTATCTTAGTAAATATTTGTATGCCACCTAACATAATACATCCCAATTCACATGATCTAATTAGTCTTATTATGATAAAAATATAATTATTTTCTATCACCTCATTTTTTTGCTGTTTAATACTCTACCCATCTTAAGAAGGTAAATCTATTAAGAGTTAAATTAAATCCACATTATTAGACTTGTGCAGAAAAGTTGGTAATTGATTTATATACATTTCATAGAATCATAGAATCCTTAGAGTTGGAAGGGACCTTTAAAGGCCATCCAGTCCAACTCCCCTGCAATGAACAGGGACACCCACAGCTAGATCAGGTTGCTCAGAGCCTGGTCCAGCCTGGCCTTGAATGTCTCCAGGGGCAGGACATCAACCATATCTCTGGGTAGCCTGTTCCAGTGTCTCACAACCCTCACTGTAAAAGACTTTTTCCTTACATCCAACCTAAATCTACCTTCTTTTAGTTTGAAACCATTTCCCCTTGTTCACCACAGTCCCTGCTAAAGAGTCTGTCCCCTTCTTTCTTTACAGCCCCCCCTTTAGATACTGAAAGGCCGCTCTCAGGTCTCCCCGGAGCCTTTTCTTCTCCAGGGTGAACAGCCCCAGCTCTCTCAGCTTCTTCTTGTAGGGGAAGTGTTCCATCACTGGAATCATTTCTGTGTCCCTCCTCTGGAAGTGCTCCAACAGGTCCATGTCTTTCCTGTACTGAGGATTCCACATCCAGACACAGTACTCCAGGTGCAGTCTCCCCAGTGCAGAGCAGAGGGGCAGGATCACCTCCCTCACCCCACTGACCATGCATCTTTTGATGCAATCAGGGATACAGTTGGCTTTCTGGGCTGTGAGGGCACACCGCTGGCTCATATCCAGCTTGCCAGTATCCCCAAGTCCTTTTCTGCAGGGCTGTGCTCAATCCTTTAATTCCCCAGCTTGTATTGGTAGTAGAGGTTGCTGCAATCCAGGTGCAAAACCTTTCATTTGGCTTTGTTGAACCTCATTAAGTTCTCCTGGGCCCACTGCTCAAGCCTGTTTAGGTCCTCCTGGATGGCATCTTGTTCCTCAGGTGTGTCCACTACACCACACAGGTTGGTGTCATCTGCAGACTTGCAGAGGGTGCACTCGATCCCACTGTTGATGTCATTGATGAAGATATTAAAGAGTATTGGTCCCAGAGCTGACCCCTGGGGGACACCACTCATCAAGACCTAGACCTGGAAATGCCAGAATGCCAGGAGAAAGACCATGCATATAGGTAGGATTTAAAGAGAATCAAAAATGCAGACAGAAATTCTACAAAAAAATCACCCTTTCCTTTGGATTTCTCATTTCTGTTTTATGGATTCTGGAAATTTAGGGGAGGGAGTGGGGTGGCGAGAGAAGGGAATGAGGAGAGGAAGATAGGAGAGGGAAGGGAGGGGAGGGAGGGGGAAGGGAGTTTAAGGTAAGGGAGAAATAAAGAAAAGAAACAATAGAAGCCAGTATTTCTTGCAAAGTGACTGCTTAAGAGTGGGGTGAAGAAGAGTCTAAATAGAGTGCAAAATTGGGGCAATAGTCAGTAAAAAAAGAAGTGAACTTGTGCTCAAGGTATATTTTCTCTTAAAAGTTCAGTAGCAGCATAAAGTGCCTGTACAACATTTGAAAACTGCTGTGATCTAAGTGAGGTTAGATACATAACTATGGCTACAGTTGCTCCTCAGGGACCCATTCTCACAGTCCTTACTTGTGAATTTTCCCTTTGATGCTAATAGGATTACTCTTCTAAATCAGTGATGCCGTATCAGCCCAATGCCCAGGGTTATACCAATCATGAAGGGCTTGATCTTGCAAGCCTCGTTCATGTGAGAAACACTTTTTCAAGACAGTTTTCTCATTGACTTGAAGAACTGTCCATATAGCCAGAGACAGTAGAATCGGGACACAAATTTTGGGTCAGCATAAAAGTAGGAATGCAAGTTTTTCATTTAACCTCCAAGAAGGAATAGATACTTCCCAGTAAGGTCAGATAAACATAATCATTCTCTTTTGACTGCAGGGAAGGCAAAGGAGACGCATGTATTGATCAACCCTGTTCCATCCTGTCTCCGTCTGTGGCTCCATTTACTCATCATGATTGGACTGGTAAAGAATGTACCAACAATACTTTTTCACCCCACCTGAAGCTTCTACTCACCCTCTTGCCCCTTGCTAACATAAATTAGTTGTGCAGCTGTTCTGTAAAACTGGGAGGTAATACCTCATGCCTTATAACAACTAATGATTTACAGAGTAAAACATGAACAGTGAGATATAGTACATACTTTAACTCAAAACCTGTTTAATGCCAAAGTGTTACATAAATGCTTAGTATAATGGACCAGTCAGTTTTTGTCTACAAAAACCTACCTTCTCTGCTTATCCACTTTCACTATATCAAACATTGACATCTATGTACTTTCACTGTGATTCACATGCATTTGCTTCAGAAGATCTCAAACTGCTAGATATGTTGCTCCGAAAGTAATGCCTCCTGTTTATTTCCATGAAAACTACAACAGCTACAAACAGCTCAATGACACTGTTTGACAGCACAAATTCTCAACTACAAAACACTATTTTTCAACATAGTCACCACCATTAACTATGCATTTTCACTAGGAATGAATAAGAGCCTGCCTGCCACTTTTGAACAAACCTGCACGAGAGGAGGTGACACACTGTTGCTGTTGCCATTGCTGAAATGCGCCATCCACCACCTCACTGTGCTCACCTTCACTGTTTGTTCTCCATAAAATTTTAGCAAACATTGATGAATGTCAGTGGGTGCCATTATTTCGCATGGAGGAATTAAATGACACAACTTTGCTTCATATGCACTTCCATTATGCCATTTTGTCAGACTGCAACTCTGCTGCCATTTGTCGCACTGCAACAAGATGCAATGGAATATTGACGGGAAGGTTCAACTTCTACTGTCATACCACCAGCATCCACCTCTGACATTGCGGGCCAACGTAATAACATGGGAGGTTTCACTTTTGGAGCAGCTCTTGTAGTTTCTCTGGGGAATTGCTTTAAAAATAGTGATCTTTCTTCAGTTAGGAATGTTTCCTGCTGGTTATAGCTCAGTGAAGGCTTCTCTGGCATATGCAGCCTTTTGGTTGGAGCTAGGGCTCCAGAGCAGATATGTACTTCCCATGTATTTATTCTATTACATTCAGCTAGGATGATCTGTATTCAGAAACTCAAACAATGAATGCATAGAAACTGAGGCAATATAACAAATCACAAACAGTTTCACCAAAATACATGTTTCTTACTTCATTAAAAATGTCTTAACAGTTCCCTGTTTTACTAGTGTAAGGGCTGTAGCACAGAACAGCATTCTTCACATTGTGAGCTCCCCAAGGCAGGAAGTGTTTTGTGTTTATACAGAACCAGTCTGACTGCATTGTCATCAGTTTGTGAGATGGGCTATTCACCAGTACCTCTATATACTTATAACAATAATCAAAGAGAATCTTTTCACTTTTTAATGGGTATTTGGTGTCCACATTGTCAATTCTTTTGTTAGATTTTTGAACAAGTTTTCATCCTAATGGGTTCTTATTCATCAGACTGTGCGGAGAACAACAGTTCTCAGCAGTGGAAGTCAGATTGTTTAAAGAATTCCAGTCACTCGCTTGTGAGAAGGAAACAGAAACAGGTAACATATTTGACCATATTTGCAGTAGGGGGTGACCGCCAAGCAGGAAGAAAAGGTGAAAGGGGACAATCTCTATAAAGCACAGGAACGATCATGTCTACTGTTTGCCTATTCAGTTATACCTTATTCAGAAATTCTGCAAAGCTCATTCGATAGCCAGTTAAAGAGACAATGAGAAAGGTTATCTTCTGAAGTTGCTTACTGTCTTCCATCAAGTAGCACAGTTGTTACAATGAACACGTAAGACAAGGATCAAGAGTCAGGATATGGACATAAAAGAAATACTCAAGCACATGAAAAATATTTGTAGACTGATGCCCTACTTAGCTTGATGCCTAAGCTGAGGAAGAACTCAGAGAATTTTGGGCAGGCATAGAGGTGAGCCATTTCAGTGGGTCTAGTTATTAAGCACATCATGGAACACAGTTTGCTTTGATTCCTGCTTTGCTGCATGCGCATACAGCAGCAACGGTTCCACTTCTAAGGATATATCTGCAGCACAGAACCACCTTTGTGGCTGACCGTTGTACATATGTGGTGAGATGTTTAAAGACCCATGCTGTACTGATGTGAAAAGAACTGTAACCTCAGCTTTTGTGAGGCTATTTGATCTGTAAAATTTTTTATTAGGAAAGCAAGATATTTCATATCAGTAAAGGCCATGAAAGTGTCACTATCATTATAATGCTCAGATGTGCCAATAAAACCGATTTTGCAGATGCGTGGTAAGTTACTTTTAAACTAATCCCGTGCAAAGAGTTATTTGTTAAGCATTAAATGCAGCCTGAAGAACAAAATGTGATCCTTTTAAAATAACACAAAAGTAGCAGAAAGAGAAAAATATTTGCAAGAGCTGAAAGACTTATCTAGTGTCATTTCACAGATCGAACAAGGTCCAGAGAGGAGATGCAGTGCATAGAGTAAAATTAATTTTAAGACAATGAGGTTACAAACATTACAAGTGTCCAGTTAAGATAGGTTCTCTTTGTTATAGTACTACTGCTCTGCTGTAACAGAGAAGAAGTAGTTGCAAATCCTGAAGGCCACTCCAAAGGCACAATGAAAGCTTACAATCAATTTAAGTGAGCTACTATGAGACGCTGATAAAAATTATATAAACAGAAAATGCCAAGGTATCTCTGCAGACAAGAGATTCCCAGAAGTAAGCAAGCAAAAATTTTGCAGATACTGGAAATTACACTGCAACTAAAGTAAGTATTCCAAGGAATGCAGAACAGCACTACATCTTGGTTTTGGATTCCCTCCCTTTCTTAGTTGTATATATAAGTTCTTCCTGGTCATATCATCAATTCAGCTAGTCTTCATTAACTGCTTTTATTTTCGAAAAAGCCACCAATAGAAGCCTTCCAGGAAGCATCGAGAGAGAGATTTATATTCATTCTCAAAAAACTATCAAGAATTTGTCAACTCCTGAGGTCTACAGTCTTCTGTTTTCTAGTCCATGCATGTTACTCAGCTTTGCGTGGGCACAAATTCAAAAAGTACATATAAAACTATTCCATTTGCCTCACTCTGTCAGGTGGAATTTCTAGGTCTGTTCCATTGGCACTTCCTTGCAAAACTACCATAAAAATTAAAAACCAATCCCTAGCCTTGCTTACAACGTCTTCACTCCTATGTGGGCTGCAGCCTTTTATCAGAGCTGTTTCTAGTCTGTTATTTAGCCACAGATGGGGATGTAGCAATGCCATCCATTAACTCTATTGCTGTGGTTAATAGTGTAACCGGGAATCTGTGATGAATCTCATCTCAAAACACACTCTCACACACTAGTTAATTACTTCAGTATTACACTGCTGAACTGGAGCTAATGTTGAGGAGAAGGAGGAAGAAAAAGTAGCGTTAGTTGTTTTGCACTTCTGTGACAGACTTTGGAGGTAGGTAATGGAGAAACCTCTAGCATCTGAAATTTAAATTACATAAAGCATTTTAGATTGATAGAATGTAATTATGCCAAGCTGGAACTTTGCTAAGTGTATTTAATTTCTTCAAATGTCAGCGACTGCTATGCAGCAGGCTGGAAGTTGGAAAATCCAGGTTACTAGGACATGCTTGGGTAGAATTACATGAATTTTCAAGTATTTGTGATTGGCACAGCTGCAAGCTTGAAATTCTTTTATCTGTACATAAAGCCTAAGTGTGCAAGTCTCTTCATAGCAACTGCACTATTGCTATCTTGTTTCCGAACTATCTTCCTCATTGCCTGGAGCACTAATACTGGCTTTCACAGTATAATACCATAACTCAGTGCTGCACAGGCAAATCATTTAATTGTGGATTCAGCTGTGATGATCTTAAAATCAGGAACGAGTGTCCTGTTGTCCCGTTTCTGAAATTCAGAATGGTGAGGCTTGAAACCAAAAACATCAGCAGTGCCAGACTGAGAATCAGTCTTACATGTTGCACTTAAAAGATACCTTTGCGATGTGAAAGAAGGAAGCAAGCTAGCTTCAGCTTCCACTGCTTCATTAGTCCTGGAATGGTTGGAAAGGGCTTACTGCCCTGTATTTGTGTATAGCTAAGCAGATAAAGTTATAAAGGTAACTTTGAAAGCCTCTCAAATCTTATTGTGAGGTTTTTATATTCATGTAGATGTAGCTATTAAAGTAAAATAGTAGAAGTTCTAGGCCCCGTTGGTTGAAACAAGCTCATTTTTCCACAAGGGTGCTAAACAGTTCTGTGGTGGTATGAACTCTTGGTGACTGCCACTATTAACTGGGTTCATATCACAGATGGGTGTGAATAGGCTAAATGGCTTTTTGAGAGCTTTATGTCTCTTACCTCATGGTAGGACTTTTGGATTCTGCCCAAGTGGCAGATCAGGGAAGTGACAAGAGGAAGCAGGCACCCCTACTTCTGGGCAACTGTTGTCATGCTGCAAGAAAATAAGACTAGAGATTCCTGCCTTGAGCAATTTGGCTGTCCCTAGCCCATAACTTGGAAGAAGTTGTGTAATGAATGCAAAGTTAGTACATGCTGTTCGGTGAGAAGTGACTGCTCAAAATGTGCTCATCTGGGAGTTAAATCTGTGTGCAAGTTGTTCTTATTTAAGGGTTAAGAGGCAAACTGTGTAGCTGGTGTGAGTCAAACATCATTGTTTTAAAAAATCAATTATCAGCAATTATAGGGCCTACTCCAGCAGTACCTTTGCAGTATGCGGAGACTTCCCAGGTAGCAAAGTTATTTTTATTAGGTATATCCCTTCCTCCAGCTCTTTGTACTGAGCCAAGTTTAGAATCAGCAAAATGACTTGAACCAGTACATTTTATCCCCAGCAGGCCAACCAAGCGCAATTAAACTGTATTACCATACATTAGGCTTTAAAGGAGTTCCTCAGCTGCAGTATATAAACCTATAATGGGTCAAAGTCATCCTTGATGTAAGTCCACGGACTTCATTTGACTAGGGATGAATATAGACAATTCAATTTTTAACAATCATCAGCAAGTTTTGCTTAGTTGGCAAGAAAAGAAGCAATTTAAGATCTAGAGCCTTCCCTATGCTCTATCTTCCTGAATCTTTACTTGGTTGCAGTAGTTCTCTGCTAACAGGAATAACACTGCAGGGCTGGCTGTTGGTTATTTTCTGCTGCAGTACAAGATTACTCCTCATGATTTTATGGTGCAGCCTTAGACTTTAATAGTCACCTGGGACAATTATTCAGATACTGTATTGTGCAGTAAGATTGCTTTTGAACAGCTGCAGAAATACTTAACAGAGATACACTCCCTAAAGCCCTGGGATGGGAAATAAAAACAAACAAACCACAACATCAAGACAAGAGTATGTGTCCTGCTCCATCTTTTAACTTTTTTAAAAAAGGAGTTTTGCAAGTGATTCAAAAGTTAATTTGGAAAAGGACCATTTTTCATTTAGTGGCTGATATAACGCCCAGAAATAATAGGCTACAAATTCATACGCAGTCACTACACAAACACAAATCTTCTTTGGGCAAAGCAGTGACCCAGAGCATGGCGCTCTGCCAGCCAATTCTCATTAAAAAGATGAAGAGGTGATAAGACAGGATGCAATTACTCTCTCTGGTAGTGATGATGTTCTTTGGTGCAATCCCATTTACAAGGAACATCACAAAATCAAGTGTTCCTCACTCTGGTAAAAATGGGTAGTTTTCTTTCTCACAACTTCAACCTTGCCATTCTGATGAGTACCGTGTCATAGCAAAAATACTATTTCTCTTTCTTTCCCCCAAGCCACAATAGCCAGTTACACTCTGTTACACTCTATTGCAACTAGTTAATTTATCCGCCACAGCAGTTCTAACTAGTCCTTGTGAAAATCTTTTGGCCTATATAACACATTTGTGGCTTAGCTTGATGCTTCATGTTGTCCTAAGTCTCACCACACAAAGGGATACTCACCTGCACTATCTACTTAGCTCAAATAAATAGTACTCAAACACACATAAAATTTTATGGAGTCTATTAATAACTTTCATTGTAGCTATCTGGTCATCAAATCCTGCCTCCATTTCTGGACTCAGAAGGGATTTGGCAATACAACGAAGAGACAGAATCATAGAATCATAGAATTCTCAGGTTGGAAAAGACCTTAAAGATCATCGAGTCCAACAGCAACCTGACCATATTACCCTAACTCTAACAACCCTCCGCTAAATCATGTCCCTGAGCACCACATCCAAATGCTTTTTAAACACATCCAGGGATGGTGGCTCAACCACCTCCTTGGGGAGCCTACTCCAGTGCTTAACAACCCTTTCTGCAAAGAAGTTTTTCCTGATATCCAACCTAAACCTCCCCTGGCGCAACTTGAGGCCATTTCCCCTTATCCTGTCACCTGTCACCAGCGAGAAGAGACCAACCCCGCTCTATCTGTAAGCACCTTTCAGATATAGGAAGAGAGCAATAAGGTCTCCCCTCAACCTCCTTTTCCCAGGCTAAACAGCCCCAGTTCCTTCAGTCGCTAATCCCAGTTCCTTCAGTTGCTGAAGCCCCAGTTCCTTCAGTCGCTGAAGTAAAGAAGTACTCTTGCTTAGCTTGATCTCTGAGAAGGATCCCTGTTTGTTTTTTTTCCTGCAGATGGGCCATTAGTGGGAGCTCAGGAGGATCTACTAACCCACTCCTCCACTGCATTATAACCAATTTTCTCTTAAGACACATTTTGAGCATTTCCTTAGTGTTTTCTCAAAGGATGACTCGGCAGGCAAAGTCAAGCTAGGAAAGTATTTTGTACTATATACCATGTGTGATAGGCTGGGAATTTAGTGGCTTGGTACTAAAAGACTGCTTGTTCACTTTTCACTGATGTGTGCTTCAGTGAAGTTGCTCTTGATTTATAGCCAAATAAGCAAAACCAGAATCAGACCCTTGCTACTCATTTCTGTGGGAGCAGCACTGGGCCTTACGTGTTCTTGCGTTCATTATATACCTCAGTATCAAGTCTTGCAGCTTTGATTCATAGAGTTCTCTTTAATTTGGTACATGCAGGCTTCCAGACTAGATCACATTGCAGGAGGATAACAATCCTCAGGAGAGCATTTCAGCTTGAGAAATTCATGAAGAGAGTGACTTTGCTGCTTGCTTTCAATGACACTTGTGGAATAGGAAAGAGAAGTGAATGAAATGGAATTGCCAGCCTGTGTCCAAATATATACTCTATTAGACAATGGATAACAAATAACATCCTTAATAACGTAGTTCTAGGTACTGTGCCAGTTTTTGTTGGGTTGTGGTTTTTTCCCATCTGTAGTCTTTATTTTTACATTTAGGGCAAGGTTTTCTTATCTGTGTGCACTGCACACAGGAGCTTTGAACTACTCCCTTATGCCCTTTGCAGAAACAAGTATTTCATTGGCTTTGTCTGGGGTAGAGGTCAGCAGGAGGAGCACAGCCTCGTTATCATGCAACAGGGAAACACCTTGTGTTCACCCCTTCCCTCATCCCGCCTCCTGCACTCTGACCAAGAGTATTGGATTCAGAGCAGGAGAGAAGCCATCACATTGTGAGATGGTAGAGAGCTAGGGTCAGTACCTTCTTCATGGAGCAGAGCCAGTTTTATTCCTTCTGTTTTCCTGAGGCATGAAAAATCTCTCCTTACTCAGGAAGGATTGTAGTGTAATAACCTTCCTTTTTTTTTTTTTCCATCAGTAATGAGTTGATCTCCTATTGGTTAAGGCATTTTACTATATATTGAGTATATTGAAGTTGAGAGGAATGAAATAAAGCCTTGAGAGTAGCTATAGTGACTCATAAGAGTATATATAAGTATATGTATAAAATGACTAGGAGCTGTACAGTAAGTGGGAAGTAGAAAGCATTCTTAAAAAAAAAATTAAAAAAAAAACCAATAATAATAACAATAACCAGCTTACCATGCTGAGGGCAGGAGGTTTTTGCCCCTTTCCACAGAAGACTGGCTTCCCAGCAAGAGTATTTGGGATTGATTTCCTTCTGTTCTTTACCCTAACTTAATTTGCATACAGATGCTTATCTACAGAAGGCAATATCTGATTACTGGTTTGTAATGGAGGCATAAACAGTCTTCACACTAGAAAGTTGTGAAGCTGAATAAGGGATTTTGGTGAATTACATGTTGAAGAAACAGTAGGGAAAATGTGATTGACTATGTCCTAAGAACAGAACAAAGCAAAGATGCCTGGTATACATCTTCTTCCTAGTTCATGTGATACTGTCCTGGAAAACTTACTTGGAATATGCAGATCATGAAATAAACTTATAGCTCTAGTGAAGTAAAGATACTACAAGAAGCTACAGACTGAGGATCTATATACTGTGAAACATAAAAAGAGAAGTGAATTGTGGAGACTCATGCTGTTGATGCTACTGGATGTGTTCTTAAAATGTAATTTGCCTTCCAAAAATCCTGGATTAGAATACAGTCAGAGACAGAATTGAATGTGTGTTAAGACAAGGGAAAAACCATGTTTGGGTGGATGTTTGGGCACTGCAGTCCAACAGTGTCCTGGGTCCTAATGTATCCTGATTTCAGAACTGATTCCTTTGCTTTGGTGAGTTTTCATTTTATCTTCATTGCTTCTGTTAAAAGGATTCTTTATTTCATGATGCATTTAATTTTCTGTTCACTGGCCCCTCAAGATTCTGTGTGTGTGCTCACACTATTACTGTTTGTGGAAATATGTTTGCAAATGGCACTTTTAGTAACAAGAAATGAATAGGCGTATGTGTTCAAATCCATTTACTGCCTTGTCAAAAAACTCATTTGTTTCTGTTTCGTGAGATCAGCTTACTGACAATTGTCAAAAACCTATTCGATAACAGTCATATTTGTTTCTTTTACATATTTTCTTCCTGAAACTTTATAGCCCATTTGAGCTCAGAGTAATCATCTACCAAATGAATCTTTTCCAACAGAAGTTTTTAAAAGTGTACTTTAACCCTTTTTAGGGACTTTATGTTTCTAGATCATTTTATGTTCAGACTCAGCAAGAGACCGTGAAGGATAATTATCTTGCTCAGTTGTGCACAGTATGCAGTACTGTACATACAGTCACACTGATACCTCTTATGCAGTGGTTTATGAGATCCAAACAAATAAAGAATGTTTTAAAAATCATAATACAGTTCACATCTGCCAAATTCAATTTGTAATGTTTTGTACTGAGTAGGGAATTACCTGCTTACTCAGATAACTGAATCTGAGGTGGGGCAGATAAGTGACAATCTTTCCGAAAGGGCAGATAATACATGGTGTGTTGCTCCCACCTCCTTGTTCTAAGGACAGGAATAGAAAGACTTGTTATATCCACCTCAACAATAATCTGAGTGAACTACAAGAGGTGAGAGATGGACTAGTCAGTGACGACAATTCAGTTCTTGGTTCCTCCTGTGACATCTGACAAAAATACTGGTGCAACAGTCACATTCTGTCATTTGCTGGGAAGCGAACTAATATCCTGAGCTTGTTTCACCAGGCAACCGAGCAATTAATTGTCAGATGATGGCTTTTGGTCACTAGTCATCCTGACATTTTGATAGCGGGGATGAAGATTTCATGCTCCACTTCTAACCTGTGGGCTTTATACTTGGTGCAGTAGCTTTTTGATCTTTCAGATTGTGATCTGAAGTCTACCAAAGTCAATGAAAAGACCAACTGCTTCAGACCTTGTGTTCAGTAAATGTTAAATATCCTTTTCCATAAAACTTCATATCTGAAGTCAATGGAAAGTTCAAGTCCATGAATTTTACAAGGTCCTTCTAGCTCCATGTCCTCCAGACCTTGGTGACCCAGAAACCAACAACTGTCTCACATCAATACCTGTGTTGAAGCCTGTTGCTAAATGCTACACCTTGGTTTTCATGGGGTGGTTATTGCAAGCCTCTTAGAACACTTAATCCACCCTATCAAAGGGCAAGATTTTGAAGCTGTTAAGCTTACTCAAGGGCAGAAGCCAAGTTTCTGTTCTCCCCAGTGCTGACACCAATTGCTCTTTCTACATAAGATTGCAGGATTTGCCCCTTAACTTCTTAGATATGTAACAGAGTTAAGTGACTATCTCTTGTTCAGGGATGCAGTTTTTTCTCATCTTGCTCACATTTTTCCCAGCTAATAGCACCATACTACATGAAGTACTCAGTCTCTTCACTGCCTTCCCAGTCTACAGTAGTCAAGGCAAACATACATCCAACAGCATAAATGAACTCCTTTACCTTCCCTTATAGCCTTATAACCGAAGGGCAAATTCGAGATCCCATATATTTAAATTATGTGTATGTTCACCATTACTCATAGTCCATGATTTCTTTAAATCTTTCATGAAGTTACTTCAGTCATTTAATTCTGTATTTTCAGATGTACCATTTGATTTATAAGCTTTAAAAAGACTCTCCGAAGTTGTGCCCACTCTACTTTTGAAGCAAGTTCAGGGACTTAGTATTCCTTCCACTCTTCCTGTGACGAGGTAGATAGATTGATATTAATGCTACATAAGGAAGGTCAAGGGCACGTTACAGTTTGTTTGGTTTCCTTCAATGCGATCTTTCTGCTGCCAGTCTTCAACTGAAAGTGTTAAACTGTGGACATTCCATTCAATCATGAGCATCAGTGCAAGTTTAACAAGCTTACTTTACTTACTAAATTTTATTGAATAAACAAGTCATCTAGAAAGTTTTGTGACCTTTTACTATAAGTTCAGATACACATGAAGTGTAATTATTGTTTAATGGGCTGATACTCACTTAAAGTCAAGTCCTTTGACTGCCATTCTTGCAGAAATAAGAGGCCTTACCACATCCACAGAAGTAAGGGAGAAGCTTGTGTGACAGGTAACTGTAAACTAAATGCTCTGTCACAGTATGAGTGATACGTAAGTGGATCACAAGTACTTAATTATTTGTTACCTTTTGAAGAATAAGCCCAATCACAAGCAGTGGCACCTCTTTTAAACTCAATTTTTTCCTGTGATGAAGAAAATTCATATAGTGGATGTGAATTACTTGGGCCTATCTGAGTCTACCTCTCACAACTGCAGGTGGTGATAGCGATGGCATACATTTTCTAAGAACTTTAACCCACAACAGTTAGAGATATCTTATCAGAATAAACACTAATGGGACAAAGTTTTCAACGATTAAGTCCATGCCAGCCATGAACCTAGAAGTATCTTACAAAGCAGCAAATTTAATTTTTCACTCCTGCATTTTTGTGTAAAAGTTTTAACAAAGAATACTGATCAGCTCCCTGTGCATTTTCCTTACAGAATCTGTAAGGAAAGTTCATTATGCAATGCAGGAAGTAAGGAAAATAGTATTAAATTGTAGCGTCTAACAGCATCTTACAGCAGAATGGTGGTTAAATCAGTTTAGTTTATTTACAGGCAAGGATTGAGGGTTAGGATAGGTTGTATTGAAACCTGGTTTAATTCATCCGTTTTCCCCGCAACATCAGTGCTATAAATGTAGTATATTTTATTAAAAATAAGATAAGTAGTATTATTTAGTATTTTAACTGGAGCAGTAGCTACACATTCCAGTTAAGCTAGTTGCTTTAAAAACAAAATAAAATTCAGACCTGTCACAGAAACCACATTGGATATATGAGTTAGCTATGCAACTGTAGTAATGACAATAATGCATGTACTGTGCACAAATTTAGGTATGACAGTAGCTCTTTGCAAGATTCAGGCTAAAGTTGGAGTGATAGCAAAATTTCAGTTCAACTAGCAGTGGGAGAGAGGAGTGGGAAAATTCAAAGGTTGTACCCCATGCATGTTGAGAATGCATTATGTACTGCACAACATAGTGATGATTCATGTTACATTTGTGGAATATCAGAAAGAGACTATTGATAGAATTGGATATAAGGAGCTCAGGTGCCAATAGAAGTTCTCTCTGTTGGGCTTATGGGATGCGGTAGGGATGAACTTTTCCCACAGTGATTAACTTCTTTCTTACGACCTGAAGGTATAGACTTAAACAATTAGGTGTTGTTGACTGTTATGGTTATGTTGCAAGTTCTTTGACACCTCAGATTTCTTCCTGAAATCCAAATCCTTCAGGCAGGTGACTCTGAGATTTTCTCTTGGTAGTCCTCTGTGATAATAGGGGAGGAGGGAGTGCCAACAGAACACATAACACCGACCCACAACTCTCTATTTTAAATAAGCAAAATTAATTAGTAATATTTTCACTAATAGAGTCTGCCTTTCCTAGACCTGAATTATAATTATTTATTATTTTAAAATTTGATTTACTTCCTGAATCAGTTACTTCGGTTTTAGCTTGGGTCAAAGGTTTGGCAATTGTTTCCTCTACTTTTTATTTTAATTAGATTGTCCTTGATTTTTTTCATTCTCTATTAAAAGAGTATTAAAAGGCTGCAAATACTCCAAGGCCTACTTTTCTGGTCAGTACAGAGTGCCCTCACATCCCATTACTGTTAATGAAATTAACTGTATCAGGCTTACAGACCTTAGAGCAATTTTGTAGCTATTAGATACTTAGACATCTGTGATGTTTTATTATTGATTAAAGAATGAGAGGAAATCTTATAGCTTAAAATCTGGGATTTATGAATTGCTTTTTTCCTGTGTGACCCTCAGCAGATCATTGAGTCTGTCTTTCCATTTCCCATCTGTGAAGCAGGGCATAACAATGATTTTCTTCTGCTGCTCTTTGTCCATCGTGCCTACTTAAATAGTAGCTCTTTGGAACAGGTCTTGTTACTTGCTAGTAAAAAGAAATCTCATTCTGAGTTAGGACCTGAAGTTGTAATACAAATAATTAATTTCAGCATTAAACAGTCAAAGGTATTACATTCGAGACGCATTTGGCCTGAGGCCCACATAGTTCTTAAAATGATGGATTTTTAATTGATTATTTGGAATGAGACCTTTTCTCAGACTAGCTTAATCACTTAGACCCACACACACTAGCTATATTTAGAGGCGAGGAGGTGGCAGAGTAATTCTTAAAGTGCTCTGTTTCTAATAACCCAGGTGACTGACAGTCTGTGAGTGCTGCCTCTTTTAAAACAAACATGACTCATAGCCCCCAGGCAGCAAGCATGCGCAGGTTAGAAATTGTCTTGAACTGTCCACATTCAAGAAACAATGAAATACAGTCATAATAATAAACAATTCATGTATTAATTTTAGGTTAGTACAAGCAAGAAGGTATACTAATGGCTTAGCATCTATAACAGAAAAATGCAGAAGGACTGTGTAAAACTTGTTAGGGACTTAAGGTGAGTTTGGAGTGAACCAGGCAACATTTTCATCCCACACCACACTGCAGTGCTTTCAGAAAACTGAGGTTATCTGGAGTATCAGACACTGTAATGAATTTTGCATAAACTACATCCTTAAAAGAATAAGATCATCTCCAGCATCCAAACATGCACAAAATGGGAATAGCCCTCTAGATGCATTGATACTGAATTCTCACTGAAGCAGACTTTCACATGTACAGATGTTTTCCAGGCATTTCATGTCCCAGTCAATTACTAATACACTTGAATGCTCTTTCTCTCTCTCAGAGAGCAAACAAGGTGCAATGAAGCCATGTCCTCAGGAACGACCAGCAAAGTGCATACCAGCTTGGCCTTTTCACATCTCTGACCAAAGCTGAAAATAGGCAGCAGTACAGGGAGAAGCTGATTTGCCAGCGTGAGGAGAATGATGCTGTCTTCTTGAAAGATGCTGTATGTCACTTGTGTGCCTGGGAACAAAGGGGCCAAGTGACTATTGTTTTGTGTCCTAATCTCAGCACTGACTTCAGCACTCAGCAACAGTGCATTGTTTTCTGGGACTATACACCAGTCACAAGGCAAACTCATCTCCAGGAGTCTAAGATAGTATTGACAGGAGCTCCTGATGATACAATAACTTTCAAGAGCTGCGTGTTAAACACACGCTTCAATCTTAACTGCAGTAGCACTGGGCCAAGTTTCAGGACAGCTGCATGTGTGCTCCACCAGATTATCACAGAAGAGCTCAATGACTATCTACCTGAGAGATACACGAAACTCAAAGCCAGTTGTAACATCTTACCTTTTTAAGACGGTTTTCCAAGAAATTAGATATGGTCTTTCTTGTCTCAAATTATGGGCTCATTTCTAATAACTACCAGTTTTCATTTTCAAGAATTTGCCTTCAAGGAGCCTGAAGTGACCTTAGCATATCGTTTACCACTTAGTGCAGTACATGTTACAACCCTGAAAACAATTTGGAGACAAGATACAGCAGCTTTGGTTCAGAATTTCTTTACTTCCTTGTTTCTTTTAGAACAAACACAATACCAGTTTTGTATTTGCGTCCTAGTCTTGTTTCTCAGCATTTCAGCCGGTGGCAGGTGAAAGCTAGGTATAAAACCTATTTAACAGTTAGTCACACCTAGCTCTACTACTAGTAATAGAAACTTCTTGTGCAATCGATAATGGAAAATAAAATAAACAGGTAAACATTATTCAATGGTTTTGCACCAGGCAAAGATTTGTGCATTTTGAAACATCTTCATGTGGGCTTAAGGATGGAAGCCTAACAGCTCTGGAAACTAAAGCCCCAGTGCAATATAGCAGGGAGCTGACAGTGGAAGCTGTTCAATGTCCTCCCACCTGTATGCAAACATGCCTTCAACATGCCTTCAACCGTGACCCGCTTTACTGAGTGGGTCCTTTGTTTTTTCCAGAACTATACATGTAAATAACTCAATGATAATAATAATCTCTCCTATCAATGTAAGTAGGCTGCCAAGCTCTTAAACTACTTCTGCTTCTTGGGGGTGTTATAAGATCAGCTTAATAAAGTTATGAGAACACTGAGAATTAGTGATCTCTCCAAGCAGTACTGTTTTATGCATTATCTCTTTAACTGGCTGTATTCCATTCAAGCTCTTGCATAAGATTCAAATTCTGATCTACTTTCAGAAGTTCCTTTATTTCCACACAAGTACAATTAACTATTTACTGGTAGCTAATGAAATTGAACTAATTATTGTCTTGGTCAGTTTGAGCTGGTCATTTTACAGTTGTTGAATAGCTGAAATAGAAGATTTTAGTTTTTCCAAACAATTCTTCCTCATAAGTTACAATTCTAAGTATTTTTCATTGTCTGAACAAATATCTAGTTCCTTTTTTTATCTTGTCAAGTTCTTGGCTTCCAAGATAAATTAATTTCAAAGTCTAATTATATGCTGTGTAAAAAGGTATTGTTTTTATCAGAATTGGATTTTATTCTTCCCAGTGGCACTGAATTGAATTTGTCTTCTGATTCTGTATTACAAGACAGTGAGAAAATAAGCTCCCTATATCTTAGTTACTGATACACACTTTCAGGATTATCCGTTTTATAAAGGACTGCCTTATTATCCTTACTCAAATAAGAGACAACAGTTTCAGGGATAGATGCAGTGATTAGGAGATGAGTCATGCTTACACTTTAAATAGTATTGCCAGATTCTTTTTCTTCCTTAGTATTTGCTGCTTTCACTACCAACTTCCAAGGAAGCCTTTACATCCCCACATGTCAGTGACCTCCCAGTTTGCCTACTATAGTGATGCCATAGTGAGCCTTTCTCTTCCAGCAAAGCTGGCTCCAAAGTCCAATAGAAATGGGAAGAGATCCCTATTGATTTCAAAAAAGCCTGGATTCAGGTCTTGGTGGTGAAGTGCAGTTTTAAAGGGACAGATTTTATTTTTTTTAAGTCTCTCTTTCCAGGATTTAATTTTTATTTAATGTATATAGAAGAAGGCGATGTTTTCTCCTAAAACCAGGATTCTTTTGCTGCCTGTTTCCTCTCTTTAAGTTTCTATTAATAGGCTGTTGCCCTGAGTTGTAGGTTCTCTTTCCTACGGGAACGAACTTGCTTCATTTTCCTTCCCTCATAATACAGGACTTGTACACTGAAATCATATCCCATAGAAGCCATTAGCCTAATCAGCCTCGCTCTTAAGGAAGCTGGTAAATCAACAGTAATCTGAACCTCAGCTTCCATTCAAGTGCTGCCTGTGTCAAAGGACTCTGGAGTTCATGCAGCTCTGTGTAATGAGCTCTGCACTGGGAGGACAGGGAAAACAGAGCTTGATGGCTGATGAATGTTTGAGTCTTTCTCCTTATGAGCAGGACTGTGATTTTCCTGCACTGCGGTAAAATGCTTAAAAGCTAATTTAGTCAGGATGTTGGTGGTGGTTAGATGTGGCTGCTTGACCACTAAAACTGAGCTGGCAAGTTACACGTTCCTTTCTCCTTAAAGTCACTTAGGAGAAGAGGAAATGATTATCTAGAGTGAGCTGTCAACCTTTATGCCAGCTTTCCTCCTGATATGATTTATAAAACAGCTAAGATAACCTCTTGGGGGGAGCTTTGCAATGGAAATAGCAAGTGATTCTTATTCTAATGAACATAACACTGTCACAAGTTTAAAGTTCAAGTCCGAGGTACGAAGGTTTGGGGAAAAAAAAGAGCCCGTAATATATGAATGTGACAGCATATATGTTCATTGCCTGCACAGTGCATGAAACAGGAGAAATAGGCAAACTTTATTTTTCTAATGAGGTTTAAAATACTTTCAGACTTTACTAGGCTGAAAAGTCCCTCAATACTAGAATACTTGTTGAGGGTTGGTTTGTTTGTTTTTTCCCTTTCTTTTTTTGCTTCACACTCTCCCTGATTGAGACTGAACATTTTTCTCAAGGCAATTTTTCACCCTTTGGTCCTTCAGCATTGCAGAACCATCACTATTGGCACTCATTAAAGAAATCTTTGTTGGTAGCTGCAGTCAGCAAGCGAGAGACTGAATGGACTCATGGAATTTAAACTCCGGCAGAGGACTTGTCCTCACCAGCATTTAGAAACACCAAATGGGGGAATTTATTGCTTCCCATTCTGTTAAAAAAAGAAATAGGAAAAGAAAGAATTCTATTATCTGTCTGACAGCTTTCATTGATATCTAGTTTACTTCAGAACTGCTTTAAAACATATAAGCAGACTTTTATAGAAACGATTTAGGGCAAATATATATCTATATATATATATAAAGTTTATAAATCTATGGCAAGCTAACGTGCCCCCGAACTTACCCAGCATATTTCTTATGCCAAGAGCTGTATGAATGCAATTTAGGTATTCGGTGAACCATACTATCTGCAGGTTTGCTGAGGCTGATAGCTTTTCACTGTCTGGTCAGTATCTTTCTGTCTCAAGGTTAGAGTTGCACTAGATCCTTGCTACCAGCTGAAGTAGAAAGAATCAGCTGAGTAGAAAAGTAGATTGAGCTAAAACTTTAGCAAACCCGTCACATCAACTTTGTAATTTTTTTAGCCTCACTTTCTGAAGGTATATGCCTCTTTGAAGTATTGTATGAGTAGGAAGCTCATATTCTCTACTAGCTGCTGGGTGCACTGCCTGCTTGAAAGTGGTGTGGTGGTGTCTCGTGGAGTTCAAGAATTCTGTGATGGTTTCTTCCTCAGTGGTCCCACTTGATCTGCTTAAGTACATAGCTGGCGGGAGAGATGGTAGATACAAAAAAAAAAAAAAAAAAAAAAAACTGGATCTCCAGGAAACCTTAACATCTTCTTTGAATTTCTGAGAACAGGGAACATGAACTGATGTTATTACTAATACTTCAGCTATTCCCAAGTGGTAGGCACTGCCTAAACATTAAAAGGTTTTTATTCACTCTGGGAAGCTGACATATGGGATCTACCTGACATTCAGAGAGAAGCAGCCAGGTGACAGGCTTCCTGTCCCACAGAGACACAAAAGGCACACCAGCTGGGGACTGTATAGCTTGGTATTTCTTTCCATAGTAACATCTCCTGAGACATGGTCAGCACAGATCTGGACTGGGGAATACGAAAGCTTGGTATCACAGCTTGTTGAAAATTTGGAAAAATGCTGGAGAATCATTATGTAGGATCTTAGTTTCTCCTCAGATCTTATTTAGGATTCTTCATTTATATATTTAGCCCTACTGATGATTTGCAAGGTGGGCCACAAATTCTCTGCATCACAGTTGGCCAATCTGTAGTGTAGGAAATAACATTCCCTGCCTACCTGACAGAAATATGCCAGGGTTAATTGGCAACAATGTTTTGAAAAGTGACTAGATAGAGATATCCTGTGAAAGACGAGGCTTTTGAAGACAGTCAGGTGCCTCTGGATATATCGCTTATAAAATCACAAATTAGTTGTTGAAAAACAGTGCTCAGGGATGATGCATTTTAAACACAATTATAAACCACGTCAAATGTATTAATGGCTACTTTCATAAACACATTCCAAAACCTAACTCTTACTCTTTCCCTTATCCAGTGCTAAGGACTTAAAACCCTACCTGCTTGATATCAACCCTACCTGCTTGATATGTTCCATTTTCTCCATCTTTTACAGGGAACTCTGCCATACCTCCTGAGGGCAACCAATAAATCCAGAGGTAAAACGCACTGTGACTATGAGAAGACAAAAGCTGTAAAATGTAGAGTTCAGCCTTAGGTCTGCTCAGGACTTCACAACTCCATGAAAGCATGCTTGTGTGACTACCAAAATCCGTCACTGCAAAACTAAAAAATTAAAAAATCATGATTTCATTACTAAACAAACTGGAAGCAGTAGCCTCTTGCATAGCACATACATGCTATACAGCTTTTCTCATTATGGATCTCTTGCTTGGTGACCTGATTTCAACTGATGTCAACTCAACATAACGCTGTAAACTTCTTTGGATGATTAGAAAACATTCCTCTGAAGTGCGTGAACAAACATTAGCTGCAAGCACTGTGTTGGAGATTATCTTACAAAATGTAACATCTCTGCATCTAACATTTCTATTTTTTCTTCCATCATCTGCCTGAATTTTATCAGTTAGTTACAGTCACATTAGGATCTCCTTGCCATCTTTTTTCTTGGAAGGAGCCAGACCATGTTCTCCGATCTATCCACAATGAAGAGATGAAAAAATCAATCTTAATTCACTGTTTATTTTGCTGTAGTGAGGTATTGTAATCTGAGAGACATAAATTCATTGCATGTCTTCCATGGAACATGAAGTTTGAATTATGGAAAGTCACTGGAACCAAAGATGCCCCCCTCATCCCTTGAAACGCTTGCCAAGTACACTAAAAAAGTGGCTGTATTTAGTAACTGTATCTTCCTCTGAAATCAGTTTTAGATGTCCAGAAAGGATTGTTGGATTGCTAGCACCTGCATCTTCAGAAGGTTTCATTTGAATGGAATATATTCCATCCCCTCCCTTCTAAGCATGTACCAGGCCCCATACACCACCTACATGAGGTTTTGCTGTTTTACTACTTGTGACTGTGGGGCTGTGGACATGGGAACACAGAGGAGTAAAACTCCGTTTTCCAGCTGTCCCATCTAGCACCCATGTAGCCTGCAGAGTGGAAAGGGTTAAAAAAAAAAAA
>JACDJE010000019.1:796218-1017472 GCA_016647715.1 Pavo muticus
GATTTTTTTTCAAAGTGGACTATATTGCATGGCTCAGACTTTGGGGAAGTGGGGGGGGGGGAATTAAATACTGTGTAATCCATGTAAGCAATTGTATTTCTACCCTAAAATTCACACAGAAGCAACAATGCCAAATCTGAAGACTGTATCAAACATTAAAAAAGTTAGTAATTATTTCTAGGTTTGATTTGCCCATAATCCTTTAGTGTTCTGAAGACTACACAGACTAATATTGCAGATGATTCTTGTGTCAAACATGGCAGACATTGTGCAAGAGCACTGAGTAGCAGATATAACAGCTATTGATGACTGTGGTTTATTTTTTAAGCAATTATTAAAAAAAAAAAAATCCAAATACAAATTCAGATCTCAGAGAGTGCAATTGAAGTTTAATTAATTATACTTTTGGAGATTCAGTGATATCTTTGAACTGCCATCAATAGTCAGGAAAATGTGCATTTAAGTCATCAAACAGCAGAGGCCAGAAGTACAGCCTGCTATGAAGTTACACGATGTATTGATTTCGGCATTTTAGGCATGGACAGATGTTCTCTTCATAAACCTTTACAGCTGAAGAAATCGCTACCCTGAGACAGACATCCCAGCACCCACCAATTCCATCAGTGGAAAGGATTATGTGAGCCTTCTTTAATCTGCTTCAGTCAAAATCAGTCAGGTTAAGCAGTAACTGAAGTTGGAAAAGTTAATCCACTATGTTTAGGCTGAAATTAACTGTCAGGGTTTTTTTCACCTGCCATGTTCAATGGCAAGACATCCTGAGGAATTAAATACAGATACTGCCCATACTTACAAGTTAACAAAATATATTTTCTCGGTCCTGCACATCACCACTGCAAGCCATTGAACATACTATGAGTGTCATAATGCCCATTGATTTTCAAGAGCACCTTCTTGTTGGAGCTGAGCACCATCTACTGAGAGTGCCAGGGAGCCTTTGAAATCTACAATAATGACTCCTTAGCCATGCACTTAAAAATTCTCTTCTTTTTTTTTTTTAAGCAATGCAACATTTTCACTCTATTAGCTTGGTATCTGGCAATCCTCTCCTTTTTTCTATGTATTGGTGGTTTTAAAACAACCAATCTTACTTTAATGAAAAACATGCTTTGTTTGAAATGATAGGCAAATCATTTGTAGCATGTAACAGACACTAATAAGTCTTGTCTGCAGTATTAAATCAGTAGCACGCATGCTACCTGACTATATTAAAAGGCAATTGTAAGCTTTATAGTGGTTTAATACTGTGTCTTATTGCAGCTAACAAAAGCCAAAGGGCAACTGAGTAAATCCAAGGTTTTCTTCTTTTGCCTACATGCAGCATACTCAGCCTCTCCATCTCATCTCTTTGGAGGACTGTTGAAAGAAAGTATTAGATGGACTCTGACAGTGCTTTGGGATATAGTATAAGTGAATCTCATAAATAATCAACTGATGATGTAAGTTGTGTTGAAATCTGGAGGTTTAGGTGTGAAAAGATTGATGTCTAAATGCATTCTGTGCCTTTTTTTGGACACTGAGCAGCCATAACTTTCGTGGATGTGTGTGAAACTGGAAATGATTGAGCATCTCTGATCAGGCAAGCCATTTTCACTTCAAGGCTCATACTCAGACTAGGGATTTTGCTTTTGCTAAGGTTCCTGTATGCTACTGGACTAACATTTGGAGGTCAGTGTAGAGAGATCTAGGCCTCTCAATGAGATCTTATTCCAGTCTGTACACATATCTGGGATTGCCCTGACCAAGTTGTGGCACCTTGCACTTGGCCTTCTTGAACTTCATTCAGTTCATGCAGGCCCACTTATCAAACCTGTCTGTGTCCCTTTGGATGACATCCCTTTCTTTTGTAGTAAAAAAATATCAGCCATGTGCCAGCATCATGCCATGAGCTAGCAGTGTGCAAGATATGAGCCACAAGTGATGTGCCACGTACCATGAGACACAAGCAATGAGTCGCATGCCACATACAAGCCACATGCAGTGAGCCCTATCCTATGAAGAAAGGCTGAGGGAGCTGGGCGTGTTCAGCCTGGAGAAGAGAGAAGATTCCAGGGAGAATTCATTGCAGCCTTACAGTACTTATAAGGCTTTTAAAGAAGAGGGAAACAAACATTTCACGTGGTCTGATAGTAATACGACAAGGAAAAATGGTTTTATACTAAAAAAGAGGAGATTTAGCTTAGATGTTAGGAGGAAATTATTTGTTCAGAACATAATGAGGCAGTGACACAGGCTGCCCAGAGAAGCTGTGTGTGCCCCATCCCTGGAGGTGTTCAAGGCCAGGTTGGATGGGGCTCTGGGCAGCCTGAGCTGGTGGGTGGCAGCCCTGCCCATGGCAGCAGGTTGGAACTGGATGGATCTCAAGGTCCCTTCAAGTCCAAGGCATTATATGATTCTATCATTCTGTGCAGCCTCTGTCTCAAACTCTGGTACAAAGGTAATGGGAAGAGGAAAAAAAAAAGGAAGAGAAAATGGATTTTAGTCTCCATACCGCTGGACAAATATTGTACGCTATCCCAAGCACCATCTGACTTTCTTGGAAACTAAATAAGGCAGTTTGACCTGCTGCTGCACACATGCTATGCTTTCAGAAGCCGTGTGTGGAATTCCCCAAAACTCTACTACATTAAATGCAAAACATTAGAGAAAGTTTAAAGAAGTGTCAGCACTTAGAAGATCACATCAGGATCAAAATCAAGATCTGCCCAGACCTGTTCAAACTCAAGTCTTCAGTTCAGCTTTTATATCAAAACTAGTAACAAAAAAATCCGTGTTTGGATTCTGCTTGGTACAAAATTCCAACTTACCTGCCTTTGCTTGAACTGTTAATAATGCAGAAGAAAGAATAAGGGAGAATTTTGAAAATATGCTACTGCACGTATCCTGAGATTAGCAGTATAACCTCAATATTATTCATTTTAGAGAAATTTCCAACAATGGAGGATATTGTCCCCAAAACTCCAGGTGCATCCTCACCAGTGCAGAGCAGAATGGAATTGTCACCTCCCCTTGACCTGCTGGCAAAGCTGACATCTTTCATAAAGATTGACAACTGTTTCTGCATTAAAAAATAATAATTTTAGTAAGAATGTATTGGCCCTTACAAGAACATGCATTTTTAGCTCTGACATTTTCTCCCAAACCACACAAGGTATTATTGACTGTCATTATTTACAGTTTTCAGCTTTTGGACATTCAACATTGCAGCTGAATAAATAAGTTATGTGATGTTCTTTCCTGTACCAGTTCACAAGGCTCAAATGTGTATAAATAGATGATGGAAAGAGAAAAGATTTCAAGATGGCTGTATATCTGAAACTTTCTATTATCAACTTATATGTGATGTTTATGAGAATTTCATACGAACAAATGATATCAGTTTCATATGACCCATTGACCCATCCCATGAAAATCTGTGGAATTCCGAATATTGTTTCATAAGTAAAACTGAAAACTTCCATTTATTTTCCCACTGTAAAACGATGCTCTTCTGGCTTTAGCATTCAGCTCTCATTTCCTACTGTTCTTCTACATCCATTGTGCCAAAACATGCTCTTTTCAAATGATGTCTACTCACTCCTGTCTGTTGAGGACTATCATTTTTGTTGACATAATTCATTGACACAGAGCCTTGGATTTGCCTCTCCCCAAATTACAGAACCACCCACAGAGCAATCTCAAAGCTACAAAGACAGCTTCCATACAGTTCATAAAGCTTTACACCTTGAGTTACAGCTCCAGCAGGAGAAATTAAGAGACTATCTGGGCAGTGCAGTGAGTGGAAAGCTCTTCAACGAGGTGGGAGATCTACTGTCAATCCCACTGTTGTGATGAGTATTTGCTTCTAAAAAGAAGCCATCACCTTTTCATGGCTTCTCTGGAACCAGTTAGGTTCAATCAGGGATGAATTTAGAGCAGAAACTCTCCCATCATGTTATACTTACATATGTATTTTAGAATACTAACTGCTAAATGAACTTGAATATAAATGAACTGTCACTGTGGGAGAATAGTTGAAATAATCTTGGATGTGCAGATAATATTGTCTCAACTATGAACCCTGCTTTAGAATCTCATTTCAGTCTGTACCTAAAAATCTATATGTCAAAAGAAAATATCCTGAGTGCCATCTACAAACTATAACATGGCACAGAAAAGCCATCTTTCTATATGATAGAGCTACTTCTAATTTTCCCATTAGACCAAACGACATCATAAAGAATATCTGCCAACAACGTGATATAAAACTGTACCATGCATCATGAAAAATAATTGCAATTCAATTACTCCTGAATTATAAAACCGTCAAATAGGTGCAATAAGACAAGAGCCTTACAACATATGAAAAACTGCTTAGCATAGATAATTATATAAGTTTGAACAAAATCCCCAAAATAAAAGATGTGCAGTTTGACAGAGCAGGGTAATCATGCCAAAATAATTTTCATTCATAGCAAGGGTTTGAGGATCAGCAATTTTAAAACCACTTCCCTGAAAAAAATAAAGAAGTAAATTAGCAAATCCTTCTCTCTAACTATTGGTAGAGGGCATACTCAGCAACAAGATAAAAAACTATTTTCTTGCCTCTATCACCTTCTTCCTTAGATTCTGCTTTAGCAAAATATTCAGTGTCACTGCATAAAATCGTCTTGTACAACAGCCTCACTGAAATCAGGGTCACAAGCAGTAGGTTGCTCAGCAGCGTGTCACATTGAGTTTTGAAGATCTCCAAGCATGGTACTCCACAAACTTTCTGAGCAACCTCTTCCAGTGTTTGATAACCACAGCTTTTTACTTATGTTCAAAATAATGTTTCAGTTTTTGTCCACTGTCTGTTCTCCTGTCACTGGGCCCCACTGGAAAAAAGCCTGGACCCATCTTATTTAGTCCCCCCACATCACATAGTTATGTACACTTATCAGAACCCCCTGAGCATTCTCCAAGCTGAGCTGTCCCAGCTCTCTTGGTCTCTCTTGAAGGAAAATGCTTCAGACCCTTCATCATTTTCATGACCCTTCATTGGGTTCACTCCAGTATGTCCACTCATGTACTTTCTTGTATTTGCGCTTCCTTACATACTTAATGATGCACCTCGTCACCTGTTTTGCTACTTCTGCACCTTAGGCTTAGTAGTGTCTAAAAATATATATAAATATATAAATATATAAATATATATATATTATATATAATATATATAAATAAATATTAATATATATATATATAGTCTTTCTGTAATGTTGTACATCTGAATTAGAACACCATTGTAAATTTTAGTGAATTAAACTCTTAGCACCTCAGTGAAGTAATTCTATCTATTTCTATTTTCAATGAATACAGAGAGAGAAAGATCCCAGGAAACTAACATGGCTTGCACACAACCACAGAGGCAGTCTGTCAGTTTTATGCTTTAGCCACACTCTGTGCTTGAAATGGAGAAAGAGAGAGGAAAAAAAAAAAACATGGGGGCAGATATAGGGCTCAGGGAGAAATAGCTAAAGCGCTCTTTCATAGGACAAGCTGAGAATAGAAAGACCTTTGCATCAAAGCCCCTTGCTACACTCTGAATTAAGAAGAATATGGCTTCCCCACAACCTATTAAATTATGTCTACAAAAGAAAAAATTAACAAGCACGTTTCTTAAAATACAGCTATTCTCTACATTAAATCTTTCACCTTGGTCTTGCCCTTTCACAGACAAAAGCTGCTGGAGAACAAGATAGCGGCTATGACATCTGTCCCACGGCAAGGCAGAACTGAGCTAGGGTTCCCAGTTGCCTCCAGTTAAAGAGTGGAAAAAAATTAGAGGAATATTTAGTAAAGGGAAAAACCATTCAGATGTGATGTGATGGATACCATAGGTCCAGAAGTTCTGAGACAGTTTTTTATGTATTCAAAATTTTTAGTAACTGATTACTTCATATATGCTTTTTTTCAACCATCAAAGTGTACTTGTACAATGGGTAACAGATCTTTATAAAAAATAGAAGTGTTTTATTAGATTTGCTAATCTAACAGATTTCACAAATAAGCCTTCTCAGCTTCATTCCTGATGACTGCATTTCACTTTCTTAATTGATCTTTTATGTTATTTACAGAGTACTTAGGTTTTGTTTGTATTTGTTCTTCTGGTATGTAGTCAAACAAAAATGCAGGCAAACATTATCCTGCATTTTTAGTGATACTCACAAAGTTCTTCAGAAGCATCAGATACAGGCTTCAAATGCCATGAACTACAAGACAAAACAAGACCATCATAATCTATAATTGATTCCAGTTCATCTCAGTTCTGACTGAAGGCTGTCTGCACAGAAATCTCTGAAATAGTTGTCTAAGGTAAGATTTTAAACAGAAATTGTTTCATAATCCTCCCCAGGAAATAAGATATTGTTCAAAGTGATAAAAACTTATGGGGGAAAAAAAAGGACAAAAAAACTCAAAAAAAAAAAAAAAAAGTCAGAAAAAGACAAAGGCAGTTCATATTGAAATTAAATCTATATTTTTAATTTTTGCTCTATGTAGTTTTACTACTTCTTTCATTAAGTGTAGGCTAAGAGAATACCAGGTGATTCAAGGAGAACTCAATTAAAACCATGTCATGGAATTCCCTGATAGACCAGCTATATCTGCTGCAGATGTGATTAAATAACTAGATCAAGAAAGACCACGGTGTTTTCACTGAGGACATAATTAACTCATTTACTAATTGTTACCTGTGACTATCAGGATCACCACACCTTTAATAGCCACATGCAAAGGCAATTCAGAATAAACAACAATGAAAACAATCACCACTGCCTCCTTTCAATGGCATATATAAAGCTCAGCCAGTTATTTCCTTTTCCTTGTTTGTTATCAAATGTTAGAGTAAATGGAGCTACATGAAGACTAAGATAGTGATATTTTAGTTAGTAACCTTGCTGTCTCTAGTAGTTCCCATGTTATGATTCACTTTGAATTATTAGCACCCATGAGAACAGGTAAACTTTGCACTTTTTAAGAGAAAAATAGCTTGTAGAAAACCAGGCTATTTTATACTGAAGTGCCTCTAGTAGTAAGAGTGTGGTTATCCTGGTGTTTTCTATCTGATTCTAGTATTTCCTTAAAGGTTATATTTTCTAAAAAAAGTAAAGTAAGGAAATAACATTTTCTTTCTGAACAGTTAAATGAGAATATCTTTGTGCAATGAAAGATATATATGCCTTTTGGTCTAAAAGCAGTTGCTTGTGTTTGGATTTGGAGTTGGCTTCACTAGGCTTTAGTGGGGTTGGCTGAGTTAAAGGTGATTTCTAGGTTGGATTTCTCTGCTGGGTTTGTCCAAATGAAAATCTTTATAGCTACTGTAGGTGAAAAGACAGAAGCAGTTCTTGGTTCTGTTACATGACATGGCTATTTTCATCCTCATTTGGATACCTCTGACAAAGATTTCTTTAGTGTTGGAATTCTGGCTTTAGACTTTTACTAGATTTAAAAAATATGTATTTTAGAATTAATTTAAGGAGCAGTGTTTTGCTATGTAGACCCAAGTTTCAGATTTTCTAGGCTCTGTGTTTAAGTCAGACACTTTAGAAACAAGACAAGGAAGTAAACAAGAATTTGGCAGTAGCATTCAAAGATTTTATTTAGAGGTAGTCTTGGAATCTATCTTTATCAATACTGGTTATATACTATTGTGCATCAGTTTAGGGATGTAGGAGTCTTGATAGGTCTGAGGAGGTAAAATGTAAGTAGTTATACAGACATATAGAAAAATACGGCACAAAAAATGCTGAGGCATTGAGATTTTCTTAAAGAAGTATACCTGATTTACCACTGCTTTGCAACATGCATATGTATTTCTGTTTGTCCAAAGTACTTCTTTGGGAGCGTTTCAAAGAGGTGATAATCATCTTAATGAGCTCCATGAAATAAAGAAACTGATTTGGGAAATCTGCAAGATTTTCTGCAGATGAGAGGCACAGGGAGCATTATAAAGCACTGTAACTTTGGCTCATCAGAACTATTATTTAAGCTAGTGATTGCTTTTACTGGGGAGAGAAATTGTATGTGCTCTTGTCCCATACAATGTATTGCCACAAAATATCTGGTTAGAGAAGCAGTTTTGGTTTATGTTGCTTTCAGATAACTTTTATTCTTTGCTAATACATTCAACTTATTTCCTTTTAAAATTTGCTTCTCTAACATAAGTGTAGTAGCATTATTTATTTTTATAATTAACTTATCTGAATTTCAACTAAATATAACAAATCTAATAAATTAGATACTATTAACTTTTTAAAAAAAAACCTCTCAGCTTGCCATTTTTCAACTGTTCCCTATTTAAAGCTCCAGATTATTATATCCAAATTATTTTCTTGATTTATTATTTGAATTCTGCTGAAAATGTTGGCTTTCCTGTGTATTTAAACCTTTACCTTTAACATACAAATAGAGTTGTAAGTAATGTGTTGGACTCAAGTAATTTAACAGATAACATACTTTGGGGGAGGAATCTTTTTCGTATATAAATGGATAAATTAAATAGATTGTGTTCTTGAATGTTGCTGAATTCAGAAGTTGAAATGTTGGTATGTCTCTGATTAATTTATTTATTGGAAACTCTTTGATCCTATATGTAGTAGCACAAAAGTGACTGGTGCCCTACGAAATTGTAGTGGTAAAGTGTGGAATTCAAAGTGAAAGTCTTACCAGTTTGCTAATTACAGTGGAGGAGAACAGAAGTATACCTGTAACTTAAGCTGTCCTAGTCAAAGAAGTCAAGCATGCCTGGTGCAGGCAGTGGTAATGTTCAAGAGAAGCAGCTTATGGCTGACACTGAAAAGGAGAAAAGCCTGCTACCTGGTAGAAGAAACCATGCTGGAAACCTGACTCTGCCTGAGAAGAAAGTCCAGGAGGCTATCTGTGTGCTGCTGGTGGAGCTGTGTGAGAGGTTCACATTCTTTGGCATCGTCTGCAATATGATCCTTTTCTGCACTGTCAGACTTGGCTATCGCAACTACCAGGCTGCCATTGTCAATATGTGTTTTGTGGGCACCTCCATGCTGACGCCAGTGCTGGCTGGCTGGCTTGCCGAGTGCCTTGTGGGGCGGATCAAGCTGGTGTGCATCTGCATGTTTCTACACTTCCTAGGTAGGTGACACCCAGATGTTCTTTAATGCTACGACACTTCTGTTACAGAATTGCATTGTTGAACACTGTTTGAAATTCAATAATTTTCTCCAAGCTCATGGCCAGTTTTGCTCATAACGAATTACTTCATTTTTCCTCTATGAAACATTTCGCAGTTTTCTGCCTATGTATTTTTGTGAGGTAATATGTAGAGCAAGACTAAGAAACATTTTCATGTACATATTACGGATTAGTGGCTATGTGATCTTCTCTAAAGTGGCTTAGCTCTTAAGAATGCAGTTGCTCAGCTCTTTCTTAGAACTGGTTCCTTTAACAAGCATCTGTTGTTGCTAGTGTTTAGGGCAAATGTGATGTTTTAGACAGAGTTTGAGAGAGAAAATGGAAATCACTTCCCAGCTGTTGGTAGCAACATTTCTATTGTATGTGAAGATATGACTGTTGTAGATGGATAACTGGGAAAGATGCATTTAAGCACACATCAGTATAAACAAACATTGCAGCAAGTAGGGAGGGTATATCCTAATACTTATATTGAGGGCTTGCTTTCTAACAGAAATCTGAATCTTTCCCAACTGTTCTTCTGGAGATCTTCTATGCAAAAAAAGATTTCAAAAACTGTTCAAACTAAATAGGAAGATTCTGCAGCAATCAGTGCATTTCAGAACTGGTGATTGTTTTGTTGGGTTAATTGAATGCTTCTAAACAGTAAGGGTTTGCACAGCTGTAGTCTTAAGCCTTGGCTAATGTCAAGCTGATACTGTTTTCAATTCACTGTATTTTGAGTTTGGTTTTCAATTAAAGCCCAGATAATCTGTAGCTGACCAAATCTGAGAGACTTGCTTTGCAAACTAGAGCTGGTAAATATAATTCATGACAGTGCTTCTATGAGTTGAGTTCCCAAAAACATATTTTTCCCATGAAGCTGCAACAGAAAACCAGAACAGCTAAATAACAAACAACAAAAAGACGAACCTTTGAGACTTTGTTTGTTAAATCATAGACCTCATTAAAGACTCAGTTTAATTTTTTTAATCTTAATTATTCCACAATGGGGAGGCTTTTTTGCTGTTTTAATTTATTTGCTGGGCAGTTACACACCTTACCTGACCCTTGCTGGCTAGTGGAGAGCTACTGCCCTCTACATGCAAGCAAAGGGGAAAGCATAATGGGAGGAGTTTCATTTCCAGGGTAAGCTCTTCAATATATTGAAGGACCTAAATCCTTGCAAGCATATCAGAGAAAATTGCTTTCATAGAGGCTCATAGTGGTGGTGTCTTTCTAGCTCTCTGCAGAAGTAAGGCCTTTCTTCTTCACTCTCATCTGTTGTCTTCTGATTTCTCATCTTTTCAACATAACTGCTTAAAAATTCATATTTATCAGACTGATTTTAATCTATTTCAAATAACAATTTCCTTCTGATTCCAGGCACAGCCCTGTTACCCATTGTGGCTTTCCCCTTTGAAGATATCTACATTGACAAACGGCATATTCTTCTTCATACGCTAACCAAAAAGGAGCAGAAAATAGTGTTCTACTTTGCACTACTGACAGCTAGCCTGGGAATAGGAGGCATAAGAGCTATAGTTTGTCCACTGAGTGCATACAACCTTGAGAACTGTGGACCGAAGGAACTTCTTTCTTTTTTCAACTGGTTAGTAACTTGACAACAGCTAAATATCTGTAGAGAATGATACTGCATTGCTTTGAAATTCCTTGTAGACTTGCGANAAAAAAAAAAACTGGATCTCCAGGAAACCTTAACATCTTCTTTGAATTTCTGAGAACAGGGAACATGAACTGATGTTATTACTAATACTTCAGCTATTCCCAAGTGGTAGGCACTGCCTAAACATTAAAAGGTTTTTATTCACTCTGGGAAGCTGACATATGGGATCTACCTGACATTCAGAGAGAAGCAGCCAGGTGACAGGCTTCCTGTCCCACAGAGACACAAAAGGCACACCAGCTGGGGACTGTATAGCTTGGTATTTCTTTCCATAGTAACATCTCCTGAGACATGGTCAGCACAGATCTGGACTGGGGAATACGAAAGCTTGGTATCACAGCTTGTTGAAAATTTGGAAAAATGCTGGAGAATCATTATGTAGGATCTTAGTTTCTCCTCAGATCTTATTTAGGATTCTTCATTTATATATTTAGCCCTACTGATGATTTGCAAGGTGGGCCACAAATTCTCTGCATCACAGTTGGCCAATCTGTAGTGTAGGAAATAACATTCCCTGCCTACCTGACAGAAATATGCCAGGGTTAATTGGCAACAATGTTTTGAAAAGTGACTAGATAGAGATATCCTGTGAAAGACAAGGCTTTTGAAGACAGTCAGGTGCCTCTGGATATATCGCTTATAAAATCACAAATTAGTTGTTGAAAAACAGTGCTCAGGGATGATGCATTTTAAACACAATTATAAACCACGTCAAATGTATTAATGGCTACTTTCATAAACACATTCCAAAACCTAACTCTTACTCTTTCCCTTATCCAGTGCTAAGGACTTAAAACCCTACCTGCTTGATATCAACCCTACCTGCTTGATATGTTCCATTTTCTCCATCTTTTACAGGGAACTCTGCCATACCTCCTGAGGGCAACCAATAAATCCAGAGGTAAAACGCACTGTGACTATGAGAAGACAAAAGCTGTAAAATGTAGAGTTCAGCCTTAGGTCTGCTCAGGACTTCACAACTCCATGAAAGCATGCTTGTGTGACTACCAAAATCCATCACTGCAAAAATAAAAAATTAAAAAATCATGATTTCATTACTAAACAAACTGGAAGCAGTAGCCTCTTGCATAGCACATACATGCTATACAGCTTTTCTCATTATGGATCTCTTGCTTGGTGACCTGATTTCAACTGATGTCAACTCAACATAACGCTGTAAACTTCTTTGGATGATTAGAAAACATTCCTCTGAAGTGCGTGAACAAACATTAGCTGCAAGCACTGTGTTGGAGATTATCTTACAAAATGTAACATCTC
This sequence comes from Pavo muticus, assembly GCA_016647715.1. Lineage (NCBI taxonomy): Eukaryota > Metazoa > Chordata > Aves > Galliformes > Phasianidae > Pavo > Pavo muticus. The sequence continues at coordinate 808,367 of JACDJE010000019.1, forward strand.
TGCATCTAACATTACTATTTTTTCTTCCATCATCTGCCTGAATTTTATCAGTTAGTTACAGTCACATTAGGATCTCCTTGCCATCTTTTTTCTTGGAAGGAGCCAGACCATGTTCTCCGATCTATCCACAATGAAGAGATGAAAAAATCAATCTTAATTCACTGTTTATTTTGCTGTAGTGAGGTATTGTAATCTGAGAGACATAAATTCATTGCATGTCTTCCATGGAACATGAAGTTTGAATTATGGAAAGTCACTGGAACCAAAGATGCCCCCCTCATCCCTTGAAACGCTTGCCAAGTACACTAAAAAAGTGGCTGTATTTAGTAACTGTATCTTCCTCTGAAATCAGTTTTAGATGTCCAGAAAGGATTGTTGGATTGCTAGCACCTGCATCTTCAGAAGGTTTCATTTGAATGGAATATATTCCATCCCCTCCCTTCTAAGCATGTACCAGGCCCCATACACCACCTACATGAGGTTTTGCTGTTTTACTACTTGTGACTGTGGGGCTGTGGACATGGGAACACAGAGGAGTAAAACTCCGTTTTCCAGCTGTCCCATCTAGCACCCATGTAGCCTGCAGAGTGGAAAGGGTTAAAAAAAAAAAAAGTTCAACTTGGCAGACTTAGTCAATACATTGAAACTGTGCTTGTGGCGACTTTGGAAGAAGGCCCCAGAATTTTTAAACTCTCACAGATGGAAGCAGTGTTCCCATCCTGGTCTGTTCCACCTGTTCCAAATTCCAGATGTTGGCCTGAGGATCCGTGGGGGCAATCACCAGCTTCTGGTTTTCGTATCTTCCTTTATCTCTCCACTCCCATCAAAGAAAAGGCAGCAATTCTGAATGTAGAATGGGAAAATGAAGAGAAAACTGGTGGAAACAAGAAGGAAGCTGGGAACAGACTGAAGCGGAGTAATGATACAGAAATCTCAGGTCCTGCTGCTCTCTGCAGATGAATAATAAGAATGTGCAGGGATAGAGAAAAGTAAATAAAGGCCGGGTTAATTTGGAGATAAAAATAGAAACAAGGCAGAAGAATAAAGAGGATGGGACAGAAATTAAAACAAATGAAAAAAGATGGAGGCTGGAGTGTGGAAGTGGAGGCCAACATGTTCTCCTTAGTTTAGCACTTGGGGTTAGAAGTCATCTGTTATCACTCTACTTCATCCACTCCACACTTCACATACTCTGCAAAAAATAAAGCTGAATATTATAAAATCTTTCATGCCTGTTATCCCCAGAGTAAATTCATCTTTGAGATTATTAACAAATTTTATTCTTTAATTAAAGACTATTCACAATTCAGGAAAAAATAAAAAGNTAAATTTTAGTGAATTAAACTCTTAGCACCTCAGTGAAGTAATTCTATCTATTTCTATTTTCAATGAATACAGAGAGAGAAAGATCCCAGAAAACTAACATGGCTTGCACACAACCACAGAGGCAGTCTGTCAGTTTTATGCTTTAGCCACACTCTGTGCTTGAAATGGAGAAAGAGAGAGGAAAAAAAAAAAACATGGGGGCAGATATAGGGCTCAGGGAGAAATAGCTAAAGCGCTCTTTCATAGGACAAGCTGAGAATAGAAAGACCTTTGCATCAAAGCCCCTTGCTACACTCTGAATTAAGAAGAATATGGCTTCCCCACAACCTATTAAATTATGTCTACAAAAGAAAAAATTAACAAGCACGTTTCTTAAAATACAGCTATTCTCTACATTAAATCTTTCACCTTGGTCTTGCCCTTTCACAGACAAAAGCTGCTGGAGAACAAGATAGCGGCTATGACATCTGTCCCACAGCAAGGCAGAACTGAGCTAGGGTTCCCAGTTGCCTCCAGTTAAAGAGTGAAAAAAATTAGAGGAATATTTAGTAAAGGGAAAAACCATTCAGATGTGATGTGATGGATACCATAGGTCCAGAAGTTCTGAGACAGTTTTTTATGTAATCAAAATTTTTAGTAACTGATTACTTCATATATGCTTTTTTTCAACCATCAAAGTGTACTTGTACAATGGGTAACAGATCTTTATAAAAAATAGAAGTGTTTTATTAGATTTGCTAATCTAACAGATTTCACAAATAAGCCTTCTCAGCTTCATTCCTGATGACTGCATTTCACTTTCTTAATTGATCTTTTATGTTATTTACAGAGTACTTAGGTTTTGTTTGTATTTGTTCTTCTGGTATGTAGTCAAACAAAAATGCAGGCAAACATTATCCTGCATTTTTAGTGATACTCACAAAGTTCTTCAGAAGCATCAGATACAGGCTTCAAATGCCATGAACTACAAGACAAAACAAGACCATCATAATCTATAATTGATTCCAGTTCATCTCAGTTCTGACTGAAGGCTGTCTGCACAGAAATCTCTGAAATAGTTGTCTAAGGTAAGATTTTAAACAGAAATTGTTTCATAATCCTCCCCAGGAAATAAGATATTGTTCAAAGTGATAAAAACTTATGGGGGAAAAAAAAGGACAAAAAAACTCAAAAAAAAAAAAAAAAAGTCAGAAAAAGACAAAGGCAGTTCATATTGAAATTAAATCTATATTTTTAATTTTTGCTCTATGTAGTTTTACTACTTCTTTCATTAAGTGTAGGCTAAGAGAATACCAGGTGATTCAAGGAGAACTCAATTAAAACCATGTCATGGAATTCCCTGATAGACCAGCTATATCTGCTGCAGATGTGATTAAATAACTAGATCAAGAAAGACCACGGTGTTTTCACTGAGGACATAATTAACTCATTTACTAATTGTTACCTGTGACTATCAGGATCACCACACCTTTAATAGCCACATGCAAAGGCAATTCAGAATAAACAACAATGAAAACAATCACCACTGCCTCCTTTCAATGGCATATATAAAGCTCAGCCAGTTATTTCCTTTTCCTTGTTTGTTATCCAATGTTAGAGTAAATGGAGCTACATGAAGACTAAGATAGTGATATTTTAGTTAGTAACCTTGCTGTCTCTAGTAGTTCCCATGTTATGATTCACTTTGAATTATTAGCACCCATGAGAACAGGTAAACTTTGCACTTTTTAAGAGAAAAATAGCTTGTAGAAAACCAGGCTATTTTATACTGAAGTGCCTCTAGTAGTAAGAGTGTGGTTATCCTGGTGTTTTCTATCTGATTCTAGTATTTCCTTAAAGGTTATATTTTCTAAAAAAAGTAAAGTAAGGAAATAACATTTTCTTTCTGAACAGTTAAATGAGAATATCTTTGTGCAATGAAAGATATATATGCCTTTTGGTCTAAAAGCAGTTGCTTGTGTTTGGATTTGGAGTTGGCTTCACTAGGCTTTAGTGGGGTTGGCTGAGTTATAGGTGATTTCTAGGTTGGATTTCTCTGCTGGGTTTGTCCAAATGAAAATCTTTATAGCTACTGTAGGTGAAAAGACAGAAGCAGTTCTTGGTTCTGTTACATGACATGGCTATTTTCATCCTCATTTGGATACCTCTGACAAAGATTTCTTTAGTGTTGGAATTCTGGCTTTAGACTTTTACTAGATTTAAAAAATATGTATTTTAGAATTAATTTAAGGAGCAGTGTTTTGCTATGTAGACCCAAGTTTCAGATTTTCTAGGCTCTGTGTTTAAGTCAGACACTTTAGAAACAAGACAAGGAAGTAAACAAGAATTTGGCAGTAGCATTCAAAGATTTTATTTAGAGGTAGTCTTGGAATCTATCTTTATCAATACTGGTTATATACTATTGTGCATCAGTTTAGGGATGTAGGAGTCTTGATAGGTCTGAGGAGGTAAAATGTAAGTAGTTATACAGACATATAGAAAAATACGGCACAAAAAATGCTGAGGCATTGAGATTTTCTTAAAGAAGTATACCTGATTTACCACTGCTTTGCAACATGCATATGTATTTCTGTTTGTCCAAAGTACTTCTTTGGGAGCGTTTCAAAGAGGTGATAATCATCTTAATGAGCTCCATGAAATAAAGAAACTGATTTGGGAAATCTGCAAGATTTTCTGCAGATGAGAGGCACAGGGAGCATTATAAAGCACTGTAACTTTGGCTCATCAGAACTATTATTTAAGCTAGTGATTGCTTTTACTGGGGAGAGAAATTGTATGTGCTCTTGTCCCATACAATGTATTGCCACAAAATATCTGGTTAGAGAAGCAGTTTTGGTTTATGTTGCTTTCAGATAACTTTTATTCTTTGCTAATACATTCAACTTATTTCCTTTTAAAATTTGCTTCTCTAACATAAGTGTAGTAGCATTATTTATTTTTATAATTAACTTATCTGAATTTCAACTAAATATAACAAATCTAATAAATTAGATACTATTAACTTTTTAAAAAAAAACCTCTCAGCTTGCCATTTTTCAACTGTTCCCTATTTAAAGCTCCAGATTATTATATCCAAATTATTTTCTTGATTTATTATTTGAATTCTGCTGAAAATGTTGGCTTTCCTGTGTATTTAAACCTTTACCTTTAACATACAAATAGAGTTGTACGTACTGTGTTGGACTCAAGTAATTTAACAGATAACATACTTTGGGGGAGGAATCTTTTTCGTATATAAATGGATAAATTAAATAGATTGTGTTCTTGAATGTTGCTGAATTCAGAAGTTGAAATGTTGGTATGTCTCTGATTAATTTATTTATTGGAAACTCTTTGATCCTATATGTAGTAGCACAAAAGTGACTGGTGCCCTACGAAATTGTAGTGGTAAAGTGTGGAATTCAAAGTGAAAGTCTTACCAGTTTGCTAATTACAGTGGAGGAGAACAGAAGTATACCTGTAACTTAAGCTGTCCTAGTCAAAGAAGTCAAGCATGCCTGGTGCAGGCAGTGGTAATGTTCAAGAGAAGCAGCTTATGGCTGACACTGAAAAGGAGAAAAGCCTGCTACCTGGTAGAAGAAACCATGCTGGAAACCTGACTCTGCCTGAGAAGAAAGTCCAGGAGGCTATCTGTGTGCTGCTGGTGGAGCTGTGTGAGAGGTTCACATTCTTTGGCATCGTCTGCAATATGATCCTTTTCTGCACTGTCAGACTTGGCTATCGCAACTACCAGGCTGCCATTGTCAATATGTGTTTTGTGGGCACCTCCATGCTGACGCCAGTGCTGGCTGGCTGGCTTGCCGAGTGCCTTGTGGGGCGGATCAAGCTGGTGTGCATCTGCATGTTTCTACACTTCCTAGGTAGGTGACACCCAGATGTTCTTTAATGCTACGACACTTCTGTTACAGAATTGCATTGTTGAACACTGTTTGAAATTCAGTAATTTTCTCCAAGCTCATGGCCAGTTTTGCTCATAACGAATTACTTCATTTTTCCTCTATGAAACATTTCGCAGTTTTCTGCCTATGTATTTTTGTGAGGTAATATGTAGAGCAAGACTAAGAAACATTTTCATGTACATATTACGGATTAGTGGCTATGTGATCTTCTCTAAAGTGGCTTAGCTCTTAAGAATGCAGTTGCTCAGCTCTTTCTTAGAACTGGTTCCTTTAACAAGCATCTGTTGTTGCTAGTGTTTAGGGCAAATGTGATGTTTTAGACAGAGTTTGAGAGAGAAAATGGAAATCACTTCCCAGCTGTTGGTAGCAACATTTCTATTGTATGTGAAGATATGACTGTTGTAGCTGGATAACTGGGAAAGATGCATTTAAGCACACATCAGTATAAACAATCATTGCAGCAAGTAGGGAGGGTATATCCTAATACTTATATTGAGGGCTTGCTTTCTAACAGAAATCTGAATCTTTCCCAACTGTTCTTCTGGAGATCTTCTATGCAAAAAAAGATTTCAAAAACTGTTCAAACTAAATAGGAAGATTCTGCAGCAATCAGTGCATTTCAGAACTGGTGATTGTTTTGTTGGGTTAATTGAATGCTTCTAAACGGTAAGGGTTTGCACAGCTGTAGTCTTAAGCCTTGGCTAATGTCAAGCTGATACTGTTTTCAATTCACTGTATTTTGAGTTTGGTTTTCAATTAAAGCCCAGATAATCTGTAGCTGACCAAATCTGAGAGACTTGCTTTGCAAACTAGAGCTGGTAAATATAATTCATGACAGTGCTTCTATGAGTTGAGTTCCCAAAAACATATTTTTCCCATGAAGCTGCAACAGAAAACCAGAACAGCTAAATAACAAACAACAAAAAGACGAACCTTTGAGACTTTGTTTGTTAAATCATAGACCTCATTAAAGACTCAGTTTAATTTTTTTAATCTTAATTATTCCACAATGGGGAGGCTTTTTTGCTGTTTTAATTTATTTGCTGGGCAGTTACACACCTTACCTGACCCTTGCTGGCTAGTGGAGAGCTACTGCCCTCTACATGCAAGCAAAGGGGAAAGCATAATGGGAGGAGTTTCATTTCCAGGGTAAGCTCTTCAATATATTGAAGGACCTAAATCCTTGCAAGCATATCAGAGAAAATTGCTTTCATAGAGGCTCATAGTGGTGGTGTCTTTCTAGCTCTCTGCAGAAGTAAGGCCTTTCTTCTTCACTCTCATCTGTTGTCTTCTGATTTCTCATCTTTTCAACATAACTGCTTAAAAATTCATATTTATCAGACTGATTTTAATCTATTTCAAATAACAATTTCCTTCTGATTCCAGGCACAGCCCTGTTACCCATTGTGGCTTTCCCCTTTGAAGATATCTACATTGACAAACGGCATATTCTTCTTCATACGCTAACCAAAAAGGAGCAGAAAATAGTGTTCTACTTTGCACTACTGACAGCTAGCCTGGGAATAGGAGGCATAAGAGCTATAGTTTGTCCACTGAGTGCATACAACCTTGAGAACTGTGGACCGAAGGAACTTCTTTCTTTTTTCAACTGGTTAGTAACTTGACAACAGCTAAATATCTGTAGAGAATGATACTGCATTGCTTTGAAATTCCTTGTAGACTTGAGAGGCAGATTCCAAGATGGTGTCATTCTTGTTGCTCTTTGCTGGGTTTTAAACTAGAGAACATTTAAGTTTTGGAATAGTTTCCAAGAATTTATGTAAAAACCTTTGGTATAGTTCTTGTTTTCCAGGACCAAATGGTGATCATCTATTTTGGCCTTCAGTAGTAATCTTCAGTCAAGAACCAGGATTACATAATTTGATCAAGTACTCAGGTTTAGTGTCCTGCTGCTGTTAGGAAAACAAATAGAGTACATTATTCTACCGCTAATGTATCTATAATTTGATTATATTTTGCTATTAATCCCTGACTGTGACAAAATTCAGTGATACGTTAGACTTTGCATCGGAGTAAATTTTTAGAAATTACAGGTAGCAATAGAGCCCACTGGTTTGTTGGAACTAAAGATTGCTAGTAGACTCTAACTGCTGATATCGGTGGTAAGAAAATGATATATTGTGCCAGATCTTGCACTCAGAACATTTGGTATCAGATAAAGCACTTTACATTTATATTTCATTTACAATATCTCACATTTTTCAGGAAAAATTGGAGGAAAAATTGATGAGCTAAAATAGTTTCTAAAAATCAGATTTTTTTCAAATTAAATATTTGTTTCTGTGTCAGGGGGATCATTTTTGGTCATATGTTTGCCTTCATTTATCACTTAGTAGCACTAAAGATTCACCTGGACTTTCTGGTTAAACTGTAGGAAAGAAAGAAGTTATCAGTGGGAACTTTGAGATTTCTGCTTTGACTCAGAGTGAAATAAACTCTAAAACTGTCCCCTTTCCTGTCCCTTCCCTATACACACACACTTATTAAAATCAAAACTTAGCACATTGTCATATTGACAACAAAACACTGAGGAGTCGATGAAGATCTTTGTGAATCAGATCTTTATTCCTTTGGGAGTGGCTCTCCTGGCTATTCTTTTTTCCTCCAATTAAGTTAGTATCATAGAATTTTGAATTAAATCCTAACTTCAGTGAATAAAGCAGCTATACCAAAGGTGGATGAGACTTTTTAGTTCCATAGAGCAGATTCTGCCTCCCTGACCTGCCCATAGGAGAGAAGGAAAAAAAATCTTTTTACTCTATTCTGAATTTTAATCCTTAATTAGCAACATCATTTTGATTAAATAAGACTCTAGGGGATTAAGACTGGAGTGCAATCAGTTGTTCTGAAAGATAGCGCTGGAGAATTTATTGTACTGTGGTCTTAGCCATTCAGAATTGTGTTTAATCAAAGTGACATTTCTCAGTGTTGATTACAAAGAAGACATAATCTGAATAAAAAGTTCCTTGGGTGAAATCCAAATGGGTTATTTCTTGGGGCTTTGGAAATATTAAGAAAGGCACATGTCTTTTTTTGCAATGGCATCCGAAAAGGGGATATTAAATTGCTATCTCAAGATTTAAAAAATGAGGTTATATTCTTAGTGGTCTTAATCTCATTACAACCTCTCAGAATACAATTTTCTCTTGGTAGAGTGTTTTTTTAATAGAAAAAAATTAAAAAAAGAATAAAATTTAAAAAAAAAAAAAAAAAAAAGGTGATTGCATACTTTTGATGAGTAAGGGCCTATGTCCTTAGCCACGTTCTGTATGAAAGAAAATCATACTTACTAAGTTAAAAGTAGGGTTTTAATGAAATGGTGAAGTATAGCAACTACTTGCTGTCTAATTCAGTTCCTGAAGAAGATTGCTTTGCACATCTAGGACCTGGTTCTAACTTCCAAAATGCTCTATAGCTGTTCCCTCTTAAACAAATTCTGTCTATGGGGGCAGAGAATAAGAGTGAAGGGTGCACAATTTAGACTAAGGATGGCAGTCAGCAGTGTTGTCTTGTCTTACTGATCTGCTGCAAAAAAAGGCATGGAATGCTGAAACTACACTATTTCTCTTCTTTCCTATGTCTCTTCTAAATCACTTTTCTTTCCATATACAATGAATTCACTTCTGCTGTCAACCCAGGACACTTTAACTTGACATTAAATTATTATTCTACCCCTTCTATCTTTTTCACTTTCTCTTTGTAGAGAACTCTGAAGTGATTCTAAACAAAATTCATCTCCTCCTAAAAGGTTGTACAGGAAAATACACAGTTTGGATACTGGAGCTTTCTCAAGTATGTGGAATATCTGGGTCTGAGTTTGGATTGAAAGTTAAGTTCATCTGGCTCAACCAATTTTAAAAAAATTAAATAGTATTAAAAGTGACAGAAAACATATTCTATTTTCAGAATTAATAAAAAAGTGACAAGACTCAATTTTTGAATATTTTCAAGTGTTTTTCATCTAGATCTATCTTTGTTCAGCAAGTTCATCTCAATTGTTATAGTAAGTAAAAGCTTTTCAAGTACAGTAACAATGCTTTTAAGTTAAAAGTCACCTGGGTATTACTTAAGTTTTCATAATGAATATATTCCCATGATATATTCTAATAAAATCTTTTTTTCTAGACATTTCACAATAACATTTTTGCTTATATCAGAAATGTGCTCTTAAGTTGAAATCAGAGTGCAGAAACTAAGTTCTTTCAGAATACCTAACCACAAAATTTATGGTATATTTAGTACTCTCAAGCCAATAGCAAACTTTGAGTCCATAGGATCAGACTAGAACAAATACAAAGTAAAATCCTTGGCTAGACACGTTGAGTTCTTAACACAAGATAATTGGCTCTACAGATCAATTCCTCTTGTAGTTCCCCCCTTTCAGAAGCAGATTTTACTTTAAGGATTTGCCAAAAAATATGTTGCCGATTTGGAAAGGGTCTTCTCAAAGTAAAGATTCTCAAAAGAATTTATTTAATCAAGGTCCTCCAAAGACTTCTAAGAGTGAAGGGGAAAGTCTACCAACAAGCCTCTTGCTCACTATGGCCACCTGCCCAACATTTGATCTGCATAATCCAAGCAAATGGACTAGAGCTGCAGAATTTATGTGCCAAGCAAGCACCCTGAATGCTAGAGCATTGACTACTCGAAATGAATTTATTTTTTAAATGTCTCAAAGTAACATTTAGTCCACAGAAAAGCAGCTTTTTTTCATGTTTATAAAGCTAATGTCCGAAGCATTTCCTTGGGAAGTGGGATATCTTGGTCAGGTGCTCCAGTAGATATTATCTGTGCAATATTCTTTCAAACAAATTAGGGTAAAAAGTTTTATTTCACACCAGAGGAAATAATTGAATGGCTGTTATATGCGATGTTATTTCTCTGTTAAGGTTAAAAATGTGATTTCATCATTTTACATACATTAAGCTTACATTATCAGATATTAAAAGTATAGATGGTAAATGCTCACATTTAATTATTCCTATCCACAAGTTTATTTCTGGCTCTAGATTGATAATTTGCTCAGCTCTACTGCCTTAGTCTTATTTAGTTTAATCATTTACCTCACGGAGCTGAAACATCCAAGTGAAATTTGGTGTCTCTGCTGCATCAGTGTGTGTGTAGTACTGATGCTGTCCACAACTGTAATACTTAACTATACTATTAATTTTATTTTTAATATCTTATTTTCTATAAAAGCTGTAAATTAGTCAGCTCTTCTAATCTTGTCTCCTCTGTCTGTGTGTACTAGGTTTTATTGGCTGATTAACTTAAATTCAGCAGTTGTCTTTGTCAGCATCTCTTATATCCAGCAGTCTGTGGCGAGAAATCTTGGTTTTCTTCTCCCATTTGTGTCTGTGCTTATGGCCATGATCACAATTCACATGGTGCGTGGCAAAATGATTTACAAACCCAAAACAGGTAAGAAGAAACTATGTCTTAAGAAGTATCTTTAGAGATTATTTTAACAGAAAGAGGTCATCTTGGACATCTAAATAAGTTCTTCCATAACAATGAGCTTTGATTGTAGAGACCTGGGGATGGGTTTTAGCTCTACAGAGACAATGTAAGAGAAAACATCCTCTGTAAAGATAAATATATAGATTCTGGATAGACTGAAAAATTGAAAGCAGTCTCTAGTGAACTCATGTATGTCTTCTGCCTTGTCCAGATAAAGGTTCAGAGAAGTTTCATGTACAGGAATAGATACTATATGCATGCTGCACATTACTAATGTCAGTGTGTTTTGTCCAATTTATGCCCAAGGTGTTCAGGTGTGTTGAGGTAGAGGTGTAGGTGCACCAAGCATACTTGTTTTCTCATATAAGCGTACTCCAGAGTTTGGTCTGAAGTTACAACTGAGCAACTAAGCAGTGAGGTTTAGTAAACTAACCAGGAAGCTTTATAATATCTCAGCAATCCAGAACATCTTATGCCTATTACTTCAGTGTGCTTTCCAGTACAACCTTGGGTATTTGTACATATTTGAAAATAACTGGAAACACTGAATAGCTCTAAATAGCTCCTAAGCATACTAGTGATATTTTAAAGCAGAAGTTCTTATACTTCTGTGGCCTCACCAGTTAGCACTTAGTACCAATTAGTATCTTAGTTGTTATCAAAACATTTTGAAAAGCTATCTCTCTCCTTTAACCAAGCATAGAAATGTAACTTGAGCCTAAATGACCAGAGTAAGGCTGTAGAAGGGCTCAAACCTTGCTGTTCTTTTTCCAGTAAAATACAGGAACTGAAATTATTTGTGTTTTTGTTATTAGTTCAGTCCAATAAAAAAATTATTAGCCATGAAAGAATGTGTGAACCAAGTATCTTGGAGTGTTATGCGATAGAAATACTAGAAAGAAATGCATCCCTTCCCCTCAAAAAACTGTATCTGACTGAGGTATGTAAAGGCTAGTGTCAACCTAATTTGTTTTTATGGAAAGAATAGTAATTGTCAAGCTCTCTGGGGCTTGCTGCGGGTCTTACAACCTGAGAAGCTAAGAACAGTCTTAAGCATCTAGCCTGCACTGGAGTGATTCATATGAACCAAATCTGGTTGCTTATCTAACTGGTTTGATACCACTAGGAAGAATAACGCAATCTTCTGTTATACTAGCCAATCTTCTGCTATATTAGTCATCTACAAAACTAGCAAAATATTTCTTGTATTGCTTTTTTCTATGAATGTTATTCAACTTACTTAAATATTTTCCACATCTATGCAGAATGCCAGTCTCTAGAAAAACGTCTTTAGTCAAAATAAAACGTAATATACTTTGTATCTTCCAGTAAGATAGTGAAACATTAAATACATCAAAGCTGTTATTCAAATCCATAGATGACCTTACAGGATTTTTGTGTGTGCTTCATTTTTTTTAACGTAACTCTTTAAATATGGATCATGCATTCAATTATGTTTAGCTGTCAAACATGGACTTAATTTGCATTTCTTCCATTGCTAGAATTTTTAGGATTGGCAGGTGACCAGAGATGGAGGGAAAAATGTGTATCTACCATCTAGAGTGCAATATAGAAATTTTTTCATTATGATTAAGTAATATAGATAGATATTCATGATTACATCAAGGTCATAGTAGCAGAGCATTAGAACCAAGATCTTAAGTGTAATGGAGAGGGAAAATTTCTTTCTGGAATATGTAATTTAATATATATACAGATAGATGCTTTTAAGAAAACATTAGAAATAATAGTATAGAGTATATGATGTCTAACTACTCAGCTGTGTACTTCTGTAATCTGAAAAACTCACTACTGTGGAGTACTGTGGGATTTACTTCTTTGCTTTTAAAGAATGGGTAAGATGCTTATTCTAAATATATAACTGGCAATATCCTCTTAATATAGGTCTATGTATGACTCAAGTTCTTGTCTGAACTACAACTTTTAGTTAACTATTTACTAGTTTACCATTTACTAATCTGCTTTGAATTCTGTTCCAAGAAAAGTATTTCATACAAGTAACTTTCTGTAGGTAATTGATTGAAATGACATTGAGGAGGTCCTCAGCTGATCCGTTAGTAAAGGCACTGAAATGTCAGGATTTGGTTTTTGGTTTTTTTACCTCCTCTTTCAATGAGCAAGGGAGAGCCTATCCTACACGGTCTAATCCAAAGAAAAGGAGATGGCCTTGATTATATTTGAGTCTAGATCAGATAAAGCAGGACAAAGCTCTGGTGGTATTTTGAGATATCCACCAGATCTGACTGGACATATCATCTGAGTATCTGATTTTTTAGCATTGACTATGTCAAAATCTTTGGACTGTGGTAGTAATACTCTCTTGTTAATGTTAAATGTACTACATTTAATTCCTTTTTCATGAATATTCAGTCTCTCACATGAGATGAAGTTACAGATTTTCACTTCTTTCACCTAAAACATGTAATTTCTAGCTATGTCAATAATTTGAGTTGATAGAGATAATTTCTGCTACTTTTTTTTTTTTTCTTCTAAAGATAACTCTGCTATGACAAGAGCCCTAACTCGCATTTTTCTGATTAGTCAATTCAGTCTGAAAGTCTGAAGGCTTCTTAGTCCTCAGGTCTGGTCTTGAAATATGCTGGATCCTGAATTTTAGCAATGCTTACAGTGATTGGTAAGAATATTAGCCTAGCAAAGTCACAGAAAATAAAATCTGTATGCAATGTCTATGTTTGAAAGCTTCAGTCATGTTTTCTACTTCAGGATTTATTTAACAGTGCCAACAGACCACAGGTTAATGCTACACAGTCATTTTTTTTAATTTCCATTTTTTAGTATTGGAAGAACAACCTATAGGTATCAGATAAATGTTCTAGAAAATACTTTCAACAGCAGAGGTGGTAGGGAGATATTTTTTCTACTATCTTCTGAATTCGTGTTATATTTGGACATATATGGTTACTGTAGTGCTTCAACACATCAGAAAAGCAGAGAGATGCTATAGCTTTCATTCTCATGGATGGGCAACTTACTAATGGTAAAGGAATCTATATCTTCAAGCATGCAGGTAGCAATTCTGTCGTTATGTTTCTGTCTTTGGAGCCTAGAGAATCAAGTTAGCGATTATTTGTGGACAAATTTTAATATGCCAACAACTAGATGGAAGCTTTTCTCACAGCACACTACTTGGAAGTCCTAAGATATTTCTGACATTGAAACATTTGTTCCTCAAAACTTCTATCCCATCAGCCCTCCCTTGAGCTCCCTTTCCTTCTCACTTCACTGCTACATGCCTCTTGTTGGACTTCAGCAGAGATGAAATATTTCATTCCTGTATTGAGTTGAAATTCTTTCAAGAGAAAGCAAAAACAAGGGAAGGTAATACACTACCTTCCAATGTATCAAGTTGTATTTTTCCTCACGAAATGCTTTGTCCTATTTATTTTGGCAGCAAATAAAAGTGTACTAATGCCTGATGTCTGATTGTTTCCAGACAGTTCCCTTCTGACAACTTTTGGGGTAATTGGTAGTGCACTGAAAATGTGCTGTGTGCGGTATCGCTACTTTAGTGGAGATGTATCCAGCTGGTTAGATCATGCCAAGGAATACCATGGTGGTCGGTACAGTGAGACTCAAGTGGAAAGTACAAAGTCACTTGCCAGGCTCTTCCCATTGTTTGCTTTCCAAATTCTTTACAGAACATGTATTATGCAGGTGAGTAACCAACTTTTCAAACCAAATCTCAAAAAAGACTGTTTATTACCATGTTACAAGGCATGGTTCTTAACTGTTGCTTTACCAACAGAACCACCTTGCAGAATAGTCTTCATCTCATCAAATAAGTAAAATCAGCTTTGTGATGTAGTTTCTGTGCCTTTCTTCTGCTCATTTCTATCCATCCTTATTGACTGAAACATCTAGTGTTGAGATTCCTGTGCTCCTCATATTGTTACATTTTTTGGAGATTCAGGATCAGCACTCTTGTGAAACACATAATTTTCCAATTTCTTAAATATTCGCTCAATTTTTGGGAAAGGCATAAAATCTTTCTTTGCTGTTTCAGTTGCATATTTCTACTGTTCTGGTAGATTTATATATCTGCTGTCTCTACAGTGGAAATGGGTGGTTTTCCATTTCTGGAAACAGTTCTTTCAAAGCCCAAATGTATGAATGATATGTAAATATTTCACAGAGTTACTTCAACTGACATGATTCCTTCAGATTAATTTCTGACTGGATGATCCTGGCTAAGTAGGAGTTTGAAGCAGCTTACCCTTTGGCAACTGGCGTAACAGATTTAGAAATTCATTTTTAATTATTGGTTTTAAAATGCGTGCATAGGCTGCTTAAGGAAATTCTTACAAATGTGTAACATATACTATTTTATTGACATTATCCTGCAACTGTTAAATATTCCCACTCATCTGCCACTTTTTCTTCTCTGACTCTTCTCCATGCCAGGGAGAGTGGAAGACAAAATAAAAACAATAAACACACAAGTGACCAAGGCTATGTGTTAATGACCAGATGGAAATGAGTCAGGAATCAATAATCTCTGTTGTAATGTCTAGGTATATATCTGGAAAATACTGTTTGTACCTCCGGAAAGTGATGACATTCAGCAGAATTTCCGACATGTCTAAGGTTTTTTCTTAGACTAGGCAATAGTCTAAGAAAAAGATTAATTGTATTTTCTCCATATTATTAATAGATTTCATGTTGATGATAATTAAATTCCTAATAAGTCAATTCTGATTTGCAATAGGCAATGGAAATGACAGACCAGATGTAAGCAAGTTTTGTTGGTTCCTCATGATTCTGTTTCCATTTATTCGTCCTTTTACATCTTCTATTTTTTGGGGGGGAGGTAAAATATGAGTGACAGTATTTTTATTAAGAGCTAGCATTTGAATAGTTCTCTAGCATTGAATGAAATTCTGTTGGTTAGGGTTGACTATAATCATTGATGAGTAAGCCTTGAAGAGCTGGGTTACTAGCTACACTTTTTGCAATTTTCAGACAGCTACATGTAATATTCCATCTGGATTTGGCAGTGCCAGTCACATGGAAGAGCCATGCAGAAAACTTCAGAAATTCAAAATGCTATAAAAGCAGAAATGGGAGTAAGGAAATCCATTCTACATCCAGCTCTGCCATGGCTGTTCTCTGTGAATTACTCAATTCACAGAATAAAGTTACCTCTTTATTTTCCCATCAGTCTGTAAAATGAAGTGGATTGTAACTCCCTGTTGCTAGTGAAATTTCAGTGCTTAGTACACCAAGGTTCCTCAAAAAACACAAGCAGAAAAATTGGTTGATATAAGTTATGGGCTTTCTTGTGTATGTGTCAAACTCAGCTATTTTGTGTATCATCAAATAAGTAGGAACTATTTGCTCTTTGAAGTGAAAGACAGTCTTATAAGTCTACTTAACTTCATATCCTGATGACCACCATTGGTGTGTTGCTCATCTGATTATTGGTTTCTAGTTTTGATTTTCAGAAGTAAAAAAGAAGCCCTTTACATAGCTGCTATGCCAGTCACATTAATGTCAGCCACATTAAGCTGCTTCGAAGACTATGGCTAAATCTACGTAGCTGTTAAAGCTATGTGATGGCAAGAATGTCTTTAAAAAATTTCTTCCATTTAAAGCACACAATTAGAAATTCAAGACAACTCTGCATCATGCTATTCTAAAATGAAAAGAGTCCTGCTATACACTGTGAAGACATGTAAGAAGTCACTAAAGTACTCAGGAGAATTTATTATGTTGACTGATAATTTATTTGATCTTCATTGGAGCTAATACAAACTGACGGGCTGCTGCTTAGATTTGTTAAACTGAGGAGTAAGTGAAATAAGTAGATAATGTTAAAGCCTAGTAGAGAATGAGAGTCACTATCTGAAAGGCTTTTATCATGAATGGTTATTCCTTTCGGTTAGTGCGTAATTGGTTTTCTGTGACTTCTTCAGAAGGAAGTGTTGAAGAAGCTTTCCATCACAGGAAAAAAAATCATTATCCATAAAAGTTAACTTATACTGAAGTTGGTTTGTATTCCACAATACAGATTCCTTCAGGATATTATCTCCAAACCATGAATTCCAACTTGAACTTCAGTGGATTTGTATTGCCAATTGCTGCAATGAATGTGATAAGCATCGTGCCATTACTGATTCTTGTTCCAATTTTGGAATGCATTAACTCATATCTCTTCAGTTCCAAGGGAAGTGGACATTCTCCAACAGTTTACATTGGTAAGTCTAAAATCTGCTTATGCAGTTTTGATACATATTTTTGTTTTGAAAGGAAAATTCAGCAGATAATAGTATGTTTTACAGGTATTTCAAACTATAAATATTAAGATAGATTTGTTTTGGGATGACAGAGGTAGGTATATTTCAAAGAAACTTTAGAAAAGACAGTCCTGAAAAATGTTAGATATTTAGAAAAAAGACGTAGTTTTTATTGATGAAGGAGACTGAAGCTCTTCTGATCAATAAAATGTACTGAGACAAACACTGAGGAAAAAACAGTCATCCTAAGGAACTGGTGAAAGAAATAGCACTAACTATTTAAGCTTGCATTTGAGTTCACATTGGTTACCTTCTATATGCTTTATCCTAGTTCTTTACGTTTTATTTAATTTGGAAGGTGTTTTTTGGGGGGGATAATCTGTGTTAGTAGCTCTCTGATTCTTGAAAAAGATTCTGTTGCTCAAAATGTTGAGTTTGGATTTAAATAATTAAGTTATGAATATAAGCTTTTTTCATATTTTTTAAGCTATGCCTCTGTTGACATTAGGACTGCAGCTTACCGGAACTCTTTCTCCTATGAAAAAAGGTTGAGGGAACTGGGCTTGTTTAGCTTGGAAAAGAGAAGGCTCTGGGGAGACCTCATTGTGACCTTCCAATACTTGAAGGGAGCATATAAACAGGAGGGGCAACAGCTGTTTACAATGGTGGATAGTGATAGGACAAGGGGGAATGGTTTTAAACTGAGATAGGGGAGGTTTAGGTTAGATATTTGAAGTAAGTTTTTTCACATGGAGGATGGTGACACACTGGAACAGGTTGCCTGAGGAGGTTGTGAATGCCTGGAAGCATTCAAGGCCAGGCTGGATGTGGCTCTGAGCAGCCTGGTCTAGGGGTTGGCGACCCTGCACATAGCAGGGGGGTTGAAACTAGATGATCATTGTGGTCCTTTTCAACCCAAGCCATTCTATGATTCTATAATGATTCTATGAAACTTATCACTGTTACAGTTCATTCCTGACTCTTCAGTTGAATCCTGAATGGAAAGTAAAAAAAATAAAAATAAAAATAATAATAATAAAAAAAATTAGTTCTGTCTGCAATAGCTGTCTTTAAAACCATCCAAGTTCTGAAGTCATAGACTACTGGTTGCATAAACAAACAAATGTGAAATGTTGAAAATTGGGAACAGCACATAACAATGCACAAGTGGAAGATTACTTGGAGGGGTACAGATTTCCTCTCTAGCACTAGAATTTTAATTTGAATGCGTAACATATTATTGTCCAAGTGTTCAGCATTTTAATAAACTATTAATCTAAATCGTAACTTAAACATTCCTTCTTGTGTGCTTAAGTTACATAAAGGGAAGAAAGGAAAAAGAGCTCTGGAAATCCTTCCTCATAGAAGTAGTATGAAGAAGTCTCTGCTTTTATTAGTTCCAACACTTTCAACAGTAAGCATGTAAGCTCAGACTTGTAGATTGGGGCTCATTTATGGAAACTCATGGCCTAGAAGCAACTTCTTTCCTTTGGCATTACTGTTCTTCAATTTCCCAGTCCCATTTGCCACGGGGTCCCTAACCTCAGACCTCCTATGTTCTGAGATCTAGAGGGATATCTGCAACTGTCTTCTGATATCAACTACATGCAATTCTGCTAGAGAAACAGCTTCCATTCTGTGTTCACTTAAAGCTATTCCCTTCCAGAGATGCTCTCATTAAACTTCCCGCATGTTTTATCATGCAGCCTGTATTACAAACCTCAGACAAAAATATTTATAAACGACTATTTTCTCAGTGTGTTACTATTAATTCAGTGCCCCATGGCATGCAGCACAGTGAGTACTGGCACACATAGAGGTATTAATCTGACTAAATTAGCCTAATTAAGAGTGTTATTAAGTTTTATACAAACCAGATGCATATAACACAGCAGGTTGCAATTACCCTAGTTTTTAAAATAACATCTGCATTAAAGCACAGAAAGCACATTCAGATGAAGTTTCCATGGTTTTAAAGAAAACTATTAAGTTAGTATTAATGTTATATCCTGTTACATTGAACAGCAGTAGAATATATGCAGTGTTTTCTTCTTAATAGGTTCATTTATTAAAATAGCCTTCTGTTAGGGGTGATAAATTACCTGAGGCATAAAAAATGCCTGTGAGTACAAGCAATGGCTTGAGATATCCAAGCATATGACTGCACCTGCAAATATGGCAGACCTCTAAGTGCCAATATCTTTGCCAACAGTTAATTAAATTCACAATTATTTTCAGGAACAAAATTGAAAGTACAAATAGGATGTTAGTGTTAAGCTAGCTTATAACTATATTTCAATGCGAACTTTTTAAGAGGAAGAAATTTAAATAATTTCCTGGAACTTTCAGTATGTTAAGAGTATAAGTTTCAAAGACAAACCATGAGACAGTGTTGAACTATCCAATTTCTCTAATAAGACCTGTGTTGAAACTGTAATTTGTTACTTTATAATATTGGTTTATTTGTAAATCTAGTATGATGTAGCAAACATAAATCTTAAAGTGGATTTAGATGGTGGACCTCTTCATGAAAAACATGGGTTTTGGTGTTCTGAGTTTTTCCTGCTTGATTTAACTACTAGTACAGAAAATTCAGTGGAGAATGGAATATGTATTTGTTGTTTTTGTCCATTAATTCAGGTTTACTCAAAATACAGTGAAGAAGGACACTCTCAGACAACTGAAGTCTGGGCTGCTGCAGCTTTCCTCTTCCCACAGCCAAACCTTTCATCACTCCCCTTCAACCAACACTGGTGCTCGTTTGATGGCACAGATAGTTAAGGGAGTAGATAATTCTTCTTTAAATTGTGAATAAAAGGAAGGATAATTTCAAACTCAAGTATGTGAGGGCACAGGTTTTCCATTAGTAATTGTAAGAGTAGTGAAGAGGTGATAATGTGGAAAGCTATATTAGTACCAAGTGAGAAGTACATAACTTCTGACATGGGAGCTTTGTGTTCCTTTGTCTAGAAATGACAGAAAAAGAGACCTACCAGTTTCCAGTTCTGCAGGCTTTCTGATAACACAAAGGTAGCTGCTGTATTTTCCAGTAAAGTGTTGGTTGACAGTATGTGCCGAAGTTAGGTTCTGTTGTGGTCATAAGCTGTGGAAATGGTGTGGTAACTTTAGAAATACAGTAGTTGGCCTGCACTACTTTTTGTATAAAAAAAAATAAAATAAAATAGGTAAAACAGATATCCTGTCTGTATGCTTCAGAAATTTATTGCTTCTTGAATTGTCAGATTTTCCCTGCTCTTAGTACTCAGTCTTTTCTGGTATCTGGACAACCTGCCGTCTCTTTTCTTTCTCACCTCCTCTAGTATTAAAAAATAATAATAATTTAAAATATTTTTTGAAAATCTCTCCTTTATTCTGCATCCCTGCATTCTGTGTGTGCTGAGCTGGTGTCTCTTTACCATAGATTTAGAATCAAATTTGTGGAGTAGGATCTCTTTTCTTGTTCCAGAATGTGATTTTAAAATAATTTAAAAAACCTTTCTTTTGCATGTACTGGGACTCTGCTTCACTGTAAGTATGTGGTATTCCTGTAACTGCAACCTTAGTGAACACTCTGCTCTTAACCCAGTTGCAGGTCACTTATCTGCTGCACTTTCTGTGATGGTTGCTGGCTTCTCTGAAATACACCGAAAGCATTTTCCTCAGGTGGAACAGACCCTTTCTGAGGAGGTTCTCCTGGTCTCATCCATGCCTTGCTTCCACTTAGCTCCTCAGTACATCTTGCTTGGAGTGGCTGAAGCCTTGGTAACTCCCTCCTGTAAGTAAAACCTAAAAGGTTAATGCGAGAGCATCGGGATTTGCAAAGTATACCACTACCTAAAAATAAATTATCATGTAATATTTTATTCCTGGTTCTGTTTCATAGGCTTTATGGGCAGATTTATTCTTTACCTGCTTTGAGTAACATAATTGGTCTTGCTGGCTGTAATGTAGTGGTATTATTCTAGATTAACGGGGAGGTGCTGCAGCCTTGTCAGGCCCCAGGGTTGTGTTACTTGCCATCTTGTGGGAGATGATGACAGTAGGATTCTGGGCTTGGGTGTGTTTTTCCTTGAAATGGAAGCTGCTTCAGGTAAGGGCCAGTCCAGATGGGTTTCTGAGATTGCTTCAGTTCTGAACTATTCTGTTACTGATGATTTTCTTGAGACTGAACAAATACACATGATAACTGAGCCATGGTTGCAGTTTTTGAGCGCATTCAGACCACAGCAAGGAGAAGCAATTTAGCTTACCCTTTTCATTTAAGGACCCATGTAATAAAATCACATGTTTTTCCACAGACATAGAGCGTATGCAAGGAGATACCACAATTTAACTGACCTAATAACTGGAAAAATATTGTAGGCAGATGCAGGACTACTGTTTGTACTCCATTCAGAAGTCATGTGAAGATGCCTCCACAGAGCATCATGCCTTAGTTGGTGTAATGGAGCCAGGGATAAACACTCCTGCAGAGCACAGGCAGAGCTTAAGTCACATCTGTCATCCATAAATTATGTAGATGCACTCGTGATTGTGAATCTAAAGCTTCTCTCCCTTCCATATAATTTACTTTTACACATTTACACTGACACTCTTGAGGCTTATTTTCTTCTGAGGATTGCAAGGTGTTTTACCTTGCAAAGCTTATAAAAAAAAAAATTATTAACAAAAATAACCTAATCAACGTTCATTTAAAATATATATATAGGTAATGTTATTAACTAGCTGATCTCCACAAGCATTTAATTTGACAGGTTGAGTGTCTGTTGTTCCCAGTGCAACCCCAGAAATGTCTGAATTTTTATTTAAGAGCAGGAAATAATTTTGGCTTCATTCTTGCACTGTAAGACTACTCAGAGCAGTGGGTCATGGTTTGTCACTAAAAAGGTAATTTTCCCTAGTTTTAAATACTTAACACCTTCATAATGCCTCTTCATCCGATTTGCTTTCAAGTACTTAATTGAGACAGGTTTCTAGGCAGGTTGTGTGGTTTCTAGGTTGCAGGTTAAGTGTAACAGAAAACTGTGACCCTCTCTGTTAAGCTTAGCAAAAAAAAAAAAAAAAAAAAAAAAAAAGGAAGAGGTGGCTTGCTTACAGTCTTATGCTTCTGCACGAAAAGAATATTTCTGGTGTAATAAAGCTCTTAACTAGCATAGTAGAACACAGCACAGGTCCGGTGACTGGAAGATGACATTAGCCTTTAAAAACAAAATAAACAAAAAGTTGCCCTACAAGACCAAGGTTTTTGGTTTTGGTTTTTTTTTTTTTTGGAGAATTATCGTTAGAATGTGTTAGGAAGAAAACTATTGTCTTCCATTCAAATAAAGACTAAGCATCTCACTAAAAGCTACAGTTAAAGGTGTGATTCAAGAACTCTTGGGCTAAGTCAGAGCTTGAGATTTGCATGGAAAAAAACTAAAGGTAGATGCCTAAAATAGGTAGATTACTACTATTTTCAGTTGAGATGCAGGCTTGCATTCCTTTGCCCACAGGTAGCTGTCTGGCACCTCTTGTGATAGAGAATCAAAGATATGCATGCAGGGCAAACAGGCCCCTTTTATAATACCTGCCTGGCCTTCAGCTGCTGCTGGGGTAGAGTATGGTTTTCTCATAGGATCTGCACCCCCTGAGGCAGCCCCACGCAGGTGGCCAAGGCATGCTAGAGCATTTTGGGCAGCGTTTGTCATCTGTTTGGCCTACTGGTTTCTACTTCAGTCTGAACTGAGTTACTGTTGAGGAACCGTTCATTGGATCCACATCAATGGTAATGACAGCCTAGACACTGAAATAGTTGTTTCACCTTTCAAGACGTTTTACTGCCTGTATTATGCAGAAGGTCAAATTCAATTATCATAATAATTCACTTGGTCTGAAAGTACATGATCCTAGTTGAAGACAGAAATGTTCACACTTGTAATCAGAGGGAAGAGAGGAGATATTTCATTTCTGGAGTGACTGGTTAGAGAAGCTAGGTTTGGCATATTAAACTCTTTATCTGCATTTGATCACTGGTACTTAAAATTGTGTTTATAAGATATATTTCATTATCTTGTTGATAGGAGGCTTACATAATCACATGCCTTGGGTGGCATGAAGATCTTTAAGAATATGCAGTAACAGTATATAAACTTTGCCTAATGCTGAAATCTTGCTTAAAATCTATATATATAATGAAATGATAAAATAACTGCTCTCCTTCACTGTTAGAATTTAAGATCACACACACACAAATGCAGGGAGCCTGAATTTGCTACCCTAGCTTGCTTTGAAGTAGGAAATTATTCTTCTAAAGCTTAGTGCTAAAAAAAGGAGTGGGGAAAGAAGTCCATCCTGTGGAGCATCATTAGAAGGCATTTGCCCCTGCAGTGCATGAGATGGGGATGGTGATGGGGAGCCATCCTACTGGGCACAGCAGCTGTGTTGCACTGACAGCATCCAAGCAATTGGGTGCACCGTAGCTGCTTGCCCAAAGTTACCAGATTTACAGTGTTTGTTATAGCACTGCTATACGTTCCTCTGCCCATCAGCATTTCTCCAAGCACTTAGAAATAGACAGCCTTGTAACAAACTGCTCTATTAGTTAAAGAATATATTGGGGATCGCTTCACCCACCAATGAAATGCTGTGGTCTCCAGAGTGAAATGCAGCAGCTGGTTAATTGTTCACAGCAGCACTGTGGGAGAAGTGAAGAATGGAGTATGCAATTGAAACAGCAGGAATAATTTACTAAGTAGGATACTATTACCCAGCAGAATTTGGCCAAGATGCATGCTTTGCAGCCCTGCCTGGTGATGAGGGGGACAAAATAAGCCCATAATCAAACACTTTCTAGGCTCTTAGACTCAGAGTAGTTAAGACACTGACAGTCCAGTGTTTCAGACTATATTGTTCCATCTACAGATAATGTCCTGGGCTCACCTGCTTTCTCCTGCCCTCAGGCCTTTGGCTTCCATTGCAAATGAGGGGGGAAAAAAAAGAACACTGCCCATAGTACCTTTTTCTTTTTTAAAATGTTTCCAAAGCTCTAATTTGGACATCCAAATTAAAAAGGGTGGAAGACAGTCGCTGTGGGGTTTCATTTGTTTTCAGTAATGCTCCAGGCAGCTCACCATCCAAATAGGCTTCTCCGTTAACAAGTTTCTCAGGCTGGAGGTCATTCAAACTAGGGTAATAAAGCAGACTGGAAGACACTGGGGCTTGGAGAACTGTTCTGGATGAGGGCTCAAGGTGTAACATTAGGGAGCAAAAGTTTTGACCAGGGAAACTTTTTCAAAGAAAAATTGTTGTAAGAGCTTGCTGTTACTGTAACTTACTTCAGAAAAATTACGACTAGGGGAATTACAGTCTTCCATACTAAATATATGCTGCAACCTCCCACATCTAAAGTTTTCTTTTTTCTAGTTTACTCTTCTGGCAAGCAAGTGAAGGACAATAAGTTTTAAAGTAGCTAGTGACCCTTGGGGTTTTTGTCCAAGGAAGTGGAGCACTGCCAAGCATTAAGTCAAGTCAAATCAAGTGTCCTATTAAAGGTAGTGCACTGAAGTTCAGAAGTATTCATTAGTGGCCTTGCTGCACTGGCTCTGGCATGTGAGGTCCTGCAGTTAAATATCACATCCACTTTCTTCACACGTTGTACTTGTGATGGAGCTTTTCTTGGGTTTTTCTTAACTTCTATGCCAACAAATGTAATTGTCCTTCTGCAGTAGTTCTATGGGTAAAATATACGAAGTTCATATTACACAGACTGGATATTTTTCTCATCTATCTTCTACCATTGCTATTTTAAGAATAAAATAAAGCTGTCACTGTATCTGCTTCTATTTTAAAGGTTCATTGCTATCATTCTGGCTTGTACCAGAAAGAATTCGAGGAATTTCCATGCATTTTTTAACTCTCTTCAATGGAGCTGGCTGCTTTATGGGAGCTTTCTTTGTTCAGACAGCCCACACAGGCACTCAAGGTAAGAATATGCCCATGACTGGTGTTCCTCAGCAGTTTTCTAATCCCACTGATTATTGATCTTGAGCAATAGACAGTGCAGTTGAAGGGAATGCCAAAGTTTTATTGATGTGCTTTCACAGTTAAGATGGAGTTAAGATAGAAAATAGCTTTGCAGCTGTATTTATCTAATTTTAATGAGTAATCTTAGTTTTGATAGGTGGAGTAATTAGAGAATGGCACTGTGCCAGACGCCCCTACCTCCAATCTCTATTCTCCTCTGGAATGCTAGAAAATAAATTGTCTTGGATGCATTTTTTTTGTTAATGAACAAATACATGTATTCATGTTAGCCACAATTATTACATGGAGGCTTCTGGCCATGACAGCAAGATTACTGCTTCAAAGGATGCAGAATACATCTCTTCTGTTTCACTGTGTCATAAAGGAAAGGAAGTTGCGTTGAGCATTTCAGAGATGTTTGGGGAATAAATCCCTTGGACACACTTCTCCTTTCTTGCAGTCTTTACCCCTCTCCCTTTCCCCAGCTACTAGAAGAACCAGATTCTGTGACAATATGGCTTTGCTGTGGCTTTTACCCTTTTTCAGGCAAATAATGCCATTCCCAGAAAACTTGGTGTGTTTCAAGGTGAGTTACATGTAATTCAGTTTAATTCTTCTAAGCAGTATTTAGTTCAAGCCCCTATACTGGAGCTTTCTCTGCAATGCTGTCTTTGAAGAAAGGCAAAGGGTTTAAGGTTTTTTTTCCTTTGCTGATAGATCGTTGTTCAATACATATGACTTTTTCATAAGTAAATTTGAAAAGGGATGCATTTGAGACCTTGCGCTGAAGGACAGATTCTTTTGTTTACATATCTGAAATAGTGGTGGTTTTTAAGCTCATGCTTCTGTTAGAGTTTAATTACCAGGCACACAAGTGTCACCTGGAGATGGGTAAAAAGCAGTGGGTGAATCTGGCAAAGAACCATCATGTACAAAGACATCTGTGGCAGCGAGCAGAGCCGCTTGAATTTCCACCAGTGTAACATTTTTTTTTCCATTGCACAATCATAGAATCACCAAGGTTGGAAAAGACCTCCAAGATCATCTAGTCTAACTGTCCACCTACCACCAGTAGTTCCTCACTAAACCTTATCCTTTAGTACCACATGTAAACACTTCTTGAGCACCTCCAAGGAAGTGTTCCTTCACTCACCCCACCAGACTTCTGTCTCGCTGTCCTAAGTCAAAGTAAGCTTGAGATTTCGCTTCTGGGGCTGGACAGAGTGTGTAACAATTACTTAGAGTTGATCTTGTTTTATATGAAAACATTTCTTATGAAATATTCATGTTCTGTACTTCTCTGAATTTTTATGTGCTTCTCAAGGTGTTCTTTTGTGCTTCCAATGAAAAGCTTTAGATCAGCAAAGCAGTAACTCTTTAAGTTATAAAGATTAACAGTTAATTGTTGAAACTTCTAAAGATGACATAGCTTCAGAGAACAAAATGGTGACCTCTCTTAAGTGAAATAAGTTCAAATGACATATTCTTGCTTTTGGTATTTTTTCAGCTCTGTTTAAAGAGCTTCTGAAACATTTGGTACCTGGACAATTTAAGAAACTGTGGAGAAAAACAAATGATTCTGATCTTTTTTTTTTTCTGAAAAGCTAAACCAATTTAACCAAGATGGAAATTCATTCTTTTCTTGCTGAAAGAAGATGACAGTGTTTATGCAATGCTTTTTGTAGGATTTAACAAGTCTCAGCATGTAATTCTTGGGCTATGGATGCTTTTGCTTTATGCAATGATTCTTGTTTCACTGAACTTATGCCAAAACTATTTCTGGTTTTCCCATATTTAAGCAATGTGGCCATGATTGCCATGAGGCAATTCAGGATACAGTGAAGAAGATCCTCCAGTGTATATTTCAAAGTACAGAGAGTGAGAATATTATTTAAACCTTTTTATATACTATTTCATGTCACTAGTTTAGGAAACTATTTAGATTTTTATTGGCAAAGTTGATGAAATATCAGTCACAGACAAAGCTGCATTAATCACTTGTTAATCATATCTATGGGGGATGGTGTGAATATGATGAAATATAACCTTTTTTTTAAAAAAAAATCTGACGAGTGCAAACAGATGATGGGTGACAGTGATATTTTCAGTACAAGCTGGGAAACTGCTTTCTTTTGGATCTTTTACCTCTCCTAACATTTTAATGGAAGAAGATGCAAGACACAACCTGTCCTCCTATGTCAATCATTTCAGAGTACTGTTCTCTAAAAATATTAATGTAAATATGTAAGGAGGAAAAAAGGTCAGAAAAAGGAAACTGCCCTGACACAGTTGTATTGAGGTAGCTAGTTTTTTTTCTTTCCAGATTGGAGCCTTGTGTGATTCTAAACACCAGTGATGATAAAGCTAAAGGATATTTCTTGTAGTCCAGATGGTGGTGTCCACTGATTCCTACTTAGCTAATAAGGATTAGAGGGAGACCAAGATTTGAATTTGGATATGATTAGACACTGAATATATGCCTGCTAACTTGATGAAATTATAGGAGGTGCAATTCTTTTCTAAGATCTGAATTTTTTTTCCTATAGTCACATTCTAGGTTGAAGGATAGAGTTAAAAATACAGGAGTTGTACAGAATGTGCTAACCTCTGGCATATGATTCCTTTACTTTATCTTCTCTACTTTCCCTGTACTAAAAATGATGTCATTATTCAGTAAACAAACTGAATGCCTTCCTATGCGACTTTGGGCTTGAGTGTGAATCCCTTGACAACTCCAAGGGTACCACCATTGTGACAAGTACCTTGTGTGTACCAGCACATGTGGAAAACGTTTTTTACAGTCCTTTCCACATAGTCTTTCATAGCTTGTATTGCTATCTGTCACTAATGGGGTTGTCCACCACAACTAGCACAAGTCACTGATTCACCTACTTTTTCTCCTGTGTTGGAAGGATCAGGTTTTTGTCTTGGTGTTGTACCATATTCCTCTGTTCTACTTGAGCATTTTTGATGCAAAATGGATAAGGCTGCTGGATGTTGGTGCAAGTTTGCCAGGTACTTTTAATTTGACAACATCTGGTAGCAATGTTGAGGAACTCAAGATTTTCCTAGGGCTTAGTCTTCTAATTCTTTTCTATATTTGCCATGAAATGCATAACCAGTTCACCTCTAGCAAATAACAAAAGGCTGTTTTAAAATAGTTGGCTGAAGGAAACTTCTGATTCTGTGGTGATTCATGCTACTGAGTATTTCTATTGTTGGAATAAAAATGGAAATCAGGAGCTTGTTGTAGAAAGTTAATTCCCAGTGAGCAATTATCTATGTGACAAACCAACCTTGTAATTGGCACTTCTGTTGGCAATCTCTATAGAAAAGTAAAGGATTGACAGAACCCAAAGGCAGTGTCTTTTGGGGAAAAGTGAATTGTTAGCATATTGCATTCTGATCGAAGGATGAAAAAGTTCTGAATTCTTCAAACACAGTAGTGCCAAGGGCATCTTATTCCATGAAAAACAAACAAACAGACCCAATAAGTTCCTAGCATTCATGGCTGAGAATAAAATCCTGAAAACACAGACCAAACCCAGCCCATGTTAGATTCTGCATATGGCTTGTGAAAGCTTTTGGTGGGGCAAGGAGTGAGGTGCCTAAAGGTAGTTTCACTGCCCAAAATGCATGGTGGAAGTTTCAACACCAATGGCTGTTCTCCCAAGTCTTCCTGTCAGCAGAGGATTCTCTGCACTTTATGTGAGCAGAAGATAATGTAGCCCAGGTATAACACTTATTCCACTGGGAAGTCAACCTACTTTTAAAAGGAAAAAGAAGCAAGTATTTATGACAAACTAGGAACTCGTTAATTAATGCTGGCTATGGACACTGGTGAAAATACATATTGCAAAACCAACCTGATCTTTGAGGTTCTAGAGGAGGTAAAATGGTGGCAGAACCCAGATCTCCTAATGCCCATGCTCATGTTCCACCCTGATAGAACCAACCAGCCTCACTTTCAACCTTTCAGTATGGTACCTTTCCTACCACTAAGACAGTGTCCAAGATCCATTTCACTCTGTTTTCTTAGAAGCTGCTAAATTCCTTGTGTATAGATTAGTACTATTTTTAAGTCAGT
Organism: Pavo muticus; assembly: GCA_016647715.1. Lineage (NCBI taxonomy): Eukaryota > Metazoa > Chordata > Aves > Galliformes > Phasianidae > Pavo > Pavo muticus. The sequence goes on from JACDJE010000019.1 coordinate 837,436, forward strand.
ATTTTCTCGTCAGTTTACATTGTAAACTCTATTCCACTAGGAAACTCCTGCTGCTCATATAGTTAGACCAGCTGATGTAAGTAACCTGGCAGACAGCGTGAACTCTGCTTTGACAAGCTGTAGCACCAAGCCCCATGTGTGCTTCCCCTCTAATCAGATAGACCCGCTTTCTCTGTGAGCTCTGTTAGCCACATGGGGATGCAAAATGAAAAACTACCTGATTGTGAATTATGACAGTAAAAGTTTATAAGCTACTAAAATGAAGTTATAGCACCTAGGAGCTCAGTCAACTGACAGTGTTATATGATACGTTTTAAAGCTCACTCTGAGATAATGCTACAAAAGGCACCAGGCACAAAGGTGAGGTGGTGCTGTGCTGTGACAAGCAGGAAGGTGACATGGCACAGAGTCAGCTGAGAGCTGGGGGAGTGCTGCTGCATTGACGGCAGGTGTTCCCTGATAGTCCCGGGAGAGAGAGGTAACTGCTTTGAAAAGAAATGTTTACCATGCTGAAATGTGAAGGAAAAATAAGTGTGTGTGTAATCCTTTCACTGTGTTTTTTTCTCTCTCCAAATCTAATTAGTAAAAAGTTGACATGCTAAGAATTGCATTGGATGGCTGAAGATGTCTTCAGTGGTCAAAATAAAAATTGTGGCTATCAGCTCTGTACAGGATAATAATGCTATAGAAAGCTATTTTCCTCTTCTCCCTTTTAAGCTAGTTCAAGGGGTGAATAGTGACCCCATATAAACAGGGAGGAATTGGTACCAGAATCTGAGGGAGCAAAGAAAAGCATATTTGAGCGCATCAATGCTGGTGGTTTAGTTCAGGTCAGGTGTATATTTCTGACTTGAATTTTCTGATCATCTCTATTTGTGCACTGATTTGCATCACAGCAATCTTGGACCACAAAAAAAAATATAGATATATATCATTCCTTTGGATGAAACTAAATCCCCAGAATGCCTGTGCTGGCTGTGCTCCAGCAGCTAATGGGAATCAGTCTGACGCAGCCTTCCTGAGCTGTGTGCAGTGTGGGCATCAGGTTCTCGGCTGTGGCTGAGTGCTCCTCTTGAACTTCACTACTTGCTAATGAGGGCAGATTCTCCTTCCTCAAAGGCAGTAAACAACCTGTGCTCCCAAATAACGTAAGAGGTCATTATAGCACTGTACAGCTCTCTGATATTCTGTATCTACAGTCATTTCTCTTTTCACCTTGGTTTTACCTCTCATTGTAGTTGATTATAATACTTCAGGAGGTGATTTTCTTCAGATGCAGTCTGACTGGGACTTGCTTTCCTGTTAAGCATCTCAATTTCCATAGTAATAATTTACCACCTGAGCTTGTTTGCTGGCTGTAATGAGCAACAGTGAAAGCACGCAAGAATACAGACAGAGGCTCTGGATGAGCGTCTGTAGGTGGTACTGTTTGCTGCTGAAGGGAGTCTTTCTTCCAGAATGTCCCAGACACTGTTGCTAAAAGCCTCAGCGAGCCAGAGCTCTGTGACTCTTGCAGAACAAATAATGAGTACAATGCAAGAACATGTTACAGACTCTTAGTTAAAGGCAGCGATAAAGAAAGTTAAATGTCAGCTAGCATCTTGGTAATGGAGCAACATCCAAGGCACTTAAAAAAAAAAAAAAAAACCTTCTCAAAACAGAAGCCTGTTAAAAGCATGAGAGATGTAAATAAAGATTTCTACAAACCACCTTAATTCTAACCCTTCCTAAAACTTTTGCATTGGCATTCATTTAATGGGATAATTGCCCGGTCATGACTATAATAGTTGTGTAGTGTTAATTTTCCAGTATGCTTCAGATTTGTTAAGGAAGTTTCTTCACTTCATGCCTGCACATCAGAAGCAAAGTACACTGTAGACTTGGAAAAAATACACTCTGAGTGAATTAAGACTGTGTAAATAGCTACAGGGGGGTTCAGGTCACCTGCCGTGACTGTGTATTACACAAGCTCCTCTTTGTGTCTTTCACAGAAACCATATCTCACCCTGCAAGGTAAACTAATTCTGCTTCAAATGTCTGCTTTGACAGGCAACTGGTTTCCACACTTGCTACATGAAGGTAAATTGGAGAGATTCTTCTTCTTCTTGGCTTCCTTGATGATGGTGAACACCCTTGGGTTCTGGACCATTGCACACAGGTATGTGTGAGGAAATAAACTTGATGTTTCATTTGTATGTAGGGCAGAAATTCTTGCAGAACCTGTAAATAGCATGTAATACTGAATTAGTAGTGATCAAATGATGATGTCTGTTATTCAGAATTCTGTAGGCTTTTTCTTTCCATGAAGTAGGAGATTTCACAGAAAATTTGTGGTAAGACTTAAAAATAAATAACTAAAGGCATATCATTAGCCTTGAATACCTTAAAAGTGTTTTTAATATGAAAAATGTCTTGAACAAAGAAGAGAATCCTTTCCTTTCCCAAAGGACATAAATATGGGATTAAAGCTATAGCACCAAGGTATTAAAGCCCTGGAAATGACTTACAGTACACCTTCTTTTGTACCAAAATATGGTAAACACTGCTATTGTCCCTGTGAGCTTGCATCTTTAGCATAAGACAGTAGACATGAGAGCTGAAGAAGATGGCAGTACACTACTGGTTAATGCTTGATGTGGTGGTCTCTACAGAGTAATGGAGAAATAATTTCTGATAGCCTGATGAGTAGTGAGATGAATGAAACTTTTTACTGGATATAATGGAATTGCTCAACTAGCCTCCAAAGAGAAAGCAAGTCCATGCCTGTAGAGCCTAGGTTCAATGCCCACATGTTGCCCGTAAAATGCAAGGAATTGCAAGAAACAATTCACCTTATATCCAGGATGGTTTCAGAGCTGGCCTGCATGTTGTATTCTGGAATATTTAATCAGTTTGTAAGAGTTATAAGGAATACTTACGGCTAAGAATGGAGAGGGAAGCAGTGCCATCGTGAGGAGGGGAAGGTCATGTGTAAATGGCATTCTCTCAAGATATCGGGCTGCAGTTCAATGAAAATCTTTCAGAAAACTTGAAATAGTGATTTGATAATGACAGTAATAGAAGACTTCCAAGGCACTGTACTTCTAGAACTCTTGAAGAAAAATGCTCCTTTTCCTATTACATATTACTCTAACTTTGCAGCACCAACGCTTACTGTAGCATCTTATCAATCACTTCAATGTAACCTGAAACACGAGTGTCCATTTGTACAGGTAGCTAGTTCTCACTTCAGTTCTTTTAACTGTGACCTGAATCATGCTTGAAAATGTTCCTCCTCCAGGTATTTTTCTTCTCTTCTTATAAATTGAGATCTCTCTCTTCTGTAAAATGAAATACCCATTTGTGTCGCTTATTGCTAAAAATTGAAGGATTTTGGTTTTCAAAACTGGTTTAATATAACAAATAATTTTGCCACAGATTAATTTGTTTTTAAAAGTCAACAAGATTCTCATGTTTTCTTATAAATAGGTGGGTTGCTCCAAAAGTAATTCCTCCTATTATTTCCTTGGCAACTACAACAGCTAGAAAGAGTACAGTAACACCATTTGATAGAGCAAACTGTCAGCTACAAAACAGAATTTTTCAACCACCGCTAGCTGTGCATTCTCACCAGTAGTGAACATGAGCCTGCAAGCTGTGATCATACAAAATCTGCACCAGCTGTGTGTGGCTGTCCAGAATTAGTATCACCACTGCTGAAACAAACCACCCACCTCCCTGTGCTAAAATCCACTGTTTGGTCTCCATAAGCATTCAGAAAGCATTGATAAATGTTAATGGATGCAGTTTTTTTTTTCCACATAGAGGAATTCAATGAGACACCTTTGCTTCATAGACACTTCAGTGTCAGACTACCCCTCTGCTGCCATCCATCACAAGGCAACAAAATGTACCGAAGTGTTGATGGGAAGGTTCAACCTCTGTGGCCATCCCACCAATATCTGCCTCTGATATTGTGAGCCAACATAATAAAATAGGAGGCATTACTTTTGGAACAAATATTGTGTGTGTGTATATATATATATATATTTAATTTTATTTCGCATTGATGTTTCACTACAATAACAAGGTATTTTATTTTTCAGTAAGATGACCAAGACCAACATGAAATATATTTTGGGGATTAGATGTTACGGTTTCATTTTGTGCCAAATGAAATTCTCATAATTGTCACTTTGCAGAAGGGCAAAAAAAAAGGATGAGACTATACAGATATAAGCACTGATTTAAGCGTAGGAGGATATCAGCATTTATAACTCTGAATTAGGAAAAGTCTACTAAAGTTTCGCTGAGAAAAGCATGTTTGTGAAACAGTATTTTTGTGTACTATTCCAGATATTAATTGCTGTTTATTTATTGATAAAGTACTGCTTTAGTTAATACTTGCATCAAGTTTAGCACTTCTTGTCCTTTTGTTATGAAAGATTCCATGAAAGTGCATTTCACTACCATATTTTTTGACTGCTTAGAAACTCGGGATTCAGAAGGCACTTGTAACTTGTGTGAAATCAGTCCCAGAAAGGATTGTTATCCTAGCGCTTTGCTTCACTATTCTCCTTCCCAGGTACAGCAATCTGAACCAGGAGTATACCAGTGAGTTCAGAGGAAGTCTTTCTAAGGAAAAAGAAGTCTTTCTGAAGCATGACAAAGTCATCGAGCACTATGGTAGTGTCCTGGATCATTCTCCCATTTTGTCTCCTATGGAGACAACCTGAAAAGTTTCACCCTTATTGGACTAAATGTTGATTGTTACCTACAGGCTTTCTAATGAAAAATAATGTAGTGCACTTCAGTGGGACTGCCAATGTAGTTATTAATCACCTTAGCACTAATGTTATTTATAAGTTTACAAAATAGCAATTGTCTTGAGATTTAGCCTTGTAGGATGCTGCACTGTCATAATACGTGTCATGGACAATGAGAGCTCACTGCTTGGCATAGTTGATGTAGAGAGACTTTTAATCTGTATAGGGAAAAGGACAGGTATTCATGTGTATTTATGATTAGTAATGGTTAAAAATTAATAAATTCTTGTATATATTTGTTTAGCAGATTACACTGTGATGGTATCATTTGAAAATAACTTTGTAGGCAGTATTAATTGATACTTGTGAAGGTGGGAGCCTTGTGTTATTCCTGGCTAATATTTATCTACTCTCTGTTCTTTAGCTGGTTATTGCTTTACCTTAGTTTCCTCTTCAGGAAAATGGACGCTGCCATGCTAAGCTTCTCTGGAGATTGCCTTGAAGTCTACCAGGAATATACTGAAATTATACCAGTGACAAATCTGTAAAAATCTGATGTGAGACACTTGTGCTGAGGCATCTAGCCTTCACTTTAGCAGAAGCGCTGTGGGATTTGTAATTCCTAGAGGTTGATATACAGTAATGTTGCTAGTGGGAGATCCAGAGGCTACTAGATATTTAGATCAAAATTACTAATTGTTGCCCAGTTGGAGAGGGTGAAGGGAGTTAGGAAGAAGTTAAGGAAAGTGTTGATACAGCTGGAAGCTGAGGAAGAAACAATTTTAAAAAAATTGAAATTAATGTTCTGTCTTAAAAATCTAAACAGTGTTAAGCACTCCCAAAACTGACTTGTGCTGATCAAACAGTGCTTTTTTTTTTTTTTAAGTCATATTAATAAAAAGATAATGAGGAAAGTATTAGCGTTCTCATGTAATAAAGAAACATACTAAGCCCAAAAACTAGAGGAACACTTTGATTAAAAGTTGATAGAGTTGAAAATTTAAGTGAAGTCAGAATGCTATACCACAGGAGAAATCACATTGAATGCACACAATGCTCTGAAGTGACACAGTAGTTTATGCACTGAAACTATAAAAGAGTTGATGAAGGTAATCACTGCACTGTTATCCATTTAACCATGCTGCAGATATAGGCTGGGGTGGGGAGCAGTGAGGGGGAAGCAAAAAGCAATAAGTACATCTAAGAAGTAGGAGGGAAGGCAGTCAGGACTGTCTCAGAGCTGTTAGTTTGATCTCACTAGTATTTAAGGTTTTGTTTAAAAAAAGAAAAAAAATTAAAAGAGAATTTTTAAAGTCATGAGATAAAAGGAAAATTGAATAAAATGCAATGCTGATGTATCAAAGGTAGATTTGCCAGACGACCTTAATGCTTGTGTGTAATGAGAACACATCTTTTAAACAAAACATAGTAGAGATGATCTGCCTTAATTTCAGTAAAGCTTTTGGCATATTTCTCAAGGGAAACAACTTGTGTAGATGAGGGTCGGCAGAAGGTGGCTGAGAGACCAGTTTAAGCCCAGATGGCAACAGATACTGTGGAAAAGAGAGGTACCCATCTGCAAGTAAGTTTTGTGGAACTTGTTAAATATTGTCCTTTGTGGTAAAAGGGAAAGTAATCCTGGGATTTTTCTTCCGTCTCCAACACGAGTATCTTCATGCAAGCTCATCAGTAATGGTTGTCCATGTTCAAGAGGTGCTTTCTGACTGAGACAGTGATTTAATGGCACAGCTGAGTGTGCAACTGGCTGTTTGCTCTGTAAGGGTTCTTGCTGGGGGGGGTGAGGGGAGGAAGGCTGCCTACTTGTCTCACCCTGGCTTCTGCTTGCCAGCAAGAGATAGCCTTTTCCTCCAGAAGTGACTGCATAGTGAAGAGGAGGAGACTCCAGGGGTCCCAGAAGAGACCCTATCTACCATGTAGATACCATGTACTTGAGCTTGCTCATTGTTTTGATTAAGTTTCTTTGAGAGAACTTTCTGAAGCAGATTTCTTTTCAAGTCTCTGAGACCTGGTCTGTGAAATTCTATTTTTGTGCTTCTTTGATCTTAAAAATTATGGCATATCTGAGTGTTGGGGGTTTGGGTATGGCCTTCTGATGTGCTGTCTTGGTGACTTCTCTCCAGCTAGTCGGTGGCAAAATTTACTTGGCTTCTGTGATGATAAGATCAACTTTTTAGAAGCCTGTGGTTCTGGTGATCCTCAGTTCAGTTCCCATTCTGAACATCTGTATTTCTTCCAGTCATGCTTAGGAAATTTGCGATCATGCTTTTTCTCGGAGATCAAAATCTGAAAACAGATCACATCAGAGAACATAAAATATTGCAGTTTAATTGTCTGATGAAGATCTGTCATTCTGAAAAAAAAAAAAAAATTCCTGTAAGGAAGGATCTCTCTGTCATGCAGCACTGCAAGAAAGGCTTACAGCAATGGAGAGTGAAGCATTGGGCAGCCTTCATAAGGAGATATTAGAATTACATGAATTAGAATGGATTGTGGGATGAATATTTGACTACTGAAAATTCTATCTTTTTCACATGGACTGGTGAAAAGCTTTTTATTAGATTTAAAATATTTGGCCTTTGGGATGGATGGGAAGGGCTACTGATTGCTAGATATTGACTTATTTCAGCTAGTCATGCAGAGTAACCTGCATGAAAAAGTCTATCAGTCATGCTACTTGTTATGACAGAGCAGTTCAGCAGTTATACCTCAACAGACAGGGATGCTTCTCCAACTGGAGCATTTGGGGCTGTATACAAACCTCATGGAATTATTTTTACTTTCAGACCATTTCCAACTTTTTATAAATCTTGTCCCAGCGTATGTGAAGTAAGTATAAAAAAAACTCTGTAGCTGCAGTCTTGACTTTGAAAGATGCTGCTTTTTACATCTGGGTTAATACATTATGAAAAATGAAGAGAATAAATACTGAGGTAAGTATGCATATGAAATAACATAATAAACAGCTGTAAATTGTTAAAATAGCCTTTTGTTCAGTATTTTGTTGATCTATGACATTTCTCATGGGAGACAATAAAACATTCAGATGACATGTTCATGTTGCAATGCATGAAGTAAATGCAGATATAGATGTTTTGATCATTATCATAAAGGACTGAAGCTTTGAAATGTTGTGTGGAAGAAGTCGCCTCCAAACTGGGGTTCACAGGCTGTCAGTGAACAGCAATATCCCAGTTCAGTTTTGTAGTTTTACTGCCTAAATTTTCCAAATCTTGTCCTGACAAGCAATGAAATTAATATAAAGGAATCTGTAGATTCAGTCTTGACTTTGAAAGAAGCTTCTTATATGCTGTCTAACAGCTCTGGTCATAACTACTTAGATAGGTGCTGTGCTCAGAAAGGTCAGTGCTAACCTTGAATAGCCATATGGAGCGCTGAGCGCTGCTGGTGCTGCTTTTTTAAGAGTTAAATGTGTGCTTTATTCTGTATTCACGTATGCACATATGAAAAATGAGTTGTCCCAGACAGTTCACTGAGCACCTCAGTTAAGTCTAAATGTATGGGACACCATTTCAAGTGCGGAAGGGTGAAGAAAGCTCGTTGGTGAGGATTAAGATCTCCATCTGTTAAGTTTGCACTGATGATAAAACACATGCTCCCAGTTGGAACAAGATGCATTAAAAGAGCAATTTCACTTCTACTGCCTAGCAACAATGTCATTGAGCACCTGCAATAGTTTAAACATTAAGCATAATTGGCTTTGCTTGACATAAATCTGTAGTTTTGTAAATAAGAGCAGTTGAGTTTCCATGTAATACCAATTAGCTATGAGGAATGCTTTGTTTGTTGAAGCCTGAAGCTTTGCAGAGGAAGGAGGGAGCTGTTAAGGCTCAGCAGTAGTAGTCAGAAGATAGGACCTGGATCAGACATTGCATAGACTTCATGAGTGTCCTTGTGCAAATTATTTAATCCAAGTCAGGTTCTCTGTCTGTGAAAGGAGTAATAACATTCTGAACTCTTTTTTGGTAAAGAACTCTGAGTGTGTCTGATTAAAATGTAATTTTACAGCATTAAACCAATCTCTGTGGGTCTGTGCTAGGTATCTTTTCCCCTTCTCTTAGGTGGAACTACTAGTGTTTCTGAAAAGCTTGTGCACATTTCCTAGAATTGCTTCTTTTCTGCCAGTTTCTGGAGAAAGAGGTGCCTGACCTGCTTGATATAAAAATCACTCTTTCTTAGTTTCTCATTCTTGTTCGGCATCTGTGGGAAATCTGGGTTGGAAGGAGTCAGGAGAAGCCTTCCTCATGGCACCAGAGCTAAACTTTTTGGACTTCAGCTTGGTGTCTGTTTGCTGTAACATAAACTAACACACCTTGGCAGGGACAGACATAACTGCCTTCCAGAGTGTGTTTGGAAAGACTGTTTTTATTTATTTCTTTACAATAAAAATAGGTTCACAAGTCTCCTCACTGTGTCTCTGCTCTAAATAGAATACAAATTACCTCTTCCTTTTTACCTTCCTGATCCAAAGTAATCCTCATGGAAGAATTATTATGTTGGTTTAGTTCTTCAAATTATTCTAGCTTCAATCTCTGTCTGCAACCCAAAGTATAGATTTTCTTAATTTAGAGAAAGTTGATGGGGAAGTTGACATCTGAACCTTATGAAGTCTACTAGTTCTGGTGCTGGCTTTTTTAAAGTTAGTTAATCAGTACTTATGCACAGTGAGAGTTAAACTAAAAAGAATTTATCTATCTGGTAATGATTTTTCTGTAGTTTGGAGGTGCTTCGTCTCTGTGGAGGACTGGGTAACACACACTAAGAATAACAAATTATGAAGGCAGTTTGTGCTTTTTGTTGGGGATGTGCACACACTCGGAAAAAAAATAAGGAGAAATTTTCTTAAAATATTGTATGACTGGCATCTCTTCCTACTTTTTTTTGTGTGTGATTAAAACAGAAAAAAAGTAGAATAAGTACACTTACACTTTGAATGGAGGGTAGCTCACCTCTTTCCAAACACCAGGGTTTTAGGTAGAGCCAAAATATGTGCATTCCAATCATGTAATACTCTTGAGAAAAACCACATATCTAGAAAATACTTCAGTTATTAAGTTTACAGTTTGGGGGTTATGCTCCTTTCCTGTTAGTGTGGGAAACTCCTATTCAAGTGCTTGCTGCACCACCACTGGAATAGTTTAGTTTAGAGCAGTCGGTGGAAACTGAGTCTTCTATACCCAGTGGAGTATCTGTGGGATGGAAGTTGAATGTGGGTGTGTAGGTTTTTTTGACACACATTATTTTTATTTAATGAAAAATAACACAATATTTTTTTTTAATGTTCAACTCAGAAAAATATTTTGAAATCTAAAAACAAACAAACAAAAAACCCAACAACAAGCAACCCAATAAAAAAAATAATAATCTGTCAGGAAACAAACAAAGAAACAAAAGCCCTTAGAAAGCCCTTAGCAGTCAACATTTGTCCTCTCTGCTTTGTAGGCTGTGAAAAAGTGTCTTTTGAAAACAGATCCCAAATGCTTTCCTTGTCCTGTCTTGTGAACTTCAGAAGATCTCTGAGGTTGGGGATGGTAGTTATAGGAGTGCTTTAAAAGGGGCATGGCAAGTTTTCTCAGCTTTGCTGTAAGGACAGTCAATGAATGCAGTATGTAAATGCTGTCTACTTGGCTAGCTGGCAGAAAGAGGATACCTTTGAAACAAAAAAAATCTCAAATTCAAAAGCAATTTTAAATAGTAACCAAAGGTTACCGGAAGGTGCTGCTTGAAAGCTAATCAAGCACTGTGCACAATTCTGCATTTCTTTACATTGTCTCAGAGTTCTCTTGTTGTCTTGAAACTGTTAGTTTTAAAATGTTCAGTATATCAGGTGAAAAATATAGAAACCTGAGATAATTTAATAACTTGCTGACAGATGATAACCTCTTCAACAAGCTTTGTCACTGCTTATAAAGAGTTGTCACTTAATGGAAACGCTTTTAAAGCTTAAACTCTTTGTAAAGTGAACTTTAATGTTGGGAATGCTGTATAAAACTTTAAAAGCCAAAAGTTCTGCATATATTTTCTATGAAAAAGAGCAAGGGAACGTTCACCACTTTAAGGGGGACACTTCAACACTGAGATCCAAACATATAAATCACACAGATTTTGCAAAAATAAGTAAAAAGCTTCAATAACAGCAGCAAACCATACCAGGGAGAGAAGGTGATTATTACTGATTGGAAAATAATGTTGCTGTGTTGTGGGAAAGCGTTCTGTTGCTGCTTGGAATAGGAGATCATAGTTTATAAGAGTATGTGAGAGTGGATGGAGATCTTCTCTGTTACAACATACGGAGGCTTTAAAATAAAATAGAATAAAAATAAAAGTAAATACACTGACAGAGAAGGAACACTTATTTCATGCATTGCTTGTATTTCAAAAATTGAACATAAGGATGCTCCTGTAGCACTGGTTGAAATGGTTGTAGGGTATAGCTTAGTTAAACCCAGTCTTTTGTGTTATTTTCTTTTTCCCAGTTCCAAAGTGAATTACCAGTTGATCGATTATTGCTTTTGCAAAGTTTGTTCACCTGGTTAATAGCTTGGGTGAACTGTTTTCTACTCAGGTTTTTATAATATCAACTCCTGTTCCCAAGATAGTTAACTAAATCATCACGATTCTGTTTTAGTTCTTTCCCGCAGTTTGCATTTTCAAGCTATCTTCCTATGCAGCTGGTGGCTGTTACACCTAGCTTTCGACATTCTTTAGAAAACTACATTCTCACTTTCTTTCTTCAAGCCTTTTAAGATGCAGTGAGTTCCAAATAATCACTTGCGCAGATGCTCATAAATTTTTTTTTGAGATTCTCATACAGTTCCAATGTGGGCTCAGGCATGTAGATCCTTCAGAAATGCTCAGAGAGAGTGGCCCAATTTAAATTATCTATTGAATGCTGAAACACAAATTGCACATGAAATCCCCAAGCTTCAGGGGTCTCTGTCAGGTCACATCCTACCAGTCACTCAAACATTTAGTCAGTGCTACCCCCATGCACCTATGAAACTGAGGCTGTTTGACACCTCTGAGAATATTTCTCATGTTAGATCTGTTGTAAATGAGCACATGGTCCAGAATAATTAATGGTAACACTTCAGTCCTTTTTTGACAGAGTTGTGTTTCTTATGCAGTTTGCGCTGGTCTGTCTATTTAACTGCAACCAGCCATGCCTGAAAGACAGGAAAGAACAAGACGGACAAGTGTGTCAGTGAGTGAACCTCTTTTCTGTAATTAGAAATGCACAGGGAATAAATTATTCTCCAATTCAAGCTGTCCAGCTCACACTAATAATAACAACCCAAGAAGCAATCTGTTTACAAAAATTAAAACTGAATTTGTGAGACTCTAGTGCAAAACAGGTTTTGCTGCATAGTCCTGTTCTGGTTTATCCCACTTATGGGTCTCTGTCCAGGCATTACAAGTAGTTCGGGCTGGATTGCATGGTGATTTCATGCATGTGGTTTCTATCATGTAAGAGTAGCTAAAACTGCTTTAATCGGAGCCTGTTGCAGCAACTCTGGGCCAAACTCATACTGCTAAGTTAATACTAGGTAAGAAACAATTGCAACAGAAGTATAAGGAATTTATTCGAAGACTTTTTTTTAAGCCTGAGGACACCTCTTAATGTTACTGCGTTCAGTCATCTTCCAACTTGCATGGGAAAAACTTTTTCTGTAGAGGGAAGGAACTGGGAAGGAACCTAGCAATGACTTGGCTTTTGCTTTATCTTTGTTTCCCTAACTAAAATTTTTCTGAGTTCATTTGTATCCCTAATGGATAAAGATTTCATATAAGTTATCCCAAGGTGGGCCTGACAATTCTCAAACCATGATCTAACTAAAATTGGAGGAATCAGGCGGGTTCTGAAGACTCTACCATAAGGCACAGCTGTAAAACTAATGGCTGAACTCTTCCTTCTCTGAACTCTAGGTAAGAGAGAGTTGACAGGATCTTGAAATTTGACACACCAAAGTGACTTGAGGGACTCAAACTGTTTCTGAGCTTTTTTTCTAAACTTTTGTTTCCCTTAATTTTGGATACTTTCTAATGGTAGCACCTGATTAAGATGCAAAAAGCTGAATGTTGGAGAGTGCAGAGCACTCTTACTTGACTTCAGCTTGGCTTGAAGTGGCAATGTCACTCCTTGAGAGCAGATGAGGTGCCAGATAGTTGCCTTTCCAGCAGACAGCCTGAAAATGAGAATGCGCAGTCTCCATTTTAAAACTGGGAAAGTAATCAGGTCTTGGGATTAGATGTGTTACTTATGCACCTTTAGAGCCAAAAGCTATAAAGAAACCGCTCAGAATTCAAGCAGCTGTCATAAAGCATCTCTGACATTTTTAAGCAATCTCAGATCTTTGGATGAAGAGTCATGATAGTAACTCATATTTTTGGAATGCTGAAACATACACAGTGAATTCTCTCTGTCAGACAACATGCTTCAGAAAAGAGTACTGACTAAAAGAAGTCAGCCTAACAGGTATCATTTTTTTTATTATTGTTGTTGAATCTCAACAAATCACTTGAGCCATTTCGTTCTTCATACAAAGCACATGCATTATGGTCAGTTGCTGATCCGATAGTACAGATGAGATCCAGGGGAGAGAACAAAAGCTGTCTGAGGCTTATCTGGCATATTTACGTATTTACATCACTTCAAACCAAGTAGAACAAGCTTGAAGAGTCAATGGACAGTAATTCAGAGTACCTAATTAATTTAATTGCAAACCATGAAATTCTCAAATTAATTTATTATTCAAATATATTCATGCATTTCCCTCCCCCAGGGCATCTTCCCTAAAAAAAAAAAAACCTTGTCTTTTCAGTGCAGTTCAGTTTGCGAACGTCTGAAATGTGAACAAAAGAATAGTGGTGCTGTGTCAGCCCCGTGATCCTTCTAGCGGGGTGTGAGGGAGATGCACAGGGGAGAACATGATGGCCTGCTTGTGCCCTGCCCAGCATTCAGGCAGAAGGAGTTATCCCAAGTTCTGTGTTTCTGGTCATTCTACTGTTTATATAACTAAATATTATACCAATAATAATTGTACCTTATACAATTTTCAAGTTGATTGTGTTCCAGAGCAATGTGCTGTTTACTGTTCAGATTTGTTTTCAGTATCTCTCTGCTAGCTACCTGTGCTTTTGTGGTTTCTATATCTTTTTTTTTTCTTAAAGTCAGCTGCAGCCAAACCTCATCACTCCTCAGGCTTCTAGAAGCAGTAGGAAGCATGGAGAAGAGGGAATGCACAAACCGTTTACTTTCACTCTTCAAATATTGTTTTGTATGAGTAATTGCTGCCTTCCCACAGCTTTTCAGCTCAATGCCTAACATCAACTAATGGGAGGATGTGGGAATAGAGGAAGGACCTGGGGTATTGGGGGGGGGGGAGTTCTTTTTCACAGTCTCTTGCTGCAAAAAGAGCTTTCGAGGTCTGCACAAAAGAGACATAGGTGATTTGAAATTTGATTTCAAACTACTGGTAGGAAATTCCTTCCATGGAAAAAATGGCATGATCTCATTCCTTTTTGACATAGTAATAAGCAAGGCACTTTTTCCTTTTTTTTTTTTTTTTTTTTTTGGATGGCAGAATTGGGTCTGACCTTCAGTCACATGGCACAGTAAATAAGGATGAGTTGATGCTAACACCTCAGCTTGCTACGCCTTCATGTGAACTCAAACTTTTTTTTTTTTTTTTTTTGGATGGCAGAATTGGGTCTGACCTTCAGTCACATGGCACAGTAAATAAGGATGAGTTGATGCTAACACCTCAGCTTGCTACGCCTTCATGTGAACTCAAACCTCTCGTATGACCTGACCTCAAAATAGGACATGTAGAAGCAGACTTCCTGGTGGATTTTTTTGTTTTGCTTTCCCTTGCTTTGTCCAGTTTTCATCCCACCAGTGCCCTCAAACCTTTGATTTGGAGAGCACCCCATGGCATTGCAGGTGTTCTCTTGTTGCTCTGGCTCCTTTGGATGCTTTTGACTGGCAGCTGCTCAGCGATCTGGTGCCGACATCCCTGTTCCTTCTCACCTGTACTCTCACCTGTTATGGCACTGGGGTCTTCTCCATTTGCCCCACTGCACACTGTGCTCCAATCCAGTCTTCCTGCACACCTCAGGAGAAGCAGTTCTGCTTCCTGGCTCCCTCCAAGATCTGTCACCCAGCCTCGCTCCGTGATGCATTATTAAGCATGCAGCAGACGCCAAGTGAATTTGGTGGAAACTGTATTCAAAGAGTATTTCTCTCTCAGTGCCTGTGGGCTGCTGCTCCCCTGCTCTCCAGTTTGCTTCTGTACATGCAGGTGTGCATGTTTGCATCTGTGTGCACTGGAGATTTGGCTACTGTGAGAATCATCACTGGCTGTGTCCTTGCACACTCTCTGCTCTTTGTCAAATCTGCTGTTTTTTCTATCTGCCAGCTAGATGATGTCTGCACTGCATTTAAGGAACAGTGGGGACATCCAGTGGTCACATGGGTTAAAATTAATTACTCCAGATTCTGTCAGCAAGATCAGATTTCCAAGCTTTCTTGTTTTTTCAGCGTTTGACTTGTTTTTCATCATAGCTCATTATGCTGTAAAGTGCCTGACAGAAGGTTGGGATGACTTCTTTCTCTCTTGTCTTTTTCTTTTTTTTACCCCCTATGTGATGTTGTTTCATACCTATCAGCAGCTGAAATCTTGAAATTGGGTCTTTCTCAGAAGAAAATGTGGGTATCTTTTAATTGCATTTCAAATGAAGAATTTGGGAGAAATATTAAGGGAAATATTGGCTATTATTCCAAATGCACAACACTGGAATAAGGAGTAAATATGTTATCTGTTATGAGGATAGACAGTCTTCAAAAAAAAAGTTTCAATGAGAAATAATCACAACTTGAACTTTTGATACAACTTTTTCAATTTATCTCATACAAAATTCATGTGTACCTCGGTTCATCCTGGAGTCTGTAATGAGACTGAGAGGAGCTGTCTCGCTCCCTTTTCCGAATGTGCTGGTGATCAAATTCAGTCACTTAGCTGGTGCCATTTCGGGAGCTCCTAATCTTCTAGTTAGCATCGGAACAGCAAAATGCCTATCTGCTGCGCATCAGAGTAGCCAACTTTGATGCTCCCTAGTTTGGTTCAGATATGTGAAAAAAAAGAATATGAACCCTCCAGGAATAAAGAGAGCATATGGAAATTTAATTTCATTTCTTTTTTGTTATTATTGTTAGAATAAAAGAAAGATTATTTTATGTAATATTGTAATAATCCTCTTAGCTCACCTGATTCTGGAAACACTGGCTTTTTGTTGTTGGCAAACTACAAATTAATTTAAATTAAATCTGATTGCTCCTGTGCAGTTTTTTGTTTCCACGTTGAGATAAAATTTGTGGAAGCCTTGGGAGAAATTCTTGTAGAGGTCACCGGCCTAATCATAAAATGTCTTTAAAATTTTTATGGTCCTTTAATAGAGTGCTATTGGATAATTCCTCCAGGAAAAGATCTAGCTCTGTAATAAAACCTTGTGAAGGAATTCTGCAGCTTTGGTACAGCTCTCAACAGCTCTTTTCCCCAGATTTGCATGTGGTACCTAAGTGCAGTGACCAGTACAAATTCCTTAAACGTCTGCAAAAAATATAATGCACAAATTAAGCAAGAGGAGTGCAATGGATTTTAAATATTACAATGACAAAAGATTATGACAATTTAAATGAGGAAAATCCTTATAAGGAAAAAAGCATTTATATAAATGCATCTGACAGCTGAGCATGTTTCATTAAGTTACATCCTCTTTATTCCTGAAATGACAGTTGGCTTCTCCCAGTGTATCATGATGGTCAAATTTCATAAATCCTTAATCCCTCCTGGGTAATGGGGGCGGTGGGAATGCCAGACTGAAAAAAATTGTGTTGTTCTCTCATTTTGTGTTCTTCTTTGTCCATATTCTCCCAGGAAAATTAATCTTCAAAACTTGGAACAAACATCATGTGGCAAATTATGGGCATATGTGAATTTATGTTAAAAATGTATTTTCACATACCTACCCAATTCCTAAAAATGAGGCTCTTTTCAGGCCGGCTCTGTACCTTATATTGTCTGATGGACATCTGCTCAACATTGAACATTCTTACTGATACCAAACTTTGCAACAAACTTATTTCTAAGGACAGAATAAATGTTGTGTACATGTTTTTTTACACATCACTGTCAGTAGTACATTGACCATTCTTCTCTCTTTCAAAAAAGAAAAAAAAAAAGGCATTCTAGGACATGTGAAGGGGTAGTCAGAAAGTGTTAGGACTACACATCCTGGGTAGCCAGTCATCCATCTGCTCAGAAGCAGAGCTCGGTTCTGTGAGGCAGCTCACCTGTTTCCTCCTCCGCTTCTTTCTGGAGGGAGCTGCTGCTTATACTTAACATCTCCAAACAACCTACGGTAATATGCATTTGAAGTTCTGCCAAAGGAAAGTGTAACAGCGTTTGACAGTAGCGGATATTGTGAAGATAGGAAGGTTTTTTTGTTTGTTTTTTCATTTCTTGAGATGAGCCTTTCCGTTTTTGCTTGAAGTTTTGCTTGATTAATGCATTCATTAAAGAGAAGTGACGGTAATGATTAAACAAAAACATCTTTAAAATGCAGAGTTCATTTCAACCCATTTGGTTTTGTTGCGCACAAATTGGATTGGCATTGCATCCTGCACAGCAGGTACTCCACTTGAAATCAAAGACAGATGCTTTTATAGGATTAGAAATGATATCTTGAGGGGTGGAGGAAGAGACTGAGGTGGGGGTTACTTTCTCTTTTTTATAGTGCTTTTTAGTAAAAATGCCAAATGAATAGTGATAATACTGCTGTTTTGTCTGCCTTGAGAACTAATAATATTGTTTGCTTACAATTAAAAGGAAATAAAAGCTCCATTGTAACTTGAATTGTTAACAAATCAAGAACACTTAATTGAGAATCTTTCCCTCATAAATAGCTAATGGCACCTGCATCTATTTGAATTGTAATGCTAAATATCTCTGAATGAAAATAAATATTTGACTGCTGAGTCATATCAGGAAGCCACATTAAATACTTATTATTATTATTATTATTATTATTATTATCCTGCCGTGTACGTATCTTTAAGAGATTCACAGAGAGTTTACCCTTGTACGTGCTCAAACAGAAACCCATGAGGGAGCTGCAGCATGGAGGGGATGGTAGTTGGTTATGATGAATACAGCCAACACACATCTCTTGAATGGGTGATCTCAGAGAGTGTGTTGCATGCAGAAGTGCTGAAGGTGCTGATCTTCCTCAGATGCCCTCTGGTCAGTTGACTATGCAACCAAAGAGAGGGACAGGCTTTGGCTCACTGGTGGTACCTTTCATTTAAAATGCCCATTTGGATGTCTTTAGGAGATGTGATCTACACGAGTCATGACTGAAAATCAAGTTTGGGTGAAATATCACCTTAAGCATGCAGAGCCCATTAGCAAACGACAAGCCAACATTTCCTGCAGAACATTTTGAGATTGTTTAGCACGTAAAATGATCATATCATACTATGTTGACTTTGGTCCCGAGAACTGGAGTATGTATGTTCCCAGTATTCTGATATGCCTAATCATCCAATATTTCTGCACACTACAGCTTTTCAATTAGTGACTACTGCAGCTAGCACTGTTCGTTACTTTCCACATAGCCATAAATATGCAACAGAATGGACTTCCAAAACACATCATATTTAGTCTCTTTCTAAAGATGGTTTGAAGAGCTGCTTCTGCCTCTTGGCACCACAAAGCATGAAAAAGGTTGGATTTTGCCATTATAGATAAATATATATATATATATATATATATAAATCTGTATTATCTTTAGTCAAATCTTAGCCTGGGCAGTAAATAACAGAATTGAAAAGAGGAGCAGCTTTCTGAGAAAATATATTTTTTTTCTTTTTTTGCAGTGTTGTTAATTTCCTTAACATGTCCAAAGATTTTGATTACATTCAGAGTTCACTTCTGTGTGTTATTCAAATACAACAGATGGAGTTTTGTTAGCCCCCAGCAATTTGTTGTTGCATTTTGAAACAATAAAGAAAGAAACGCTGGGAAACAAGAGAGAAATACCACATATTCCAAGCATTTCAAATTTTTATCCACTTAATTTCTTTTGACAATATTTTGTCGAGTACTTTGAGCTTCATCTCAGTTGTTACTATCAGTTACTTCAAGATTATAAGAATCATGACTGCAATGGACTCCTGTTTGGACTTTAATTTCTGGTTTCCTTTTGCCTGATTTAGAAAAGTCTTCAGAGAGGGTCTGAGATGTGCCTAGTATAATTTGCATGAGTATGGTGTGACCGACATGATTTTTTCAACTGTGGAGTCCTAAAATTCCCATACAGAGTTTGTATCTCTATTCTTATAGTTAATTTTTTCACATTTCCTACATTGTCTCTTTAATGCATACGGTTTATCTAGGCTAAGAACTACATTTTGATTTTGTTGATCATATCATAGTAAGAAATGGCATTTTGTCATTCATTATTTCACTGATGCAGAAATACTCTTAGTCTGCAAATTATAATTGTAGCCCAAGACTCCTTCCTGACTTTACTTACAAAGCTGATCTCTACTGCAGATTTAACCATTTATTTTTCTCTTTTTTTTTTTAATTTTGTTTTTTTTTTCACTTCTTTCAATTTTGTCTAGCACTAAAATTCTTTATCTATGTTCCATATGAATGTTAAAATGAATTCTAGACTGGGTTATTTTATTTTTATCTATTTTTCAGAATAAAGGATCAGTCTTAACCTATATAGCTCAAATGGTCTGGACCAAGGGAATAAATCAGTCAGCTTCTGTAGCATATTTTTGCTTGTCCTACTTGAGGAACAAACTTTGTCACTTATCTATAAGCATTCTTTCACAGTGACTATCGCATTCAGTTGTTAAACTCCAGACTCCCAAGGAATGTGTTCATTCTTAGAAATGAATATAGAACAAAAAATAGAGGTCAGGAATTGTAGAGGGTGATTTTCTATCCCTAGGAGACAGTGAAGATCAACATTTTTGCATAAGAAGAATCAGGTTGCTTTTTCTTCTCCTGTTATTAATATATAAGCTATTTAAATGGTTGAGATTTTCAAGAACTCAGTAATAAATGTTTGCTTTCCATTGAACTTTTGAGAGAGATGCATTCTTTTAAATTAATGAACAGAGAAACAGTTTGCTTACTCAAGAGCAGTATCCCCATTAAGAAAAGATGTGGTATTTATCATGAAGCAATCAACTTAATTGCCTTCGATTATGAATTTGGCTTGGATTTTTGGGTTTCCGCCACCACGGTTTTTAATAGCACAAATGAATTTTTCATAGAATGAGAATGAAAATAAGTTCAAAAATTATGAATTCAAAGATAAATTTTTCCACTGTGCATTCTTCTGGACTCCTGCTGGAAATCACTGAGTCATATGTTGTTATTGCTTGTCAGAAGAACCATCCAGATGGGAAGTCTTTCTGTGTTAGCAGAGGCTGTAGAAAGGCAGAAACAGGGAAACAATCCTGAGGTCCCCCAAAGGCAAATACAAGAGGCATGTGATCAACCTTGCATGGGGACTTGAGGACTTTTACTTCTGCATGATTTCAGTACTAGCTCAAATATCTATATAGTCACGGTACTGTGAGCTTTGTCCCTGACCCATGTAACTTTTCAAGCTTATTTTCTCCATTGTAGCATGGAGTCAACATCAGGTTGAGCAATTCCCTTCTTCTCATTTTGAAAATAGGCTACTTCAGATCCACAACTGAGAAGATACAAATTGTTTATATGCACAGTTAGAGAAATGGAGGTGACAGATTTGAGGGATTTCCATTCTCAGAAGTACATTTCCTTCTTTCCTCTCTTTCTTTCCAATCCCTTCTGCATGAGAACCATGTGCTTCCTGCTGGGTGGATCTGAGCTCTTACTGTTTGCAAAAATTAAATCTGAGGGCAGCAGTGAGGTGGGGTTTGCCTCTTCTCCCAGGTAACACAGTGATGGTTACAAGATGGAATGGCCTCAAATTTTGCTAGGGGAAGTTAAGGTTGGATATTAGAAACAATTTCTTCTCAGAAACAGAGGTGAGGTGCTGGAACAGGCTGCTGAGGGAAGTGGTGGGGTCACTGTCTCTGGAGGTGTTTAAGGAAAGAGTAGATGTAGTACTTAGTGACATGGGTTAGGAAGCAATACTGGAGGTAGATGGATGGTTGGACTGGATGATCTTAGAGGTCTTCTCCATTGTTATGATTCTATGAAAACAGTGATTTAACACAGCTCCACAGTAAATAAGACAACTACCTAACAAGATTTGAGATGGCAAAGTATACTTAATTTACTGCATAGAGGGTTAAAGACTCATCCAGAACACCCTCCCATTGAGTCACAAAGTTCGGAGTGGACGCCTTGCTTTCTAAGAAACAGAAGCAATAGAAGAAATGCTTTCCTGAAGGCAGTTCTCTAGCACAGTAACATCACTAAGCAGCTGAGAAGAACCTTTGCCATTTTAACTGGGACCAATTGGCAATTTATTGAATCATAGTTTTTTTCATCTTAAATTATAGAATCACCAAAGTTGCAAAAGACCTCTAAGATCATCCAGTCCAACTGTCCACCTATCACCAATATTTCCCACTAACCATGTCCCTCAGTACAACATCTAAACATTTCTTGAGCACCTCCAAGGATGGTGACTCCAGAACCTCCCTGGGCAGCCTGTTCCAGCTCCTGACTACTCCCTCAGAGGAGTTTTCCTAACATCCGAACTGAATCTCCCCTCATGTAACCTGAGGCCATTCCCTCTAGTCCTATTGCTAGTTACATGGGAGAAGAGGCTGACCCTCGTTTCAACACAACCTCCCTTCAGGTAGTTGTAGAGACCGATAAGGTCTCCCTGAGCCTCCTCTTCTCCAGACTGAACAATCCCAGCTCCCTCAGCCACTTCTCATAAGGCCCATTCTCCAGACCCCTCAACAGCTTCGTTGCCCTCTCTCTGGACATGCTCCAGAGCCTTGATGTCTTTCTTGTAGTGAGGAGCCCAAAACTGAACACAGTACTCAAGGTGCAGCTTCACAGTGCTGAGCGCAGAGGGATGATCGCTTCCCTGCTCCTGCTGCAAGCACTATTTCTGATACAAGCCAGGATGTCATTGGCCTTATTGGCCACCTGGGCACACTGCTGGCTCATGTTCAGCCCAGCATCAACAAATAACCCCAGGTCCATTTCCTCTATGCAATAATATTTTATAAAAAAAAAAAAAAATGCAAAAATAATTGCAAAGCACCCCTTAACTTTTTGTACTAGTAAGCAAATTTTTGGTTACCTGAAGTATTCTGCTATGGACCAGACATTCACAACCAGCATTTCACCCCGTAATTTACATATCATTTTCACTTCTTTCTCAGTTCCTGTGGTCAAAACAGATCACCAGAGTTAATTTTTAGAGAGATTCAGGAGATTTCTAAGAATAAAGAACTACTGAGAATGATGTAGACGTTTGGGTTTTTTAAAACAAAACAAAAAAAAACTCATATTTGTGTTGGCCTTTCTGCATTGAGCATTGATTTCCCAGTTGGATTTGCTGTTTTGAGGGACTGCTTTTATTTTTTGTTGTTGTTCTATTTTAATAGGCAATTTATCATGCAGTTTTTAATGCCTCTGATTTTCATGGTTATGCTATTGAAAGACTATTTCAGAAAACATATTCCAGTATGTATTTGAAAGCTGTAACTTAATTCTAAGTAAAACTTAAAATTCTTCATATCTCCCATATCTAAAAAATTAATTTTGAGGCCAACCTAATTTAGGAATCTTATAATCTAGGAAAATCAGGCTGCTGTCTGACACACGTTAGTAAATGCTGACTTCTCCCAGTGGTAAATGCTGCATGTGCTTGTAGCTGTCATGAGATCATGCAGATGTGTTGTCTGACAATAGTTGTATTTTTGACTTACCTGTCAAATCTGAGAGGAGGTGTTGATGGTATGCATGGTTCAAAAGGGATGGAGGTGAATGAATACCGTGTATGTCTGAAAAAGACAGCTGGAAATGTATGAGTTAAATGTATATTGTTTTGTAGTAGGGTAAATTTTTAATCCCATTGCAAATGTACTTTTTTGGTGAAGGAAGTAATTGATATTTGGGACACAGAGGGACATAAATATTTTATTCAATCTCCTAAATATAAAAGGAGTCATGTGGGTTCTTTCATGAACTTGTATGTTTGAAAGGTTTAAGATGAAGGAATTTATTCATGAATGTCGAGAAGCAAAGATACCATCAGCAACAACAGCTGCCTAAATCAGTAGAGACAGTAGTGACTTACATAGGTTTGGTTTAGATCTGCTTTTACTTTTGTGGGAAGAGAGCTTGTAAACACTCACTCTTTTGAAAGTAAGTAAAAAAAATCTCTGCAGGTGGTGACACACCTTTTTCTCTTAGTTGACTAAATCCCATCACCAATTCCTGTGTTCTCGTCCTTCCTTGGCACTGACAATATGGTACAGAGCTACTAATAAGAACTACAAGGAAAGCCTGGATTTTTTTTGAAAGGAACTTTTTTTCTGAGACGCTAATTGATCCCTCCTTGACAGAGCAGAAGTGGCACAAGTTAACTGCATAGGATTTGGTGTTCATTTTCTTGAATAATATGGTTGTTGGTTGTTTTTTAAAACTTTGTGTTCAGGCATTTAAAAACCAGAAAATATCGAAATGACACAGTGGTCTTGCATTTAGTAATATGGCAGGAAGAAGTGTGTCAAGGTAGATGCAAGTGGTCCATGACACCACTGACTGTTCTGAGTTAGAAAATTAAAACATCCTCCCAGTCCCCCCTATTTTTATAGAACCATAGAATCATTTGAGTTGGAAGGGACCATTAAAAGCCATCCAGTCCAACTGCCCTGCAGTGAACAGGGACACCCACAGGTAGATCAGGTTGCTCAGGGCCCCGTCCAGCCTGACCTTGGGTGTCCACCACCTCTCTGGGCAACCAATGCCTCACCACCTTTATTGTGAAAAACTTCTTCCTTATATCCAGTGTAAATCTCCCCACTTTTAGTTTGAACCATTTCCCCTTGTCGCATCACAACAGACCTTACTAAATAATTTGTCCCCTTCTTTCTTACAACCCCCCTTTAGATACGGAAAGGCCACTCTTAGGTCTCCCCGGAGCTTTCTCTTCTCCATGCTGAACAGCTCCAGCTCTCTCAGCCTGTCCTAAAAAGAAAAAAATCCGGTGGCATTTCCTAACACATACGCATACTGTTTTTTCTTTCAAATGAGAACAGAAATGTGAAGGGTGTAGAGGAAACCCAGCTCTCACTTGTGTTCACCCTGTTGATATGCAGTGATGTGGGACTGCTGCTTGCTCTGCTGTGCCTGAGCAGAGCTTGTACCCATGGCCAGTCTCTTGTAAGGGACAGATGTGATTAGAGCAAGATATTGAAATAGTGTAGCAGGAAAAAAAGAGTTGCAAGTGCCTTCAATTCACTGTATTCAGTTCACTCCACTTTACTCTTTCTTTACAAACTAGCCCCTGACAATCCCCACCTATGCATGTGCGAAGACAGAGTGGGGCACAGCCCCAGTCTAACCCAGGAGGCAGGGGAGATGTAGCAGGCGTGCAGATGTGAAGCAGAGGTGTGAGCATCATCTTGAACACAGTTAGCAGGGGGTTGTCAGCCCTGTCAGAGCCTGTCCCCTCCTCTCAGCTTCCGCCTGGTTAAACAGAGGATACATCGAGAGTTGTTTTGAAAAATCTCACAAAAAGCAAGTAAAATTGATTCACTACATTTGACTGGTGCATTGCATTGTGTGCTCCCTGTTTATCCAACTTTGTTAATGTTATTATCAATCCCTCAAGAAAATATTTTGCTTAAAATCTGTGGTGTAGCCTCCGTTCTTTTTTTCTCTCATTATACTGCTTGCTGCCATTTAAGCACAGCACACTGCTTGAAAAACCTTTGAAAATATAGATTGAGTGATCTATCTCTTTTAGGCCACTCAGTGGTGAAATTTCTACTGTACTACTTTATTGTGACATTACCTGACTAGATAAAACCATTTTCTGTCTGAGAAAGGAGAGAAGCTGGCAGCGTCTACATAAATCGCATTACTCATTTCATGCCAAGACAGGGGTTCCCAAAGGGAGACCCTTGGGGACACTTCCCTCCTCAACAGAAAACAAACAGAGAAGCAGCCTGTTTCTGAGGGATGGGGATGATCAGTTTTGTAATGTTGCTGTTATTGCAATAAATGTTTGTGGTCCAACTATTACAGTTTGGTTTAATAGCAGCAACCACAGGCTCTGCCCTGAGCTCTGAAGTAAGACTGAGACATTGTCTATAGCTGCCTGAGCCAGTTAGGGCCAGGGAAACACAGGTGATGATGTGGGGATGGGCCCAAGAACAGCTCCCAGAGGCTCTCAGCACAATCCAAGGAAGACTCACTATGTCTCCAAGCCTCACAAATATGATCAGCCAGAGACCAGATGCAAGCTTGGCTGAGCCAGGCTCTCCTGTAACCCAATATATGCAGTGGAGGTCCATGAGGTCGCAGTCCATCCATCACACCCCGTTACTTTGTGACATCCAATACTTTTGCTCAGTGCTGTCACTCTGAGAAAGCCAGAGAGGAACTATTTATTGGGAGAGAAGTGATAGGACGAGGGCTAACAGTTTAAAGTAAAAGAGTAGATTTAGATTGGACTTGGATTTGGATTTGGAAGACATTCTTTCCTATAGGGGTGGTGAGGCACTGGCACAGGCTGCCCGGAGAAGCTGTGGATGCCCCATCCCTGTTAATGTTCAAGGCCAGGGTGCATGGGCCTTGGGCAGCCCAGCCTAGTGGAAGGTGTCCCTGCCTTTGGCAGGGCAGTTGGAACTAGATGATCTCTAAGGTCCTTTCCATCCCAAACCACTGCATTAATCTATGAACAGGCAGCCTAATAGCTATTAGAAAGTAAAGCACGTATGAAAGAAATACACCATCCTTTTCCCAAAACACTTGACATCACCATTGGACTCCAGTTCCATAGAAATGAATGGATATTTTAAAAGAATATAATACAGGTCTGCTCATGCCAAAATTACTACTTCTTATGGGCTAGTTAGATATTACCGTCCAGTATTAGTGTGGCAGCTGCCAGATCAGTTTGTGAAAGCACTAGCTTTTGGTTACACTATTTTTTTTTTTGTGAGCTGTTCACCCACTAAACCCTAATGTGCTTCATAAAAGGCAGGTAAAATTCTTATCCTTGTTTTCCAGATGGCAGACAGCAATCTTTAGAGATAACTGAATGGTGGAGGTGGGCAGGATTTCTGGCCAAAAAAAAAAAAAAAGTCAGAAAACATTTATTCATTAAAGCTCTTTTGCAGAAGCATATGCTTTGATGAAACTGCTGGCACAAAGTTTTTCCTGTGTCTGGAACAGAATTTAAAGTAAGGACTTCTGTGCTAGTTGAGAAGCAAATATGGGCCTTCTTCTATCACTGCACAGGGCCACTCATCTGGAGGATGTCAGGCTGCAAAACGGAGCACCTATTGCATGCACAGCCTGTGTAGCACAGCTCTGAGCTCACCTCCTCAGTTCAGGCACTGCATGATCATGAACTGGGACCTTCTGTTACCCTTGAGAACATCCTAAGCTCTTAGCCTCTGGTGTGTTGCTCACCTTTTTCCCCACAAATTTTTAAAATAGTCTTTTTGCAAAGAACCTACAGCTTCCCACCTCCCAGCACACACACCAGATAGTTCATTTTTCTTAAGGCTTTGGTACAGCATTAGCAGAGCTGAAAAGAGAAAGCCTTTCCAACTTGGCTACTGGAGAAGGCTGTCTTGTCACTACAGAGGCAAGTGCCTGCTGCTTGTACAGTAGGGACACCACGGAATCCATTGAATCATCCAGGCTGGAAAAGACCTTCAAGGTTATCATATCCAGCCAGCAGCCTGACCTACTGAGTCCCATCACTAATCCGTCTCCCTTACTGTCACATCCATGCATCCTAAATACCTCCAGGGATGAGGACTCCACCACTTCCCGAGGCAGCTCGTTCCAATGCCTCACCACCTCTCTGTGAAGAAATTCTTCCTGATATTCAATCTAAGCCTTCCATAGTGCTACTTGAGGCCATTTTGTTGCATACTGTCACTTGTCAGCAGAGGAAAGAGACCAACACCCATCCTGCTACAACTTCCTTTCAAGTAGTTATAGACAGCAATGAGGACTCCCTTCAGCCTCCTCTTCTCCAGACTAAACAGCTCCAATTTCCTCTGCCACTCCTCATAACTCTCCTTTTCTGGTCCCTTCAGCAGCACTGTTGCTCTTAGACCAGCCAGCCAGCTGGTCCTTCAGAGCAGAGCCCTGGGGCAGCCCAGGTCATAGTGCCATCAGGTGCTGAGGTGGTAACTGAAGGCATGGTGCTGCCCAGGGCTGCCTTTTGTTGCTCTGCCCAGGCCCAGTGCTTGGAGTTCCCTCTGTGTAGCTGGGAGTGAAGAGTGGGCCACGTTTTCAGACTCTGCTTTGCAAGAAAGGCCTGTGGTCTGTCCTTTCCCAGAAGGCTGTGTGGGGCTTTCCTCATGCCTTCGCCAGGCATGTACTTGGAATCACGCTGGGGATAAATGCAAAGCAGTTTAATAGTGTAAAATAGAGTGGGCTGAAGAGCTAGAACTTAGAATAATTATTTGTACTTGACAGAGAAAACACTTTGTTCTGTCCTATCAGTAGCTGCTGGGAAGGAACTTCTGGCAGAGCCCTAGAAAACAATAACTGTCTATGCACGGTACTTTCGGTGCCACGCTGCCCTTCTGAGCCTCTAGAAAGAAGCTTTTACTTTTCTCTTTTGAAGGAGGCTTTGATCTGCAATGAACTACCACAACACTAACAGTAATGTTCTGCTTTTCTTAGTGCCTACGTCCCAACACAGAACTCCTGTACAGAGACTGAAGGAAACAACCAGCTGCACCTGAGCAGTGGGTAGGTTAGTCTGCCTTTTCACAAGTGGGGGAAACAGAGATCTGAAGGACTAGGAGATGTTCTCACAGACACACAGGAGGCCTGCCGTGCACCAGAGACCAAGCACAGGAGCATTGGCTCCTTCAGCATGCAGACTGCGCTTGGCACCATGCAAGGAGAGCACTGCCAGCCTCCTGATGGATGCTCTGTTCCTGCCTCGCCTGCATGGCCACATCCCCATCTAGAGGCTCAGTACTGGAGGAGGAAATTAAAACACAAAAAAAAAAAAATGCTACCTTTTGCAGCTGGTTTTGATTCTGTTTTTTTTTTTTTTTTAAACACAGTTCTTTATTCTTCTTTTTCTTTTTTCTTTTTCTTTTTCTTTTCCTTTTTCTTTCTTTTTTGGGGGGAGGGCACTTTGTTTTCCAGCTCCATCCAAAATACCCAGGACTCTGTAGTTGGCTGATTAGTGTCTTCTGGGGTCTTTTCTCCTTTGATAAAATGCTGCTGGCTGTTCTGTACCTGCTACTTTATGTCCTTCCCCCCCTCATATATTTCTATCTATATCATATGGAAAGGATCAAACAGTTTTGATTTTTCCCAATGATACTGAGAAATGCAATATTTATCACAGGTTACTCGCAGAGAAGAAGAAAGGGGAATCTACGAGTGTTCCCTTCAGCTGTGTTTCTGTCAAGGCACGGTATACATCCCAGTCCACCTCTATTTGGCTCAGTGTGTTAGTTCTGCTCACTACAAGCTGTAATGCAGCAAGACTGATCAAGTTGGTTGCCCACTGGCCATGCGAAGGAGGAAAAACAACCAATGCTGGTTGTTAGTTATCCCCACTAAAGTGCTAAACAAATCTCCCAGCAGCTAAACTCTCTTCCCTTTTTATTACTCGCTGTACCTTGTAAATCAAATATTTATTAACTGAAAACAGCTTTGCTCGCTGACTGATCTTGCAAACACAGGACAAATCCGCCGCAGCTGGCTACTAGCCAATTGCTTATTCAGGCTGCTAAAGGAAATCAGCCTGCTGGAAAGACAAACTATGTGATGATTCCCCCTCCCCCCCCCCCCCCATTCTGCTCAGGAGCAAACTGCTGGCATCACTGCTTTGCCTGCCATCTTTACCTTTCATGAAAGCGAGCGTGTCTGAATGAGGTCACTACTGCTCTTTTGAAGAAGACCTTTTTTCCATCGCACCGGTGTCAAAACAAAGCTTTCGTGGTTTGAAATCGCACGAGCAGACACAGATGTTGTTTCAATTAGCATATCAGGTCCATCACACAGTGAAATGAAAAGATCTTTTAAGTATCTGTTTCCATGATTGCCGTCTGATCATCTCTTACCATCTCCTGTCTTCTGCCTGCATGTTAATACATGGAGGTCCTCAACAGTCTGGCTGCAGCAAGCTAAAAGCCCTTGGATGATGAGGGATAACAGCGTACAAAGATTTTTGCATTGCTTCAGGCATCACATTTTGTCACTCTAATGAAGGTAATTTGCTGGCCGTTGCCTAATAACTATCCCTGGGACCCCAAAGTGACAATGCAGTTGTATGCAGTCACTGAGAAGGAAGCAACAGAACATAGACTGAGGCATCTAAGCGACTCTAAAAGAAGCCGCTCATGGGTGCTGTTTTTCCTCTCAGGAACACCAGAGTTGATGTCTGCAAGCATGATTGTTGCAGTGAGCACATGCAGCTGGTCAGACAGGCAGGTTTCAGTGCCCCTTCTTGCAGCTGAGGATCCACACCTCATGCCCTGAAGTTTTGCTTAGCAACTCTGCACACTTGGCACTCCTGCCGTCTGTGGTTGGATCGATTTCTCTGGTTATTACACCAAAAGGACTCCATTAATGCTTCGTGTAACTACTTTTGTTCTCTCTCTCTAGCAGTAAGAGAAAGAAGTACACAGAGATTTAAAGCAGCACTTTCGCCCAGCCTGAGGCAGCAGCCGGCTCCTGGGCATATACGCCTTGTTTTCTGCAAGCACACATGGGTTGCTCACTTCCCCTCTGTCTGGGCGCTACCACTTCTGCTGCACTCCAAGCATCTTAGCCCTCTCTGAATGCAAATATCTGTGCAGTAAGTAGCAGTATCCCAAGTACTGGTTTGCTCTGTGGGTCACAGTCATCTCCAGGTCCTTCAACTGAGGCTGCACTTAGAGCAGGAGGGGGTCACTGCTGGAAGGGGATGGGGACATTGGTACGTGTTACTGAAGTCAGGGGTGGCTCTCCAAGGATGGATGGGTTCTCGTCAGGCTAGCCACATTTTTTTTCAAAGGCTAAAAAACGTAATAATGTCTGGGTCTTCTGACCTATCCCCTTGTGAAATATTGCTATTATTTTCACTTTTTCATTTTTATACCTTTAGATATTTTAAGATAGATATCCTCTGTCTTTAATCACTTTGCCAAGCTGGAAATATTTACATACAAAAAAATCTACATTTTATATTTGTGACAAGACAGATGAGCATTACTGAGCAAGCAGCAACTGCCAGAACCCACAAATCTCTGCGTTTGTTTTACATCCAGTGAACAGAGACAGTATATTTTATAGTGTACATTAACAAGATGGTCATCTGAGACTACTCATTTAGATAGCAAATAGCCAACGAGTTATTGTTGCTTTTTAAAAATGCTTTTTGAATGTGCATGAACTGTTGCCTCAAAAGTTCCCTGCATGCATAGCAAGAGTGGAGTAGGGAAATGCATGCAATCCATGAAGAGCTACTCACTGTCTGTGTCTGTTACAGCCAAAACAGGGGTTATTCCATTTAAGGGCACCTTAAGACTTATGTGATATATTTAGATAATATTGTTCTGAGCTTTAGTAATTAGTGACTTTGTAAAACTATTTGATAGGATACTATATCTGACTACACCACAGGCTTGTCTACCCATGCAAGATGATTTGACTGATGAAGACATGGGTATTGCAGATGGGGCATTCTTGCACAAGGCTTTCCTGTTGCAACAAAGTGGTGCTTCATAAAAAAAAAAGGGGGGGGGGGGGAGTGGGGAGGAAGCCTAGTGTTGTATATTGTGATGAATTTCTTATGCCTGGGAACAGGCCTTGTGTACCAGTAAGCCAGGTATCACCTGTAGGTTCTGTGCACCTCTCACAGGAACTCTTATTTACTTGAAGTATGCTCCACCTAGGAAGTGAGAGGACGCACTCCAGATGAGTGTCAGAGCCAGCCTGGGGAAACAAAGCCTTAGATATATATCATATATCCATTCTGCCAGCTAATGTTGTCCAGCCATGTGAGTTAGCCTAACATAGACAGATAGTAATGGATTAGCTGCTCTAGAGCAGATATATTATTGGCAAGTAATCATTTGCAACCTACTGTGGTCTTCCCACTCAGAATTTTCCAACTGAATTTCCCCGCACACCATCATCCTAGCACCATCTAGTGTCAAGCCTGGAGACTCATGTATCGTTAACTGGGGAATACAGTCAGCTAGGGGGGAAGTCAAATATGGTTGGTTTTGGTGGTGATTGGTTGGGGTTTTGGGTTTTTTTTCTTTATTTTTTTTTGTTTGGATATTAATGGAGGGGATTTTTTTGTTTTGTTTTGTTATGTTTGTTGGTTGGGGGAGGGTTTGTTTGTTTGTTTGTTTGTTGTTTTTTTCTGGTTACCATGGACTCCTACAGCAGCTTCCCAAAAATCTGCAGCTGCAACAGCCAGACAGTTGCTTTTATTTCCAAATCCTACCACCTTCTTAGCAAGATAGTCTTCTCTTGAATGTCTGAAATCTCTGAGTAGAAAAGGGTAATAAGTGGGGACCGCATTTTCTCAGTGGGAACATTGAAATCCTCACTTTTGTGGAAGTGTATCTTGGCTGAACGAATGAGTGCACAGAGGTATTGAGAAGAGACTTCATGAAACATGCAGGCTCTTAAATGGAGGTGGCAAGACAACACAGCAGTTAAAATGCTGCTGCTCAGGAGTGCTGGCTTATTTCCAAGTGGATAGAGCAATGGAGAGCAGCGTGTGCCTCAGAGAATGAGACCATAGTCACCTGGTAGTGTGAGCTGGCATGCGAATCTACAGAAATTATTGCAAAGTGTCTTGTGAAGTCAGAAGCACAGCAAGAACGCTGGCATTCCTGAAGCTGGTCTCTGCGCAGTGTGTGCCATGCTAGCTTATTGCCAAGTGCTGAGTTTATTAACATTACAGAGCCAGGAATGCGCATTTGTTGCCCTTCTGTTGTACTGACTCTAAGGGGTTAAGTCTTGCAGTTTGAAAAGTAAAACTCTGTGTTAGCAGATTAGTTATTATACATAGAAATGACTAAAATCTGACAGTCACATGTCTCCTGGGAAGGACAGCTCATGAGAATCAGATAACAATAAGGAAAAAATACGCTTTGGGGAAAACTTTCCGAAATTTTTAGTAGTTGTCTACAGTGTGTTTTCTCCTTATGTCTAGCATTAGCTCCAGACAAGAGGAATACTTTTACTAGGTGCATCTCCTGATGCATGTATATGGCTCTCCACACCACAGCTGGCCGCTTATCATCTCAGCTATGGACAGCCCTAGCTGCTCGCATGGAGGTGCATTAAAGCTATGAGGACTTTCGGTATGTGCCCAGTCAGCACTCTGAGTGCTACCTCATCTTCTAGAGGCCTCTCCAGCAGCACCCGCATTCACATCTAAAGGAAAACCCTACTGGCCCCCAAAACCCTTCCATCTGCATCACCCTTCCCAAAGCTCACCTTGCCCCACAGCCCCTGTCTTGCAGAGCAGGGGCCACCTGTCATGAAAGAAACTAACCCAGCTGACCAAAAGTTTGGAGGCCATACATTGCTGATTTAAAATGGAAGAACGATGTGCCTATCAGAAGCAGCATACTTACCTTCTGAAAGTAGTTGATAAGGATAATTGATAAATTAGTTGATAAGGATACACTTTGGAGAGGAAGAGAAGTAGCTACACGAAGGAGTCACGCCGTGCCTTTACAAAGAAATGGGATTTCAGATGCGTGGATCCCCAAACCCCAGCAGCTGCTGAGTGTGCCCACAGTGGTTGACATGAAGGTATTCCACCTGAAGTTTGTCACTGCACAAGTGAGATTGCTAAGGTTTCGGGTGGGATTTTTAATAGCAGATGTTTTGTCTTCACTTCCCATTTGTTTTAATTATTCCTGATGTTTTGCCTATCAAATTGCAGGCTTCTTCAAAGGGAAAAGAATAAGCAGTTGTCATAACAACAAAGCTCTTCATTACCACAGGAACCTTTGACAGCTTTATTTAAAACATTAAAAAAAAAAAATTAAAAATCCAACCAATTATTTTTATCAGTCCGATTCATGTTCTCCTTAAACAGATTACAGTGTGTTCTCCAGCAGCTACACTGTGAAGGGAATATGGCATGAATATTTATTATAGTGCAAACTTCAAGAAAAAAAAAATAAAAAAGTGAGTTTGTTGTCCTTATGAGCTTTCTGTGGCAATAGCAACCCCTGAGTGTTTATTAGACTGTATGACGTGAAATATAAAGGTGCTTTTTTTTTCTTTTTTTTCTTCCACATTCAGCAAAATGGTCACTGTGTGAAATAAAAATAGTGAGAGAGCCATTCACATGTTCTGGTCAACTACATCTTCCCTTTTATAAGCCAAAAGAGGATGTTAGGATCCTGGAGATAGAGAAGGAGAGATTAGTTTGCTAAGGAGACAGGGCCCTTTGCAAAGCTTAGAACTAAACCCTGGCTGGAATCATGAGTTCTCTGAAGCTGAGAAAGAGGAAGAAAAATGATAACCTCCTGCTCTGCCATCCTGCAGAAGAGAAAGCTGCAAGGAGGTGCTGCTTGCTGCTTCCCAGAGCTGCAAGAGTGAGGTGCAGGACGAGAGCACTGGCCTGGGGACAGGGGTTGTGCCAAAGGGGACCAGCAGCAGATGTATCCCTGTATTTTCTTTGCACAGAAGAGGCAGATAGCTCCCACTACCTCCTTTTTCACTTGCTGACTCCTATTTGAAAGATACTTTTCTCGATTTCACATTCTAATTTTTAGTATGAAATAAAGGCTAAATGCCTTTCATCTGTTCCAGGCATTTATAGTATCCTTAGCAAAAGGATTTTTCTGCCGCAAAGTGAAGGATAATACTGGAATTGTTAAACTTGTATCCCTTAAAATAAGTTACATTTGTCCTCAGTTTGAACAGAGATGTTTCTTGCTGGGCGTAATCAACAACTTAATTCTTTCTCTAAGCCAAGGAAAGAATGAATATCTGCAGAGACCTATCATTCTCTCTTCCATCCATAAAAGAATATAAAAAGCAGCTGTGGCATTTATCTTACAAAGATGATAGCTGCAAATTGCCTTGTCTCACAGGCACTCCTCCTGCAGATGTCCATAATTCCTTTGTCATGACAATGACCAAGAAAAGCAGGGGAAATCCCAAACAGATGAAGCCAGACTCCTTCCTCTCAAGGACAGATTACTTAACCTCAGCAATGTGTTGGGACCATAGTATCCAACAGTTTTTGGACTGAGATGCTCCTACTTAATTTTTAATGAGGACTGGCTGCACAGAGAAGAACTCATTTTATTCCTGAGAGAAGGTGATGGGGGGTACTCTGTATATTAGTTTCCTTGTAGCCTAATTCATCTTCCCACAAGTTGGGTTTGACGGCTTCACTCTGATGGGAAATGTGGCTGAGTCTCTCCTGTTACATGAGACGGTGTAGGGAGTTATTATTTAATTATGACAACTACACATATACAAGACACTGCATTAGGAAACACACATACACCATCTGCTAGATTCCATGATTTAGCTGTAGGCGTACAAGAGCGGAGTCTTATGAGCATTAACTCTATTCTAGGAGACTATAAATGCAGGTCTCCTTGCACAGCAGTGCCGAGGGAGGCATTCAGAGAGAGAACATTCCTCGATGATATAGTCATTAGTGTTTCAGAAAGATGTTAATTTTTACAATAAATAAACTTAATCCTTTTATGCAGATCGTTTTAGAAAATAAACAGGCCATTTTTATGAGCTACTTAGAACTGGGGATGGGATGGGATTTGCAGTACGATCCTGCATACACTATAAATTGTAAGCAATTCTTAATTCCTGGGGAACTACTGCAGATCATTAGTTGTTGTTTTTTAAATAACGCATAGATGCAACATTTCTGTGTGTTTCAAAGCATTTAAAAAGCAAAAACATTGCCTGGCAGCACTAAATTGCTGATTACAAAAGAAAAATTATCATAACCTATGCACTCCACTTATGTTTTTAACACTCAGTCTTTCTTTGATTGCTTCTCAAGAACTAGTACAGAAAATTGAGCATGCGGGAGGGCCTAGCCACTGGCCTTGGAAGCATCAGCACCCCTGGGTTCCAGGCTGTCTCCTCTCCTGGTCACCTCTGTAACTTCCGCTGGGGCTAACAAACAGCTAGCTGGTTCTGGTGCCTTTAACCACTGTCCCCACTTATGGAAAGAAAGCAATAATATGATTTTGGGCTCAGGAGAATATTACTGTCCTGTGTTAAGGGGGCTATGAACAGTAATGTATCACGAATGCATGATTCTGATGTGAACAGCTGATTAATGTTTGTTGGAAAAATAGTGTGCCTGCTATCCTGAGAATAGATGTCTTTTTGATAAAGTATGGAGGAAATAAACAATATTAGTGGCCATAGAAAGTCATTTAACGTCTATGAGGAAATCTTGAGAAGATACTGATTTTGCCTTCTGGCTTGCCATGAGATTAATGCATTTACACAACAAACTCTGTTTTCACACGGGTTATGATACAGTTTCCTGGCTAGGTGGTTTTGCACGTTTGGTGAGAGTCTATGAAGAAGCTGAATTGCTCTATCTCCAGACATTCTGGCTTTCAGGGGAGAAGTAGCCTACCATTAGGTCTGGTGCTGCTGACCTGCAGGCTCAATGTGCTGATCTGCCGAGAATCTGCACATGAGCCTTAACAAAGCGGCCCAGCCTGAACCTCTGTAATAAACCAGCAGATCTCATTTTCTTAGGAAATCTCATTTTCTCTTGAATGCCAAAACCGATGCTCAGACACCACGGAAAAGGGTCTCACAAAGCCTTTAAGAGGTTAGTTTGCATCGCAGAAGCATCCTCAGTTTAGCAGCTACAAGTTGATGTAAAATACTTTCAATTCCTGCAGTGCACAAGTATTAGTAGGACAGTGTTCCTTTTCTTGCTATGCACTGAGCCAAGCAGTTGTGCCTCAGAAGTACAGGAAAAGCAAGACATGGAGTGTGGCTATTTGGGGAGCCCCAGAAGTGCTGTGGTTCTAGCATGCATCCTACTCCTCCAGCTAACAACCCCACTGCAGGGGTCTCACAACAGGCAGCAGCCCTGGCTTGCTCATCCAGTTTCAGATCCATTGATAGCTAATATAAACACAAACAGCAACCAAGGAGCTGTATTCACAACCTAAGCCATGCAACCTGGCCTTGAGTAAACTGGCATTGAGCTGAAGCACCTTTGCTGCCTGCTGACCACAGGGACATTCCTGCTATGTGCTACATGAACAATGCTCCCTGCACAGCCTTGTGCAGGGAGTGCAAGGATCTTTTAAAACCCTGCAGCTGTCCAAAATGCTTATTTACTTAAAAACATCATCTTTTAAGCTTATCAGGTGCTAACCAAAAGAACAAGCAGATGAAAACATCAATAGTTTTGTTCTGTAAAGTAGAAAGTTTTTATTGTTTTATTTCTAACACATAATTTATATTGTAAATATAACCTGGGTGAGAAACAGAAAAAGTGTTTTCATCACGAAGGGGACTGTAATTCCCAATTAAACAACGCCTAATAAATGTTGGTATTGTTCAGCCACTGAGGAGGCCACCACTAACATCACACCGCATGCAGGCTCCCAACACTCCTGTTTGTTTCTAAAGCGATCAGGTCACACCACTCAGTTCCCCTCAATTTATTTAAATCTGTTACTTTATTTCAAGTGCTAATTATCTCTCACAACAAACAGAGCCTTGTCAGCTGCAATTACTGGCATTACAATAGATTATCAACAGAAAAGTGTGTCTTGAAGCAAAATGTGTTGCCTTGGTTACCAACCCAAAATGCTCCTGGATTGCATCTGTAGCCACAGTTTCCCAATTATACCTGAAATATTTCATGAGCAAGGCCTCTCTTTTCCTTGTATATTAGTGCAGCATATCATGAGCCAAATGGATTTGGGATTTAAATTAATGGAAGGTGCAGTGTGGAGCTGGCGGTGGGTTCTTAAAGGCAAAAGAGAGGGTTTACGCTTCACATGAGCAGGGGGAAGCATTTTGTTCTTGGAGTTGGCATATAAAGGAATAATTCCTCTGTCTTCAGCAGTGATATGCTCTGACTTGTAAATGGGAATAGGCTCCTGTCCAGCAAACCAAAGCAGATGTGTTTAATAAGGATGTTCTCCTTTCCACCAAGCACTTTGACGCGTGTGAAGAGCTGGCACGAGGTAGGGAGCCTTGGACTGGATGTAAATGCAGTTTTCAGGATAGCTGCGAGAGCAGGATTTGATTTGATTTGGCAGAAGGATAAATGTCAGCTGTGAAGGAAGCGCGAGCTCCAAGTTCAGGCGAGAAGTTGGTTGGTTGGGTGCGTCTCTCCTCCTGTGTCACACAACCAAAAGCTAAATGCCTCTGACTGCCTAAGAAATATCTGCTTGTCTTTCATACCATGTACGGTTGCTTAAAATAGGAGGGAATCAGAGCCAGTGGAGATACAATGCTTGAAACTTAGTGACCTTGTCAACTGAATGAGGGGGTGCTGAACAGGGGGACGCATCACTCTCTAAAGGAGAAGACAGAAGACTGGGATATCTCAGTAGAACTTGCATGGAATATAGCCAATTGTAACACAATCTGCAGTCCTATTTGAACCCTACCTTCTGACTCAAGACTTTATGAGCAATTTTCTCCTTGCAGGTTTTCCAAATATCTCACAATCCATCTTTGTGCACACAGAGAAGCAATCTTAATCTTGAAATAGCTGACCAGCTTGCTAGCTAAGCCTGATCATGCCTAAGCCTAAGATCTCCAAAAAATATATTTGTACATTTGCTTCTCCCCAAGAAGTCTGAAATTTTTGCCTTTCCCAGTCTTCTTGTGAGAATTGAGCCACCATGTAGAAGAGAATCAGCAATTATTTGGCCAGAGAGAAGGAGGGAGACCATAGCCAGGTTTGTGGTCAGGGCATTTGGCTTGAAAGAGGGAGTCCTGAGTTCCAGTAACAGCTCCTTCTGTATTTCATCTGTGTAAAATCTATGTAATGTAAAATACATCAAGTTCTAGGAGCGTGCACTGGGACCCAAGACTCTCCCTCTCAGAGGAAAGTTCTAAATTATAATCTGAAGAGCCACAGTCCCTGTTGCTCATACACACTTCCTCTCCTCTCTCTCTGGCCCAATTAGTACTGAAGTTCTTCGGCTTTTGAGAAGAGAATAGGAGTGAAGGCTGCCCACCTTCACACAGGGCCGTGCTAGGGCACAGCTGTGCGAGCACGCCCGTATGTAGCCTGGTGGTTAAGGTCAGGCATGTGGATCTTAGCCCCTGAAGCTGAGAAAAGGCTCACAACTGTATGTGCTGGATCTTAAATGCTGTAGCATCACCAAACCCACAGTGTTGGGTTTTACAGTGTGAAATTGCACTCCTCTGAGGGTTGGATTCGAAGCTGATCAGACACAGCTACAGAAACTTGACAATTACTGAGCTGGAGAGAGGAAGTCCTACAGAGGCTACAAAAGCAGAGTAAAGGACTGGGAACTGAGCACAGAACTGCACAGCCAATGCCCAGCTTGGGCACATCATCAGAAGAACATCATTGCTGGTAGCACAATAAGGTGCTCTCCCAGCACACGTTTCTTCAGGTTAGGCAGGAAATGAAGGGTACTTCCTTCAGAGTACAGGAAGGGTACAGCTCCTTCAGAGGTAAGCTTGGGCTGTTTCAAAAATTAATTCATTAATTCTAAAGAAATGGAATTTTGAATAAAAAGTAGGCTTTAAAGTAAAGCAGCTAGTGAGCGGGAGAGCTGGAGAGAAATGGCAACACAGAGAGGTTTGGGCACACAGAGAAGTACAACTTCATGGTTAGCTCGTCATGCTCCTGCTAAAATCAGATTCTGTTTGTTTTCTCCTGACTTGGGCTTTCTTGCTGTCTTTTATAACATTTCCATTGATATCGTAAATAGACAGTTGGGAAGTAAGATAAGTAAATTTCTATCAGGCCTTGATATTTGATATGCTTGGTAGTGCTCAGCAGCTGGGAGGAGACCAGCTGCCCTCTGCATGGTTTGCAGGATGAAGTGGGCAGAAGCAGGTTTGTGCCATTGTTTAGATGTGGTGTTTGAGTGGCCTCTAATGCATTTTGTCTGCGTGGAGCCAGAACTGGAATACCTCTAAAAGGCTCCCCTACTGGAGGGCAACAGGTTTTGACAACCACCAGTGCTTGAAGGAAGAGCAAATGTGTGATTTAGACCACTGTTATGGAGGTTTTTCTTTTTTGCAAAGACAGTTGTCACACTGCAAAAATGTGAAGCTGCATACAATAGGATGCTGAATGTAAAATAAATGACACCTCTATTATTTAAAAATGCATCTATGGCTTTTTACCAATCCAGCACTGCCAAATCACGGAGAAGCACAAAAACTACATGAACAACTTAGCATGTCTGTAACAAACAGCTGTTCCAGCTGAGGCTATGTTACCACAGTTGTTATTAAGAAATAAAACTGTATTAAGAAAAATTTATTGTGTTTTGTTTACCTTAGAGGTGAGTGGCTCTGAAACCACATTTTTTTGTTTCCATGTAACTGAATTTTGAAGTTTTAACAAGAAATAGGGGTCAGTTTCCTCAGGCAAGTTGAACAAATCATTTCTGACGATGTATTTAGGAGTGGTGCTGTGGTCTTCTTGTAATCATACACTCAGCACCAAGAATGAGGTGTGCAAATCAATCTTTTGTGTACCTTTAAAATAAATGGATAAGTAAGCCCAAATGCATTGGAAAAAAATGATTCCAGAACAGGTTTTGTTTTCTGTGGACAATGGAAGCTTAAAGAAGAATGAGTGAACCACCAGAAAAGTAAAAATATCTCTACTGTAATTGAAAATTTTTCTGTCATAGACTAAAATTAACAACACAACTCTGTGCAAGCACAGAACAAAGGGAGCTACTCTGTCCCAAAGACTTTCCAGTAAGAAAAATGCAATTAAAAATACAGCCAGGTCCCCTGATTTTCTTGTTTTATGACTCTCCCTCTGAACATGCTTTAATTTTGATCTTTATTTGCAATATTTGTTCCTGAATTCCTTGCAAGCCCCGAACTCCTCAGGCCAGCTAGAGAATCAGGATGGGGCCCTTGTTCTGTTTCGTATCAAATGTGCTTGTTTCTCAGATGGGGAGCTCCTCCAGAATAGCAATAAATAATGATAGTGTGACTACTTGAAAGCCACATGGAGGGAGGGAGAGAAGGAGGGAAGGGATGCTATTCACTTCAGCAGTACAAATAAAGCAAGAGCTTTCTTTCTACAGGCATGTGTGGGAAGGGCAACAACAGAGCAATTACATGGTGGGTGGGAAAGAGGATTTTGTCACTTTGGCAGCGCTGACAGACAGAAATAAACTGCTTCTAGGGGGATAGTAGGGTAAGAACTTGCACATCAAGAACAGAAGCAGAATTTAAATGGTCCCTTAAGGGGATTTATTGAGGGGTTTTTTTTTTTTTTTTTTTTTTTTTTTAGTGCCTAAGGCCCCTACTATTTCACTGTGTGCATGCCAAGAGTCAGGAGTGGGGAGAGAAAGTAAACAAGTTGCATCCAAACTAATAAGAAAGAGTGTAACTGTAAGAATGAGACTGCAGCCCCTGTGCAGCTGTTCCAGATGCGGGGGAATGGTACACTCAGTGTGTAGGGCCTCGAAGGGAGAGTGTCATAGTCAAGGAGACAGCATGAAAAAACCCTCTCCTGTTCTCTGTTTTTAATGAAGGAAAATAAATTGAGAACTTTTCAAACCAACATCAAAGCATCAAAGTCCCTTTCCTCTTTTTTTTTTTTTTTTTTTTTTTTGTACATAAAAACAATGCTATTACTGGTCATGGTGTCTGGAGAGGTATAATTCTGCCTTAAGGCACATGAAACACCATCACGACGAGGTAGTAAACTCTGTGAATTAGTCAGAACGTTGACGTTTGGCATCTGAATTCCCTCTACCTGTGACAGACTTTCTTCAGCAGATGTGATTGTACTATTCTCACTTTTTCTTGATTCCCCTCTAATTCAGTATTACCCATGAGGGCAGAAGGCAAAATTTGTTCCAGGAAGAGAAAACCGCAGCATAGCCGTTCTGTAGCTACAGCTGCAGAGTGCTCTTGGTCTTTTGTGGAAAGCAGTTGTATTAATATGGGTTACAAAAAAACCTGATTGCTCATAGGCACATTCTGCTCATGGAGATGGTTTTGCCTGTTTTTCATTTATTTACGTTCAAAAAGAAAACAACCAGCAATGTCTACCAGCATAGGTTGACATGGAGAGTTGCAATACAATCATTCTGAATTGGCAATAGCAGATTGACGTAAAAAAAATGTAAGAAGCATAATATAGAATAAGTGTAGGAATATGTTTACGCACAAGTTCATACCACCCATCTCTGTATCTTACACCCATCTCAGAAGGAATCCCCTGACACAATGAATCCAGAGACTTCCCTCTCCTTTTCCTTTCCAGAAGAAGTGATGGAGGGGACATCTGTCTTCTCTTCCAATGTCGAACACTGTGAAGGGGTGGGAAGCGGAATTTTCCTTCATATATAAAACGTGTACTGCTATTCCATGGACACTAGGTCTCAGCCAAGACACCCACAGTCAAACTTGAGTGGATCACTCTTCAGTGGTGCCAAGACTGTGCAACTGATCACATGTTTTTGGTCCAACAATGCTTTTAAGAGCAGGCTGTGCTCCATGAAGTACACTGCTGCTAAAAGAGAATCAGCCTGCCTTCAGCAAGACAGCCTGGAGATTTTTTAGATGGCAGATGATTGGTGATGTCACATAAAATTGACAGCTCCTCAGACAAAAGGAAGAAGTTTGACTTAATGAGTGCTATGGGTGGGTGTATAAGCAAAGACTTTTCTAAGAATTATCATTACCTGAGAAAGGCAATTTTGAGCTGAATTGACATTCCAGTAATTAAGGGCCAACGTAGAAAATTTTGGTCATTATAACTATTTAAATTTCCAAATTGCTTAGTTTAGAATTGCTTATGGTTGAACTGCTACTGACAGCTCCATCACTTTCTATTCTCAGCCAGCTTGATTGGCAAAATGATGAGGTCTGTACCACATATCATGGCTGCACACTGGTACCAAAAATCACTACCTGGAGCAGAACAACAAGTATCAACAGTGGTCAGATCAAAACACAATGAATCAAAATTTATATTCAATTCTTGATAGTGTATATGCGTGTAAAAAGAGCCACTGGGTCTTGAAAACAGTGGTGGAAGGTGTTGTAATATTGTATTTAAATTTACTTTATTGTGGCGTTTTATATCCGACTAGTTGAAATCCTCTTGTATGCCAGGCTAATAGAACACAATTTTTTTTCTGGCTAACACCTTTCCTCTTTGTTACCATGTTTGTGTGGAATGATTTTCAGATGGCTAGTGCTATTCTGTGGCAATATAAACCTTTTGTCAGTGAGATGGGTAGAAGAAACATCTGGAGGAGGTTGCATTATGTTTTGAAGCAACTTTCCTAGTTTTGAAAGTTATTTTAATTCCCTTGTCGTACCGAAGTCAAAAAGACTGGGAGAGAGACACCATATTTTTATTTTAACAATTTAGAAGACTTGGTGCATTATTGTGCAAGAATGAAGGCCCTGGATCTCTCTTAGCTTTAGCATGTTGGCCTCTTTTTTCCCCCTGTAAAAATGTATTAACTTACCATGTACTTTGTTCTACTGTCTTAGAGGCAGATTTTTTTTTAGTCCCTCTTCCTCTGTACTGTCACTTTTGATTCACAGTTGCTAAGCATCGCGAAAGCTCACCAGAGGGACACTCTCATAGTGTGATTTGCAAACTTTGAAATAACACCCACCAGCAGAAGCACCATATGCTACAAAGTTGCACAATAAACTGACAGCAGTATTTCATTTATAATTTGAATTTCCAAAAATGTCAGCATTTTTCACATCAACAAATGCTCTCAGCTTGCAGCGCATGACTCTATCCTCTGAGTGGACATTAAATTATGTTAATTCTACTTAAATTTCTCCAGACTTTATTAATGACTGCCACATGAAAATCAATTTGTTTTTACTGTGATAACTCGAGGTATTAAGACAAAATACATCTATGAATGTTGTGAATATGTAGCTGTGTCATTGGGTTAACATACTACACAAATGTTGGTGCAGTTTATGGCATGTGGACTTTGTGGCTCTCTGTAACACTGATAATCCAGTGCACACTTTTTGATAATAAAATAAAGTACCAAGGAATATTTTTTTAATCAATCATAGGCAAACTTCACATAAAACACAAGCTGTTCCCTTTGTGGTTAATTTTCATCCAGCTGCACTTAAGTACAACAGAGCCAGCAGAGAAAACTACTTGGCAACACTTCCTAATTAGGGGACGTTAATTACAGCTAAATACTATACAATTTCT
Source organism: Pavo muticus (assembly GCA_016647715.1). Taxonomy (NCBI): domain Eukaryota; kingdom Metazoa; phylum Chordata; class Aves; order Galliformes; family Phasianidae; genus Pavo; species Pavo muticus. The sequence continues at coordinate 880,854 of JACDJE010000019.1, forward strand.
ATGTTATAAGAGTTCATCTAAATCAATGTTATTATGGTACTAAAGGAATTAATAATGATTTCATACTTAGAGGCTGTTGCCAAACTACCCATTAGTTCAGAGTTTAAAATGACTTTACAATGAAATCTCTAAATCCGCGTTACATAAAACACTGGAATATTCACAGACAATCACACATGGCACTTCTATTATGTATTAATAACTGTGCCTGATGGCATCCCTTTTTCATGCTGGAGTGTTGATGGGAAGGGTGAGAGAGAGAGAGGAGAAGGCCCCGGGAAACAAGGCATATATCCTTACAAACTGTGAAAGTGAGATTTCTCTCTGAGAATGGAGGTCGGTCGACTGGCAGATTTGACGCCAACTTCAGGGAGGACACCAACTGATTCATTACAAAAACACAGATAACTTTGTGGTTCAGTGGGAACTGAGTGGTTCAAATTCCAATACTGGAATATCACTAGTTGGGATGTGTAGGCTGTGCAGTGGGAATGCAGTGCCTAAATCCACTGAGGTGTGTGGCTCCCAGGCCCGCATTTCTGACACACCCCTCCCTCCATTTAGGATGGAGAACTCACGATTGAGCTGACACAAGTGAAAATGTCCTTCAGGGGACACAGTCTTGTTTCAAGTATAACACGATGATTATATCACTTTTTGAATCTTCCATTTCTTGCAGCATCTGCCTTGTTGAAATTATGATTTAGCATTTCTAAATCAATGCAAATTAGAAAAAAGGAGGACCATAAGGCTACTATGCAGATGGAGAATTTCTCTCGGGTTAGTTCTTATTAAATAGGGATCCACAGGTGCCCATTGCTGTCAGAACAGCCACTGCACAGCAGCCTTGTCAGTAAAACTGGAAGAGAGATCAAGAGCAGATGAGATGCACAGAGCAAACTAACACCTGGTCTGCATAGGGCCATGGAAGCTCCTGAGCTACAAGCCCGCAGGGGCTCAGCACAGACTTCACAAGGAGGAAGCTTGAATGGCTTAAAATCGTCTTTGTGCTTTCTCGATTTACGACAGCTCTAGTCCATGCACTTTCCCTTGGCACAATTTGTACATCTTGCAGTGCTCTCCCTGTGCTGCAAGAGCTCGTTGGACTTATTCCCATCCGGAGTTACTGCCACCCTGGAAAGCACTCAGCTGTACACTTCATTTCCAGTGCCATGGGGAATGTCCCCCTTACTATCTGGCCCTTTTTTATTTCATTCTGCCCCTTTTATTCGGCATTATGGAGGAGATATGATGTGCACAGACAGCCACATTCTGTCTGTCTGCTTTACAACTTCATTGGTTTATTTCTGGGAAAACAGACAGAGAAAGATTAGTGTTGTTGCAGGGAAAAACTGCTCAATTCACATAGTTTAAGGTAAACCAGGATCAAAGCAGTTTATTGATTTATTAATCACATGTAATTAACTGGCAATCAGTGATCTATATGTCCAACATCTTTATCAAGCATAACAGAGAAACCAAAATACGAGATGCTTACAAAAGCAAACACAGATTCAAGAAAAGCTTTCCATAAGTAATCACAGAATCACAGAACCATAGAATATCCCGAGTTGGCAGGGACCCACAAGGATCATCAAGCCCAACTCCTGGCTCTGCAAAGGACCACCCAAAATTCAAACTCTATGATGTCTGTAAGCATTGTCCAAATCCCCCTTGAACTCCGGCAGTTGGGGCCGTGTCCACTGCCCTGGGCAGCCTGTTCCGTGCCCACCGCCCTCTGGTGCAGAACCTGTCCCTAACACCCAGCTACCCCTCCCCTGACACAGCTCCATGCCGTTCCCTCGGGCCCTGTCGCTGTCACAGAGAGCAGAGATCAGCGCTGCCCCTCCTCTCCCTCACAGGGAGTCAGCAGCTCATCCTTCAGAGTTTTGACACCACCTCTCTTCCTCTCACATCCACATGGTGATGTGCCCCCTGAGGGTAAGGAGGCACCCCAGGCAGTCACCCTCCCCCCTGTGTATTGTAAACCACACCATCAGTCCACTTGTGACATCCAGCAAGCAGGAGGCAGCACCAACCCTGAGGGAGGTGAGCAAGAGGTGGGGCATCTCTCTTTGCATGTTACTCATTTTTATGCACGTTTTCGGGCTGGCACCTTCTTTTCTTCACAAGTGTCTTTGTAGGACCCTTGATACTCCTTAATCTACTTAGTGGTCATCTTCTTCCTCTTCAGGCTTATAAGGATTTAGGCAAATACTTTGGGGTACCCCACTTACACACAGCATTTACACTCACAATCCTCTCCACTGGTTGTTGTTATCGCAGCCGCTTTGCCAAGAGGAGGCTGTGTGAATCCTTGCAGAAGGGTGAAAGAACCTCGCAGGAGTTTAAAGACCAGCAAAGGAAAAGCAAAGACATGCAGGGTATCACAAGACAGCCCCTGAGCTGCTAGCTTTGAAGAGCCGACCTCCAACCAAGTTCTTAAAGTTGTTTTGCTACACAGCCCCAGGATGGAGAAGGATCAGTATAGAGATGCAAAATTAACCCTTTCTGAGAAGTCAGATATGGAAACATTGCTCTGGAGGAGATGATGTTTTAGATTGATACAGGTATTCACAGTCACCTAATGATAGGCAACACTAAGAGAGGTATAAGCCTTTTCCTTGAATAAATACCCATGCAGAATATATTTTTAAAAGCTTCGTTACAGTTATGGACACAAGCAGCAGCGATGCCATAGGCTTCTTGATCTGAAGGTTATCTGTTGCTGGAGAGAAAACTGTAGATATCTAATCAGCCAGCCCTACTAGGTGTGTGTGCATGGCACGCTGCTGTGGGAAGTCCTCATGCCATCACAGAATAGAGAAAAGCACAAGTCCCGATGCCTGAAGGCAGGCCCAAAGGAGGAACCAGAAAGGGGGCAGTGCATCACATAGGTTTGTGTCTGTGGCCCCAGTATCACTGGCCTGAGGGAGGATTAACTATCTTGCTTCTATCTTGGATATCCAAGCTTTCAGGTTGGATATCAGGGAAAAGTTCTTCACTGAGAGCATGGTTGGACTCCGGCACAGGCTTCCCAGGGAAGTGGTCATGGCACTGAGCTTGTGAAGTTCAAGAAGCACCTGGACAACACTCTCAGTAATGTGGTCTGATTTTTGGGTGGTCCTGCAGGGAATGGCCATAAACTTGAGCATAGGAAGTTCTGCACGAATATGCGAAGGAACTTCCTCACAGTAAGGGTGACAGAGCACTGGAACAGGCTGCCCAGGGAGGTTGTGGAGTCTCCTTCTCTGGAGATATTCAAGACCCGCCTGGATGCCTACCTAGCCTGCTGCAGGGGGCCTGCTATGCAGGGGGATTGGACTTGATGATCTCTAGAGGTCCCTTCCAGCCCCTACAGTTCTGTGATTCTGTGAACCAGGACTTGGACTAGATGATCCTTATGGGTCCCTTCCAACTTAGGATATTCTATATTTTTATGATCCACTCACTTTCACTGCTGCCACTTTACATGGGCAGCTGAGTACAGTGCTTGCAAACTAAAATATTTTGCCTTTCAATTCTAGGTGAATTCACTTTCTGTTTAAGATAACATATCCATATTAACTCTAGCATGATATTTTATTAAAACTTCTACTTACATCTGCATTAGAAGTACACTAAGTTCTGCATCATTTATGCATGGAGCGAAAGTTTGACGTGCAACAGACTGTAATGTTGGTAGGAATATCTTCTGGTAAAGAACCAGTCTTCAGGTTATTTTTCAAGCGTTAGTCCAAATCTATGTTATAAAATGTTTATACGTGCACTTCAGAGCACAGTTATAGTATAGCCGTAAAAGAAAGGAAAAAAAACACCCCACAACTGGTGTCTTTTCGCATACTTAAAGTGTCAGAAGCAATTTGCTGTTCTGTCACCCTCAGGCTGTGCAAAGCTAACCCTCACAAGCAGTTGCACGCTGCTAAGTGCACATATACTCACCAGCACTCAGCGCAAGCCCCAGTGCTCGCCTCCACACCTCACTCAGTCACAGGCTGTCCCGAGAACCTCAGAGCGAAGCAGAGTGGTGCTTTCACCTTAAGGATGTGAAAGGAGATGTTCCTGTGACAATAAAAGCACTCCTAAGTGCACCGCCAATCATAAATCATTTCCAAAATTGCTACTGGCTTTTTAATTTCTTTCATTTGTAGGATTTATAGCACAGTGACAAGCTAGAATGTTTATTCTATGGTCTGCCCATCACGTGGTGCACCACTGGCATGACACCCGGCTTCAGCCTGCATTAATCTAAACCTCTGTAATGATAATAACGTTTCTTAATAAATGACTAATTTTGCGTGTAACTCTGGAAGTGATTAAAACTATCATCAGTATGGGGTGCAGACTGTTTCAGCCTTTTTTTCAGGGATACTTGGCATTCTTTCTTTTTAGTATTGTTATCACTGAAACAAAAAGCTTCCTGTTTGAAAATTATTTATGGAGCGTTGCAGAGCTTTATAAGAATTTCATACAGCGCTCTTTGAGCTGGTATCCTTTTGGGTTACTGTATACTCTCAATTTCAGCTCATGGATGTGAACGACTTGATTTCTTTTCATAGTTCTCAGCTCAAGAAATGTCCGTGAATATGTATTGCATCTTTTGACGTGCTCCTTCATGCTGGCTTTTGGGGAAGGCTGTGAAGAATCACAGAAGCTGGAGATGGAGTGTACCCATTAGACCATCCAGCGTCTGTGTCCCTGTACAGGCCTGTGCCTTCTGAACAGAGTTCTCATCTTCAGCCAAGTCCCAGCTGAGGGCCTTCTGCTGCTTCCACAGTGGGCTGCCCAACAGCCTCACCTAACCACTTATAGAACCATCCTTTGGTACTCACCTCCAATTTTCCACTTGTTATTTTTGCCTGGTGCACCTGATAATTTCCCAGTGTTTCGTACCAAACAACTTTCCTCCATTGTTAGAATTCACATTTAGCTTTTATTACAGATCTCTACCAGCATACTATTTCCTATCTGCATTAACGTAATGGCACTAGTCATGAACCACACCACTTCACAGCAAGTGATATGCAAAAGCAGGGCAAAAAAGCAATCTCTGCCTCAATGAGTTAATTGCTTAGATGAAATAAGCTTACATAATGCACAACAAGCAACAAGGAAGAAATATTAGTTTCAAAGCCAAAGCATTTCAAAGTTACAAAATATTAGTTTGAAAGTTGCCATTTTCAGGGACATTGTTCTCTGGTTTGTTGTTCTTCCAGCCATTCCAAAAGTTACATTCACAGGCAAGAGATCCGGTCAGTGAGCAATTTCCTTCTGGTCTCAGTATTGCTCCTTTTATGATGAGGCACTGTGTCTCCAATGAGTTCACTCTAGCTTTTCTTGTTTGGATCACCTTGCTGTTGTTCAGCTGCCACTTCTAAGTTCTCATCTTCTGAGGCATCTTCCCCCCACGCCTTTCCTTCTCCTTTCCCTGCTTGCACTTGCACTCACTGTTTCCTTTAGTTCCCATTAGCTCTAATATGCACTGGACTTACTGTGCCAATGTCATTCTCTCCCTCTAGTCCTGCTTTCAGCTGCCGTTTGAGTTTCACTGCATCCATCCTGCACTGCTCCTGTAAGCACCTTACAATATATGAACAATGCAGAAGGCAAGTGGTGAGGAGGGGGGCCAGTCTCCCCTTTCTCACGGTTCATGCTCTGAAGCGTTGGAACTTAGAACAGCGAAATCACCGAAATTTCTAGGTGTGGGCTGAAAACCCCAATCTGCTCCATGGTTTTTTTTTTCAGCTTAATTAATTAATTAATTAATTAATTCTTATTTTTTTATAGAATAAAGTTCAGCCGAGGAAGATATCTACCTAGAAAATTGCAATCTATACAATTAGCTTGTCAATATCACAGCTGGAGCAGAATGAAGCCTATAACTAATACTTGTAGTTCTTGATAATCCAAAGCTCTTCTTGTGCTTTGCACATGCTCTTTGCTACCTTTTCCTCAAAACATATCCTATTGACCAACTGTAGTGTGTTCAAACATGCTAGCAGGAACTGACTCACTCATCTGCCTCTCCTGTCACACACGTGTCTAAAAGTCTTACCATTTCTGAGTTTCTCAACATTGTCAGCAAAACCCAGAGCTCTGATGTATTCTAAGGTGCTGTACATTTTTGTTCTGTATTGCACTGGTTTTACACCCCACTGAGTTTCAGGAGAGCAATACAGAAGAAAATTAGGCCCCAAGTATATAAATATATACTTATATACTTATATAAATAGGTTTAAATCCATTTCTGTTCTAAAATACTGTAACACACTGCTCTACAGCCCTCTAATGGAGAAAATGGCAGAGCCATTCAGGAAAATGAAACAGAATTAATGCTTAACAAAGAAATCTGCCCTGGTGGAGGCAAAACAGAAAACACATTTTCATTTAAGAGCAGAGGGTTATCTTCCTGCAGTTGAAGAGACTTCCATTTATTCATTTACTAATTTACTAATTTACTCTGAGCAGAAGGTCCTGAGTTTTCAGTGAGGTGCAGAGGTGGGCAATGAATGGCACAAGATCAGCAGAAGAAACGCATGTGAAGGCTTCTGGAGACCTCAGCCCCACACCTTGCCCACAGCCTGCTTGGGGCTGTCACTGACACGGGGACATTTCTCTCAGTATCTCACAGAGACAGGTACACAGAGACTGGACAGAGCTGTTATGAGCGCAGTGTGTGGCCTTAAATACCTGCAGAACCTCTCTGAACACTTTCTGCAGCACACTAAAACAGCCTGATCTGATTGTAGTCCAATGCAAGGCATTTCACAAGCAGAGGACTCTCATGCATTGCTAACATACCTGCTAAAACCCAAGCTGGCTAGGGGGAGATGTTCCAGGTTAAGCCTCTGTAAGGACGAGCTGCTCCTGCTTGTCAGCACTTCTCATTAGGAAAATTCTGGTTTGCGATATTCTCTGGCAATTACTGTATGAGCCCAATACAAGTTTTGAAAGTTGGGAAACTACTCTGTCTTCAGCCTGGCAGGGATAGCCGCTAGGACGTCTTCTACTTCTGTCTCAGCTGCTTCCTCATTAGCTTAAGTGTCTTGAAAGAAACAGGAGTTGTGGGAATTCGTTTCCCAAACACTGCAGGAATACGTGGGAACAAGCCGAACTAGCCATGCTAGCACTCCAGCTCCCAGTCCAGCCTTGGCACAATTTCCAGGTGTATTTAAAGCTTCTTTGGCTTTAGACAGGTGCAGGCCAGGCCACTTTTCAGATCACGAATTTCAAGGAGCCATTATGAAGCACATTTAGCAGAAGAGAGCTGTGACTGTTTTATGGAGTGGCACTGCCATTTTCATGGGTACTTGCCGTCTTCAATGATCAGTGTGGTTTGGCAGCCATGTGGGGAAAAATATGTTTGTGTAGATGTTCCCTGCTCTGCTGTCATCAAACACTGACACAGCCTGCTTAAAAGAGCTGAAGAAACTAGAAAAAAGTCCCCAGTGCCTAAATCTATAGTTAGAGAGGCATTACTGGATAACGTGATACTAGCAGGTTGTGGGGTTTATTTTTTTTTTAAACATTAGAGGACTTGTCAACTCTGAAGGGACTGAAGGAGAATGGAGTGGATGAAACTACCTGGATATGCGGCATCGCAGAGTTAAAGCTCCAAGTCCCAGAGCTTGGCACATGCAGTTGCATCTGCTTAACGTCCCTGATGCTTCTGGGCTGCACCCTGAGAACTGCTGCAGCACTGCACCGCAGAACATGCCCCCACACTCACATTAGGCTTCTCTTAGCGTTCAGAGGGAATCAGCAAAAGTTCCCCTTTTCCTTTACAGTTCTTTCACTTTCCCCCTAATGAAGGTGGAATATAAAATGCTGAAGGAAAAAGCAGCTTTCCCCCTACAGTAGAATTTCCTTTTCAGTTATTTTTAATCTGACATCTGTTTTAACATGCACTCACACGCTACATTTATTTTAAATTTTTCCCTCCCCTGTGTTTTATTATTTACCTCCTGTTCCGAAGAGATCACAAAAGATTACAATTCTGTGAAGCAGTAACAGTGGTGGTGACAATCTCTCTTACTTCTTGCGACTTCTCTTTTTACCCCCCTGTTTCCCCTTTATCTACATCTTCCTGCCACTTGCCTCCCAGAGGCCTTGTTACAGTTGCTACCAGATGGGGCAATTGCATTTGCATTTTTTGGAATTGGACAGATCTGTGCTAACTAGAACATAAAACCCTTCTTGTTAGAGCCTGGATAGAATAGTTGCTCTTTGTTCTAGCTCCATTCAGGCCCCTCAGAACATTAAAGCAAGAAGCCGTGTTCTGGGTCAGACAACGCCTGTGCTGTGAGGAAAGACCAAGACCCCACTGGAAGCTGCAGAAAGCAGCCACTGCTGAGACCAGGCAGCCTTCAGCCAGAGCTCTGACATGACTCTGAATGAATGTTTCATTTCCCTTGGAAGTGAAGATAACATCCTTAATCAACTTACGCGTAATTAAATTATATGTTGGAGAATATGCATTCTTCAGCTGCTCCTCAGAAGCTGGTTGCTTGGGTTTGAGGTTTAGGGGCAAAAAATATTCTCAATGGATTAGCAGTTATCGCGACAGGCAGTTTTAGCACCAACTGGTCCTGCAGCCACACTGGTAATGCTGAGGCAAGCCATAGAATCATAGAATGGCTTGGATTAGAAGGGACCTCAAGGATCATCGAGTTCCAACCCCCCTGTCGTGGGCAGAGTTGCCTGCTGCTAGAACATACTGGCCAGGGCCCCATCCAAACTGGACTTAAAGACCTCCAAGGACGAGTAGCATCCACAACTTCTCTGGGCAGTCTGTTCCAGCACCTCACCACCCTCTCAGAAAAAAAACTTCCCCCTGACATCTTATCTAAATCTCTCCTCCTTTAGTTTAAAACTATTCCCCCTTGTCCTATCACTATCTACCCATGTAAAAGTTGATTTCCCTCATGTTTAAAAACTCCCTTTAAATACTGAAAGGCCACAGTGAGCTCTCCCCGCAGCCTTCTCTTTTCCAGGCTGAACAAGCCCAGTTGCTTCAGTCTGTCTTCATAGGAGAGATGCTCCAGCCCTTAGATCATCTTCATAGCCCTCTGGGCCCACTCTAAAAGCTCCACATCTCTCCTGTGTTGGGGGCCCCAGACTTGGACACGGTACTCCAGCTGGGTCCTCATTAATGCAGAATAGAGGGGGACAGTCTCCTCCCTCTCCCTGATGGCCATCCCTCTTCTGATGGAACCCAGGATACCATTGGCCTTCTGGGCTGCAAGCATACACTGTTGGCTCATGTTAAGTTTTTCATCAACCAGGAACCCTAAGTCCTTCTTAGCAAGGCTACTCTCGAGGAGTTCTCCCAGTCTGTATACATGTCTGGGACTGCCTCGACCCAAGTGCAAAACCTTGCACTTTGCTTTGTTGAACCTCATTAGGCTCACAAGGGCCCACCTTTCGAGTTTATCAAGGTCTCTCTGGATGGCATCCCCTCCTTCTGCTGTATCAACTGCTTCACCTTGGTCAGTAAGACCCCGGGCTTTCTTGTGAGGCCAGCAAGGCTAGACAGTGTGCCTTGTCAGATGTGACCTGTAGTGGCATCTGCTCTCTGGGCTGCAACAGCAATGGGAATCCCTACAGTAAAGGATCACCAGCCCAGCCCTGGCATTGGCCTTTGCCAAGACACAGGAAATACTCTGGTTTGCTTGCTTGTTTGCTGCAATCAGTAAGTATCGCAGAGATTTAATTTACATAAATCTCTGAATACAAACAGATGCCATTGCTATTGGTGAAATAGAAAAATGAGTTTATCAAGTTTTCCTGATTTTCTGGGCAAAACCTCATCCATCAGGGAGTTTGGTTTTATATAGCACCATATTGTTGATAAACTACATTTATCTTTATTAATTGAGCCTCTGAAGCTCCTTTGTCTAGTCCTTCCTTAGAGAAAGCAAGTCTTGCAAAAACAAGTGCAATAAATTCCATTATCACCTCCCCCATTTGCTAACCTTTTTTAAAAAGTTGTTTTCTTCTCAGCTAAGGAAGCAATTCTAAATTGATGCTTTTACAGTTCAGTGTTTTCAAACACCTCCTATGAACTGGGAGATCTGAAATTGCTAAACTTGAAGAACGCTTTGCTTCCAGAAGACCACATCTTATGCAGTTTCCAAGAATTAGCAACCCACAGGATGTTCCTAGTGCTCAAACCAGAGCCACTTAAAATCACTAGACTCATCAGGAATGGCCAGAGCATCTTGTTGGCACTCCTTCTTGCATCAATGTTAAATTTTATTAAAGGATATTAAAACAATTTTGTCACACTTTCCTTTTTTTACTATAGGTCCTTGCAGAAAGGGTCTGTAACTTGTCTGGAACAGAGGAAGGATCTCTACAAAAGAGCTGGCTGGGACCTGATGGTCACCCATCACTTGCTTACTCTTTCCTTTTAGGACGTGAGAGGACCGTCACCTTTTTCGATGCTTCTTTCTTTCCAAGTCTTACCTCTCAACTTACAGTTCAGGCTGTCTAGGATTCTAATAAAACTGGTCAACTGGTAGTTTCAACAATGGTGTCTTTGCATATTACAAATACTTTTATCCTTTGTTGTCCTATTAATAAGAACTGGCCAGATGGACATTTCCCAGTCTTGTTCTCCTGGGTAGGTTACATCTAATTAAATGCAATTCCCTCCCTCTACTCCTACTGCACACTTTATGTATCATCCAGATGTCAGCACTGATAATTTCAGCAAAAGTGCACCAAGATTTGGATAAAAGTTGCTGTTCTTTTTTTTTTTTTTTCTTTCTCCTTTTTCCCCAGAGGAGGCAGGGAGCCAAAGTTCCAACTGAGCAAAATAAAATTAAACGTAGATCAGCCTTTTCTGTCTCAGAAGCATGTGCTACTGTGTATAATGTATATTCTCTGCTTCAGAAAGGAAATGAAAGAATGAACTTATACTACTGATGAAATAAAGATATCAAAGTATTACTTGCCCCAGCTGATATGTGCACTTTGAATATAATTACTATTTAATATCTTTGTTTCCTGCAAACCAGGAAAAAAAGCTTACCCCTTCTCCCAATTCCCTCTTCTTGTAAATAAGTTGATGCAGGATATTCTAGATATGCAATTTCTACTTGACTTTCTTCTTGAATTTATTCACTTATTTGCAAAGTGAGGTAGTCAACAAAATGAAGCTATTTAAAAACCTAAATGAATAAGTGTTACAAAAATAATGATTAATATACTAGACTGACTTCCACAAAACATATGTTATACTCTGAAATATATTTATCTAAATATAGATGTATTTATACAGATAAACAGGCATAATTGCCTGTTTCTTTTCTAAAGGCCTGAAGCAGAGTGCTAAATCTGAACTTTTTTCAAAGTCTATTCAGCAGTGCTGTGCTGCCCCCTCCCTGGTTACTGATTTCAGGTCCCCATCTCCTTTCATACACTTTGTGCAGCTGTTATGACCAGCTGCAACAACCTAGATAAAGTCTCAATTCTTCTGTGACAATGGGAAATAAATAGCAGCCAACAGTCAGCCATGATGGGAAGAAATGGAAGAGTGCAGAGGAAGTGCTGGTCAGGGTTGAGGGCACCAGTGCAAGTACAAACTCAAAAGACCACAAGAAGCATGTTTCCAGTTCCCCACTGGTGGGAACACATGCCCTGCTACACCAGCCTCCAACACGAGCTTGGAATGCATGTCAGACCCTTCCTTCCAGCTCTAGATGTCTCATGGGGTCAGCATTAGCATGAACCCCAAGACTCTCATGGCCCTGCTCAGCCTACCCTCATCGTGCACCTACCAGCCCAAGAGCCAAGCTTCACCTCAGCCTGGGACCCTCAGCACTGCCATGAGTGATGTAGCAGGAGTGCCAGGCTTCAGTCCTGCCTCTGCTTCCTAGATGGAATGTGCTATTGCTAGCTGTCTCATGAATGGGACAAGACAAAGACAGTAATGCTCAGCCATCTGCTTATTCCGCAGGCTGTCTAAGACTCTTCAGAAGGCCAAACCTCTCCATACTGTGCTTCACAGAGCACCAGCGACTCAGGTGGCTTAGCCAGATAAATAACTGAGTTATTATCTTTATGAAGTCAAGATCTTTTTGTAATAAATGCACCTTGTAGCTTGATTTATAGCAAAATCCTCCTCCTCTTACTTCCCTGATGAGACCTACTTAAGTCAGTGAGACTAGTAGTGATGATAAGATAATTAAGTTTTTAGTACAACTCCGGTTAGTGAGTAGAATGCAGCTCTGAAGTAATGAATCTACCAGCTCCCAGTCTGATATCCAAAAGGTGTTGATGATTTAGGTATTATTCTTAATGTCCTCTGAGAAAAGTACTTTTTCATTAAAGCTGAAACTCTGCATAGGACACAATTCTTATAAATTACAGAAATGCTCTTAGAAGGGAAAAGTTGAAGTTCAGATAGCATAGCGGAGAAACCTGTAAACTGGCAGTCAACCCCCCCTACATTAAAATGCAAAGATTTGCATGAATGTGTTTAAAAATGACAGGAGACAGGAATGGGAGCTTCTAAGCAAGACAGACAAAAATTTTTAAGACTGAAATGCCTGAAAATAGCCTCCTGAATGCATAGTTAGGCACCTATATAGAGGCTGCTTGATTTTCAGTTGTTCTGATCACCCAGAGCTCGCATTAGCTTCAGCAGCAACTGTGGATACTCAGCTGTTCTAGAAATCAAGCCACCTTTATTCAAGGGTCTAAATATGGATGTCTGTGCCCAAGTTTGGGGGAAAAAATAAAAAAAAATAAAAAAGGTTTTTTGCTACCAAGATTTTATAAAAGAAAGAAATAACCAAGTTTCATTTTCTCAGTTTACAATGCTTGAAACCAAATCAACATAACAATTAATAGTGCAACATATCCCTACTGAAGATCTAGCCAGAGGTGAATGGAAAGCCGTTCCAAGATCTGTAGCTCTTAATTAGCAATATGAAACATTCTTTAGATACTTCATTTCTCAGACTGCAAAGTGTTACCAGGACACCCAAATCTTTTTCATAGTATCTCAGTGTTGCCATTAATAAGCTTTTCAGGCTGGGCTGAGGAAGACTTTGCAAGATTAACTTTGCAAATCTGTAAGTATTAACTATTTAACTGTTTCAGAATTACCATTTTTTTCCACTTTTTGATCAAGTACAACCAGCAGACTTGAGCATATTTTCAAATGCTGCAATATATGAAAAAGAGAGAATTACGCCTTTAATTCTATCAAACGCACTCAGTTGTCAGAAGACTTCTGAATGCTGTCTTTTTAAAGGCTTCTTTTATAAAAATAATCCTGAGTTGATTTTGTGTTTAAGCCATTGCCAGGTCGTGTTGAAGTGCATAAGAGCCAGTCACATGGTGGAAAATCTGCAAGAAAAAAAAAGACATTCATGATGGACTTATATATGACCATAAATTTCAAAGTATCATGAAAGTCACAAATTAAAGGCATGTCAGAAGATGATGGCTATTTATTTGTGTATGTGTGTGTTCATAAAATATGATGCAGTATGCCTTCATATACTTGTTTATTTGTTTTGAACTAAGAGCTCTTGCTGCCTTGCTTGGAAAGAAAAAGAAAAAAGATTTCTGTTGCTTTCAAAAACAGACAAGTAGAAGACAATGATTTACTCCCATTGTAATCTTGGTTTGATGATTTCAGCATTATTTCTAATATTCAAAGCATTCAAAACTGCTTATGCTTTTATATGGCTCATTTCAAACTCTTCACTGTCTCAGGGCTGGGTGTTTCCCTGTTTTCTGTGTTTTGCTTTTATACATGTCTGTTTTTGTGAATATAATGACTGATACATTTTATCTCACATGGTTTTAGATGACACAGCATAGCAGAGCTTTGGTCATGACTGCGGTCTGTGCAATCCCTGGCAGATAAAAAGGTGCCATTGTTAAGAAACCAGAACAAACTACCACATACTCTAGCTGTCATGTAAGACCCAGCAGTGATAGCAGTGGCAAAAAAAAAGCTCACCACGCTTTGTCATAACAAGAGACATGATTTTAGGTCAAGTGAGAGGCAGAAAGAGTCTGGCAGTGAAGCAAGACAGTATTATTCTCACTGCAAGAGGGAACCGGGGGTTTTCAAATGTCATCAATATTCACCTGATATCTTTGAGCTGCTAAGACTTTTCTTATAACATGTTAGTACTTCAGTTGCTAGGAAAGAAGGGCAAGGAACAGTTTCATGTTTTTCTCTCCTTCAGTCCCCCTACAACGGCAGATATTCTCTCATAGCACAAGAACTATGAACTGTTTTTTTGGTTAGAGCTAATACCAACTCATCTCTTGGGCATAAAGAGAATGGGAATAAAGTTGAGCAGCCCTAATGGTTTAGTCCTTCTTATGATACTACATCACTTCAACTAAGCCGTGTCCTTTGAGTTAGATCCCCCACTCCAGTGAGGCAGGTCACAGGCAGACAGTTCTTCCTACTGGAAACTACACATTGCCACTGAATCTCATACCCTGTTCGTCTGCCAGGAAGCACAGTGACCTGCCTGCACTAAAGTAAAATCAATGAGAAAAAGTGAGACTTCGTAATAGGCAATTGCTTTTTCTTCCCCAGGAAATAATCAATTCGTAAGAATTTCTCTATCAGCAGTACCATTTGTAGAATGAGAGGACTTTTTCCATGATATGGAAATACATCGTAAACAGTTGACACAAAGGGTCTGTAATGTTTCCTGATGGCCATCTGAACTGGCAACAGGTAGAAGCGCAGGGGAGTGCACTGCCGTGCACTAGCAAAAGACTACATGTGTACAAAGGGAGCTCCTCGCCCACTACACTGTGAGCGTGGCCCAGGGAAATGTCAGATGCTTGGGATACCAGAGTCCCAGAGGTCTGTAATTACTGGCCAAATTTAAGCTAATTCTGTGCTGGAAGTAAGCTTGTTAATAATGTATTAAATGCATGTTCTGTTATCTCTTAAACAACACCAAAAAGCATATTCTGCAAAAATAGTACACCAGCACATTTAGAAAGATAATTGCTTCTCTCTAAAAATCTGAAAACTATTAACAACTAACCTGTTTCTCAATGTCTTCCAACAAACTACTAGCACCAAGGCGAAAGAGCTCTGGTTTCAGCCATTCCACTCCCAGTTCCTCTTTTACCAGCATAAGCCAAGTAATAGCTTCTTTTGCTGTCCGAATGCCACCAGCAGGCTTAAATCCAACCTATATATAAAAAAAAAAAATGCAATACTTCATTATAGCCCCAGAAGAACAATCAGCATTTGTAGACCTGCCATCTAAATCTATCTGTGGTATATATAAAAAACTCTATTCTGGTAAATATCTGATTGTAAGCAGTGTTTGGTCTGGACTAGTGCTGCAAGTCATACGTCAGGCCTCAGTCTTCACAATGAAAGACAAATTTTTTGTCATGAGTGAAAGCAAGTGAGTGAGCAATACTTTTGCCCCCTGTGCACTTTCTCAGGAGCTGGGTTTGAGAGAAATTTGCCCATAACACGTTAGGTCAAGGGATTTAGACAGGACCAGGGCTATCTGAGTATCAGAGAATCACAGAATGGCTTGGGTTGGAAGAGACCTTAAAGCTCATCCAGTTCAACACCCCTGCCATGGGCATGGTTCCACCCACCAGTTCAGGCTACCCAGGGCCCTATCCAACCTGGCCTTGAACACCTCCAGGGATGGGGCACACACAGCTTCTCTGGGCAGCATTTGCCAGTGCCTCACCACACTTTCAGTGAAAAATTTCTTCGACACCTAATCTAAATCTCCCCTCTTTTAGTTTAAAATCACTCCCCCTTGTCCTATCACTATCTACCCATGTGAAAAGTTGATTTTTCTCCTGCCTTATGAGCTCCCTTTAAGTACTGGAAAGCTGCAGTGAGGTCTCCCTAGAGCGTTCTCTTCTCCAGGATGAACAAGCCCAACTCTTTGTAGGAGAGCTGTCTTTGTAGGAGAGGTGCTCCAACCCTCTGACCATTTAGTGGCCCTCCTCTGGACCTGCTCCTAAAATCCTACTTCTTTCTTGAGCTGGGAGCCCCAGACCAGGACACAGTACTTCCAGTGTGGCTTCTCAAGGGCAGACTAGAGGGTGACGATCACCTTCCTTGTCCTGCAGGGCACCCCTCTTTTGACACAGCCCAGGATACTGTTGGCCTTCTGGGCTGCAAAAGCACACTGCCAGCTCAATATCACTTACTGCTCACGTTGCAATCTTATTCCAAAAAAATATCAACAAGCATAAATGCAATTATGTAATGTCAAAGATGCCAAACTAAAGCATGCAATGCAGCTGACTTGTGTGAAGAGCAGTAAGAGGCAGTTGTATTTTATAAAAAACCTGAGTGTCAGAATAATACATAATTGGGTTGTAAATTCAAACTTACTTTGAACTTCTTCACTAAAATTTACTAAGTGGAAACTAAATTAGGTCCCTTTACAAGAAACGAATTTTTTTCTGTTCTACAAGAACTGTAAAACTTCCCTCCCACCAGATACTGGACATGCTTTCAGACACTTGATGAGAGATGTGTCATACTTGGTTAGGTGAACTGCCATGTGTATTAGGACACATGATAGGAAAAGCCTATCTTTAAGGCAAAGCATGCCCTGAATCTCATGATCCCATGAGCCAGCACAGAGGTGACCCGCTGCGCACCCTTCTGGTTATGTGCCATTTACACATATCTCTTTCTAAGACAGCATTTGTAAAGCACAGCTATCAAAATCCTGGTCAGAAAGTTTGTCGCTTGCATTACCTCAGATGTTGGCCAGCAGCAGATTTTTAAAATTCGAGAAAAACAAGCAGAATTAAGAGAAAGTGTATCTGCATTAAAGGAGAAAATCTGAACAACATGCACAGTAGCACGCAGTGATACTTTCTACATTTCCTTCTGCCATACATCTTTATCTTGGTTAGTCCTTCTTTTTAGCCTCCTTGTGAAAGAATTATCATTCTGATTTCTGTATATACTTTCCTGAAAGCTCGCTGCATTGATTGGTTTTTGTACCTTATGGATATGACAACAGAATCTAAAATTATCTGTCATTTGAAATAAGTTTGGTAATTTCAATAGTGATTTCAGGACAAACAAACAGAATAAATCCTTCTTTAACACTGACGTATTGTGATAACAGCATATTTCCAATAAGATTATAAAGAACAATAACAGGAAAAGCTTGATAAATCCAAACACAAAGACTATATTTTTGTGGATGGATGGATGCATGCATAAGTGTATTCATACATCTGTTAACATTAGATTTCCAAAAGGAATTTAAAGCACATCAACTGGAAAAGCATCCTCTAGACAATAAATTAAAATACTGGGACTGTGTTTTCCCTAAGGAAGAGAAATCCTAATCAAATTCAAATTTAGATTTCTTCCTAGAAATACTACAGCTCTTTGAGATAATCTGTGGCAAAAACAAGTAAAATACAGTTAATAAATAAGATAACTAAAAACGCTGTGCAAAATTCCTTTCCCTTATAGCAAATTCTGAAAGCTCTTTAAAAAAAAAAACAAAAAAACCTGACAAAGGAAATTCTGTCCTCTCCTCCATTTACCGCACATCTGACTGCCATAAAAACATGAAAAGGAAAGGGGNGGGGGGGGGCATTTAATTCGAGAGTGGTATAAAGTCCAGCTACCACTTCCCTGCTGTTTCACAGCATTTCATTATTTTGCTTAATAAGTTCATCTCCTCAAGAATTTTCTCTTCACCTTACATTATTAAAAGTAATAAGTTTTTCTGGATTGGGGGTTTTCCCAACAGAAAAACCAATTTATGTATGTCCTTCAATAATGACAGGAAAAGATTATTTCCCATTATATTGCACACTTTTCATATCACCACCACAGCTTATCATTCAATAAATGTTACTCTGCAACTTGTTCCTATCCTCGAAGAAGTTTAATTTCTGTATTAACCTGTTTTTCCCAGCCAACGCCTTGCTAGAAAGGATCCCTACAGCAGCAAAATTAGTTTGTTAAAGAAACCATTTAGAAATCTCTTGTCGCTGATAATATTGTCTTCAGTTAATAAAAGCACACAAAGTCAGTTTACATCTAATTCTCTGACATAAACAGACGTAAGCACTCTTCTGAATAACACATTTTATACCATGAATACATTCTTTTAAAGCAAAAGGTGAATTCAACATTTGTATCCAATTATATGTACAAAGCTGTGCTGATGCCTAGCCTTTGGCACATGGCTCCCGCAAGCAGCACCTGTGTGGAGGCCAGTCACTTGGCCCAAGGGATCTGCCTCCAGCTGGCAGCAATGATGCTTCTGCAGAAGCAATACCATGAGAGAGGCTAGAGCTGTTGTACGGCAGGCAGAGATGCAAACTGGGGAAGGAAGGAGTAAAAGCAGCCCAGGGATCCATGCCAGCCTCATCCAGACAACTACAGAGAGCAGGACACGTGTAACCTGTTGTGATGTGCTCCTCAAGCTCCAACAGCCCCTGAAGCCATCTCAGCCTCTGTCCCACTGGTCATCCCATGTCCCAGCATCACATCATCTGCTGATAGGAACGAAGGGTAAGTTGGAAAGGATAGAAAGGTGGCCTAGAATTAGGGAGAGAGTCTTAGCTAAATGACACCTCCTTCCCTGAGGCCACAGGTAAGGGAAAAGCCCACTGCTGAGTACCTGCAGCAGATCTGGGTGGTGACACACCGGAACAGGTTGCCCAAGGAGGTTGTGGATGCCCCATCCCTGGAGGCATTCAAGGCCAGCCTGGATGTGGCTCTGGGCAGCCTGGTCTAGTGGTTGGTGACACTGCCCACAGCAGGGAGGTTGAAACTAGATGATCTTTGAGGTCCTTTTCAACCCAGGCCACTCTAAGATTCTATGATATAAGAAGGAGCTCTGCTTGTCTGTAGATAATGGAAATGGAAGGTGGCATAAGCCTTCCTGAATAACCTCCTCCTTTCTCTGCTCTAGCAGCAGGATAGATGCACAGACAGTCCATAGACTCCTCTCTGCTCCTCACCTCCCCTGACCTTCCTTGATAGCGACCTGACTATCAGATAAAGGGTGCTATGTTCTCCCAGTCTGTCTTGCTCTCCCTCTATCTCAGACAACAGGATCCAATTGGATCTGCCTTCTTGTTGCCTTTGAAAGCTCTTCCAGCAAGGGAGAAATGAGCAGAATTTATTCTTTGGGTTGCCAGAACTAAGTCAGAAAATAGAGTCATGTACTCTGGATGAACTCTTGGTGGCTGCATGTCTGTACAACTCCAATGAAGCTTATGGGAGTATGCCAATCACTGTCAGCTTGAGATTTAACCTGTCACTGAGATGACCATTTAAATATCTTACATGGTGAAACAAAACTCAAAACCAAATGCATCATGTGATGTACCAAAACAGCACAAGATTTTAGGGAATTAACTGACAGTTACTCAAGAGAGGAAAGGCAAAAGTGTGTTTTGGTTTCAGATTTCTTCTTTGTTTAAATTACTAGTAAACAGAAAGAAAAATACAACAGAGAAATCCCATTGCCCATTACCTATTGCTCTATAATCATGGAAGCTAATGTATGCAGATTAATATACGCTGTATTTTGAAAATTTTACAGTCTTACAATGTTCTGAGTAAACCTGTTTGGTTCATTTTCAGAAGGGTCACGAGAATTACCTTAAAGCCGGTTTGCCTGTAGAATTCTTTAATGGCTCGCATCATGACTACTCCAACTGGAAGAGTTGCATTTTCCACTTCCTTTCCTGTAGATGTCTTTATAAAATCAGAACCTTAAAGGAAGTAAAAATCTTTATGGTAGTTTTAGAATGAGAACCACTGTGCATATGTGTAGTTCACACCCTCATCCTTCGCAGCAATTACAAAGCATCCCTTTTACACATCCCTGTGATGTCAATGTTAACTTTGAACTTGCAAAGACTAGAGCAGGAAGGAGAGATACACATCTGGTTTCAGAACAACTCAGGCATCCCAGGGGCTAAATGAACACCTCAGCTCTTAATTCTCTGCTCTAGAAATCACATCAACTATCTTTCACTCAACTCCAATATATTACAAAGGCTGCTCCAAAACTAATGCCTCCTATTTTACTACATTGACTCACAACATCAGAAACAGATGTTGGTGGTATGGCAGTAGAGGTTGAACCTTACCACCAATATTCTATTACATTTCGTTTCCATGTGATAGATGGAAGCAGAGGGGCTGTCTAACAGAATGGTATCTGATATGGAAGTGCATATGAAGCAAAGGTGTGTCACTGAATTCCTCCATGTGGAAAAAATGCCAGCCATTGACACCCCTTGACGCTTGCTGAAATTTTATGGAAACCAAACAGTAGACGTGAGCACAATGAGGCCGTGGGAGGTGCCATGTTCTGGACAGCCATGCTCAGTTGTCACAACACAAAATGAAGAACATCTTGATCAGCTCATCTATGTATGTGAATCTGCAGGTTATGACTACAGACTATGTTATTTATGTTATCGGCTTCAACGCACTGGAAACGAGGGTGGCAATGTTGGAATACTGCAAGTTTGCACCGGGTGGGTCTCGTGAATGCTCAGCGAGGAAGAGAAAGATCACCATATGCAAGTTTATCAAGACCTACTGAACCAATACAAGGCTGAAGGTGACAGCTTCCTGGATCACATCATTACTGGTGAAGAGAAGCGCTGTCATTACTATGAGCCAGTGTCAAACTGGAAGTCCGTGGAGTAGCCACACTGAATTCCCCATCAAAGAAAAAATTCAAGATGCAACCTTCAGCAGATAAAGTGATGTGCACCATCTTTTGGGACAGAAAAGGGGTGATCCTTCTGGACTTCCTGGAACTCAGACAGATCGTCAACCCTGACTGCTATACCGTGATGCTGACTAAGCCGAAGGCTCAAACTTCCAGAATCAGGCCAGAGAAGAAGATAACTTTTCTCCTGCAATATGATAACACCAGGCCCAGTACCAGTTTGAAGATCGTGGAGTACATTGCCAGCCTTGGCTGGACTGTCCTACCACACCTGCTGTATAGTCCAGATTTGGTGCCCTGTGGCTTTCATCTTCTCAGGCCGATGATAAAGATGGACTGCATGGGCAACATTTTCCTAGCAACGATATCATCGTATCAGCTGTGAAACAGTGGGTCACCTCCGCTGGTGCAAATTCTTATAAGCACAGCATGCAGGCTCTTGTTAATTGGTGGCAAAAGTGCATAGCTAATGGTGGTGACTATGTTAAAAAAGAGTGCTTAGTAGCTGAGAATTTGCTCTATCGAATAGTGTTACTGTGCTCTTTGTATCTGTGGTAGCTTCCATGGAAATAAATAGGAGGCATTATTTTTGGATCAACTTACATACATGTTCCTGTAAGAACACACATTATATATGTGTGCTACATGTGTTATGTACATGTAAAAGGAAGATAGCAGATTAACAAAAAAAAATGCCAATGATTTTCTCTGAACAAATTTTGCATATAAATCAATATTTTAATATTTCCACAAGGATCTTTCTGAATAGAAACAATTTTCATCAGGTTTTTAATACAACTTTGCATCGATTTGGTCTCACATTTGACAATCTAGTATCATATTTCACATAGCATTTAAAGTGAAAACAAAAAAAAATCCCATGTGTGTTTAATGAAACCGGCTGTGTAATACTGTAAACAGGGGAACAACTCCTTTCTTATGCATTTTATAATTGTAACACTGCAAATTACTTTACTTAAAGCCATGGTCTGATATAATGAAGTAACAATATTTAAAAAATCTGTGTTATTTAAAGAAGGAGAGTTAACCTTGACTTACTGTTTATTTCATGTTTTCTCACTTTTACACAACTTTTCTCACTGTCTATCCTGAAAATGTGTGTTGTGTTCTTGTACATTCTTGCTGTCCTGGGTGGGCTTAAAACAAATTCAGCAGTGCAATATTACAAAAAGCCAAGAAACTAGCAAAAAAAATTGCTTTGCAGTGTCTGATCCTTCACTGACACAATACAGTGACAAAAGTTCTTTAATTGCAATAGAGCATACTTCACCCCTGGGAACCTACTTCTTCTTAGAAAAGGTGTACCGTGGGCTCATTAATTATCAAAAGTAATCGTGAGGAGAAGAGGGCTAATTCAAACATAGCTTAGTAGTGCATCATCCACTTAAGTCAATTGGAACTGCATCTGCTTCCACTTCAGATTTGGCTTAAGGTCCATTTTGTCTCTTATTTGAATGATGAAGCCTCTATGACATCCCCTAGAGTAAGAAAGGGAACTTTCACTGCTGGCTCAAAGGAGATGCCTTGACTAAATTCTGACAGTGTGCTGTGATATGCTCTAGAGACCTGTCTTTCTGACGCAGGTTGGCATGCAGCTATGTTTCAACTTGCTGGGAAGTTGAGACAAAACCAGGCATGTTTCAGTGTCCTGTAATTTAAACATAATCAAACTTCATCACTAACATTGCCTCCTGTAAATCCACCTTTGTTTTTTTCTGCAGGTTTCCTGCCTAGGCATTCAATGGTGTTTAAACTGCACCATGATACAACATTCCCCATTCTAAACTGAAATGACTACTCAGGAAACAAGTTCTAACTGCAAAGAAGTTGCAATATGAAAAAGAGGCAATTAAAAGTTGATTGAGCCTTGCAGGGAACTGAGCACGTATGAGAGATAGTAGAGTTATATATTTCAGAGCTATCCTCTGTCAGAGAGACAGTATGGACATCTGATAGTCATATTAAAACAAATAGTGGAAGTGAAACTTTAACAGTGCCAAATTATACTTTTAATTTCCCTTTTGAAATGCAGCACTTAAAAGTCCTTCACTGCAATACTTTTCATTTTTTCTAGTATAAGGTAAGTCAAAGCTTTTATAAGTCTTATAATTACAAGTCTCTATGGTACAGTTTCATTAAAAACTTTCATTAAACAACAGCTGCCCTTGTATATGGTCTTCTAATCAATTTGGTCAAACAGAATGACTTCTAATCAGCTGTTGATAAAAATAGAAGATGAAATTTTAATTCTAATAGATTAACCACAAACTCAAGATAGTCTTCAAAATCCATCTAGCTCTATTCTCCAGTGGATTTAACGACTATTCAGCAACTCATTACTAAATAGAACAAGATGAACATTTTCCAGTTCATTAAAGAAATGTACTATGTATTTTTGCATTGTCCTCATGATTCGTTACAGGGAGTCTTAATTACAAGATAATGGATAATGGTTATTAAATGCAGACTCCAGTAATGAAGCTCTATTCATTTGCGAGCCTCAGAGACTGCAAAGAGGGGAAAATAAAATTACTGGCTTCAAAAGATTAACGGATCAAATTATTATTCAATTTTGAAAATCTCATTCAGACTTCACAGAAACAAGAAGAGATTAAAAACTAGTATTAGTACAAAAGTAGTGCGTTTATATATTTATTTTTAAATAATATCTTAAGGCTATTACCAGAATAATCAGCTTTAGATGTGATTATTAGACAAACATACAGCCAATTTAGTAGCATCCTCTACCAAAGAAGACAATATATTTTTATTTCCTGAACAAATTCTATTCATGATACAAGAGCTTCCATGCAGGACTCCAGGCAGGCTCTCACAGAATTCGGAAGATGCATGCTAGCAAAGCACTCTGCAACGCAATGTGTTATTAAAGTGGAGATTTCAGTAATGAAAAGGGGGATTTAAAAATCAACCGCTGCCATAAAAAGCACCTCATTAAGTAGAATTTATGCCAACCTTGTAATAACAAAAGTGTTTCATCGATTCTATTTCTTATTCATGTTTTCAAAAACAAGTCTAAGGAACAAAATTCAGTAGGAGTTTCATCTGGAAATTTAGGTGATGATTTAGAACCCCGAATTTATCACCCATCCTCCTATCTGCCTATGAATATATACATGCAAATATCAAGGCCGATGTTAAATTACCCCCTGGGTTGCTTGTTGCTTCCTCCTTTGTTTGGGTAGGTTACACAAAAGACTTACAAAATGAATTTGTCAAGGTAGACTTGTAGGCCCAGTGAGCCTGGAAAAGGCCACGTTCTCGCTCTTTTTCACAGTGCAACTGCAAAAGCACATTTGCCTTTCAGTGAGTCAGGCACGACTCATTGAATCAGTGAAGAGTGCAGACATCAAATCCCCTATGCAACACAGCAGCATCAGATGCCTGTTTCAGCTGGGCTTGCTGTGATCCCAGTAACAGCACCAAGGCCAAGCAAGCAAAAACTGCATCGCCTCAATTTACATGGAGACAGAAATTTGTATAAACCACAAGAAATGTGACCAGTGCAGTCTGTACAGAGAAACTGAGTTCTCTACACAGTTCAGAGCCAGGCCACTTGAGCTGTGATCACTGTGCCCTGTGACACTAGCTAGAATGTGCTAGCTAGAATGTTTCCAGATATTAAAACTCTGTTCCTCTGCTCTCTCACCCTATGCACACACCTCAGTCACTGCAGTTCACTGAAGACCATTTAAACTAAGCCAGCTGGATTTGCACATGCTGAAAGTAGTGGCTTGAGAAGCTTGAACCCACACCTACAGGTTAAGATGAGGCCCACTATTTATCCCACATACTCATTAAGTCTTAAGCACCCGAGTCTAGGGAAAGACTTGCCCAAGGCAAGAAATTGGCAGGGCAAGAATTCAATGTCCTGTTCTCCTGAAGGCCAGAATTGAGCTGGCCAGCCTACTGCTATCCCCTCCACCGTATCAAAACATCACAAAATTGCCCTTTCCCATGCAAAAATGAAGCAGAGCATGAGAACCAAATAATGCTACTTAGCTGACAGCATCCAGGAAACATATTACGGTTCCATAATTAAGCAATAATAAGCAGTATAGCAATTGAGGAGTAATCACAACCTTTTGGTTGCAAAGTGCTTCAAATGCCCTTGGGGAACGATTATAACTACAGAGTCTGAGTTGCTGCCTTACTCTTAAAAAAGAACAAAGATGCATCTGGCAGTTTTACACAATAGTTCAGAGACATATGCTTGCAGAGGGAAAATTATGCCATGTTACCTAGTATGTACTTCTAGTGAGTAGAAATTTATCTGGTTGCTGCAACTTGGCTATAACAAAGTGTGGCAACATGGGGTAGATGCATTCCCTTACAGGACTTCTCCGTCTGGTGGCATAGTCATGCTGTTGAGGAGACCGGTGTACGCCCCTGCTGTTTGTGCTGACAAGGCAGCAGTAATAATATCACTATCAAATACGTGCAGAGTTCCATGAGCAAGACCTTTTTTTTTATTTTATGAGTACCTAAAAATAAGGATCTTAAGATCAAGCCTCTGAAAATGAGTGGCCAGGCTAACGTAAGCGGCTAATTCTTATTAGCTGAGACATCATATTAGTCCACTTACACATCCTTACTCTACTCCAGCTGCAAGATAAAATATATTTCCCGACAGCTTAATTTTGCCATTTAAGAGAAGAGAATAAGTATCTGTGACAACACGCTTCAGCAGTAGCTCACTGAGTTGCTTCAGCTCCATCACACGTGGCTACTGTGTCAGACCACTTGCTCAGGAGCCTATGCATCTTTTCAGAGCCTGCAGCTATGCTACCATTTTTGAAATTGCCAGCTTATAATTTGGTATTTTGTGAACTTAATTTTGCAATTCTTTTCTGAAAAGTGCCTGCATGGAGCAAAAAATGAATCAGAACGTGGGGCTCCATGTTTAATGTCTATTTACAAATAAGGCAACCTTTCTAATGACCTACCCTACCACCTCAGTTGGTTTTCAAGACTAAAAATGGATGCTTCCTTTCCTGTACACCATCTCTGGTAACGGGCAATCTGCAGGCCAAATAGTGCCCCTAGGAACAATTACGCACACACATGAAGGGACAAATTATTAAGTCCATACTTATGCAAAATTCCCTGTAGGTGATCTCTGAAGGAATTCAGCATTGCTGAATTATGTATAGCTTGCTAATGCACTATTACAGTATCTACCACAGGTCTCCATAGGATACTATTACTTAATTAGTATTAGATTCTAGTGTGTTCATTTAAAATGTGTTTAGAAGGTTCAAAAGAACAATCCATACCACTTTCTTTCATTCTGCTACAAGGCATTGGCTTTTGTTATTTTTAGAGCATTTCTTTCAATCCGAACCCTACTGTGGATGGTAAAAGAGAAAAGAAATAATGGACATGCCCCGATCTCAGTGTCCACAGCTGGAATCTCTGTCAATGGTGGCTCTTGGTTTTAGGCTTCAAACCACACTAAAGCACAGGAAAAAAAAATATGTTCCCAGTCCCCTCCCACAGTACCACAGTAGAAGCAGTGTTAGGATGTGCATGAGTGCAGGAGAAGTAGAGGCAGTTATGTGCCTCTGCAGTAGTCCTTCCTTGTCCTCTTCAATGAAAAACAGCAGGATACACTCCCAAGAGCAATGAGTGGGACCACAAAGATGATTAAGGAATCCTTGTATCATTATCTGCTTGTTAAACGTCGCACTACTTCCTTGAGATTTTTATGTTATTTACTCAAAAATGTGTACCATGCATTACACTCAAGGGCTTTACAGTATACTACCTATATTAACCTTATTTCTTTTTGCAGATGGCATTACTAAAAGTGTGTAAGCAGTTTGCCTAATGACACATGACAAGCCAAAGGTAGAATGAATAAATAAACCAATGCATTCCAACACTTAATGGTAACCGTACAATAATCACTAAGAAAAAATGTACCTTTCCTCTCAGCTTAACTAGTCTGAGTGCTCTTTATTTCAGAGAGTTAACAGCATGGAGAGAGGTGGGCCCAAGTCAAACTCATGAAGTTCAACAAGGCCAAGTGCAAGGTCCTGTATCTGGGTCAGGGCTATCTTAAGCACAGATACAGGTTGAGTGGAAAATGGCTTGAGAGCAGTGCTGAGGAGAAGGATTTGGGGGTTTGTCAGTTGATGAGAGATTCAACATGAGCCAGCAATGTGTGCCTGCAGCCCAGAAGGCCAACTGTATCCTGGGTTGCATCAAGAGAAGCATCACCAGCAGGTCGAGGGAGGGGATTCTACCATGAGACCCCACCTGGAGTACTGTGTCTAGTTCTGGAGCCCCCAACACAAGAAAGACATGGAGCTGTTGGAGAGGATTCAGAGGAGGGCCACCAAGATGATCAGAGGGCTGGAGCACCTCCCCTTTGGGGACAGGTTGAGAGCTGAGGCTCTTCAACCTGGAGAAGAGAAGGCTCTGAGGATTCCTTAGAGCAGCCTTCTGGTACCTGAAGGGGGCCTACAAGAAAGCTGACTTTTTATAAGAGCGTGTAGTGACAGGACAAGGGGAAATGGTTTTAAAATGGAAGAGGGTAGATTTAGACTAGATATTTGGAAGAAATTTTTTACTGTGAAGGTGGTGATACACAAGAACAGGTTGCCCACCGAGGCTGTGAATGCCCCTTCCTTCCTTGGAGGCATTCAAGGCCAGGCTGGATGGGGCTTTGAGCAAGCTGGTCTAGAGGGAGGTGTCCCTGCCTATAGCAGGGGAGGTGGAACTACATGATCTTAAAGGTCTCTTTCAACCCAAACCATTCTATTATCTTCCACGACTAATGTGTAGAACACGGTTTGCCTCCAGTTTTGAAGAAGACATAAAACACAGGAGATATCAGTGCAAATCTCCTCTCTGCTCTAACATGAGAACATGGGTTCTGCTTGGGAGCATGCTTCCGTGCATCCAGGCAGAAGGTGAGACTGATAGCATGGTGTTGGCCCAGGTGACTGGACCCATGGCATCTCCACAGCACAACACCTGTGACAAAACAGGATGCAGGCAGCCCTGGCATTTTTATGCAGTGGAAAGAAGAGTGGACTGGGTCAAAAGAGTAGCAGTACAATTATTTTTAAGAGGGAGATGTTCCATCAGCTACCAAAGTACTTGAAGAGTAGAAGAACCGCAAACCACCCAAAATAATTCCAGAATAAAATAGTTCACAAACTGCACTGTAGAGCTGGCAACAGTACGGTGTTACTGTTGAGCGTAGCTGTAGCATTGCATAAAATCTAGAGGCAGTTCTCTGCAGCATGCTTGGAGGACAGCCCACAGCAGCAGAGCTGCTCCCACTCGTTGCCAATGCCATCTTCACTGTTACACAGAGGCTATCCTCAAAAAGGCAGTCACAACTTCAGCACCCCATTCCCACTCCTTGCTGCAAAGACAGCAAAGGCTGAATTCTGCATAAAAGAACTAAAGGTTATAACAACGCTTTGTCTCTGTACAGGAATGTGGATATGGCCATGGACTAAGAAGGAAAGGTGACCTTTCCCTGTTTTTCCAGTGTTACTATCACACATACAGCATCTACAAGTATGCTGGGTTTTTGAGAAGGAGCCACTGCATACCTTCTTATCACTTTACAAGTTGTTGCAAAAACAAGTTGCTGCTTTATCAAACAACATAAAGGCTGGCCTCTCCTTTCAGATTAGAGGCAGGCATTCAGGTTCTCAACACTGAGCCATGTGCTCTCACCAAGCTGAGTGAGAAAAGAAAATGTTGTGGGAGAACCTAGATGTTACTTCAAAATTTCCCCCATCAAGCTAACTTAAAAACATTGAATTGCATTGCATCATTTACTTGTTCACACGTTAAAAAATCTAAGCAATGATAAACCATCCCAAGCTGTGATATAATTAAACCGGCAATGTTCTAGGCCTCTATTGGCATTGCTGGCTTTGGATCAATATATCTTAGTCTCTCAAAATGTCTAGTACATGACATTTTACAAACTGTGGCTAAAGCCCTGATATATCTACCACTAATAGCAGTAGCACTTGGAAGGAAATAATAAATATCCACGACTGCTTGGAATCACAGCACTACATGGCATTTCACATACCATGCTGTAGCAACCAGATTTAGCTTTGTACTGTTTAATGTTGATAGCAACTCAGAAATAAATATGTTAACATTAAAACTCAGGTATGCTTACATGATATCTATTAGCTTGTAACAAAATAACTCACATTGAAAGAGCAACTTAAAATCCATTTGGAGATACTCCATATTGAACAATGCAACAAGAAAATTAGCCTGCTTTATCAAGATTAGAAGGTGCTATGAATTTTAAAGATTAAAAGAAAAAACACATAATAGAGTCAAAATCATGACACTTCAATGTCACTTCGAGTGTTTTTCAACACTTTGTAACAAAAGCAGTTTAAGATTCTGTTCTGACTCTAACCCAGAGGAAGGCATGATTGATTTTTGAGATTTAAAAGTCATGTCTTAATGCCACAGTCAGAATCTGCTCAGCATCCACCCTCTTTGTAATGCAGAAGACAAATATCCAGCATCAGCTGCTCAGCCATTTTGTTCCTACACAGAAGAAGGCAGCTGGCACAGAGGCTTCTACAGCACTTCTGTGTTGGGGAGATTTTCAGTGTCAAAGAAATTTCCCAAGAGCCAATGTCCTGCCTTTGCCTGGAAAATATTAAGTGACAGATCTCACCAGACCCCAGTCTATAATGTCTTTGTTTCTTTCTGTCTTGAAGAAACGAGATGATAGTTACAGGCTTGCATAGCAAGTTCAACCATCTTCCTCCAGTAATCACATGATTATGTGGAAAATGTTAAAGCACTTGGTTTAATTTTTATGACACTTGAAAATCTTCAGTACAGTCAGCTTATGAACATGTAGACTCTGCCATGGGTGTAGGTGTTGTACACTCTCCTTCTGACGCAACAAGTACCAAAAGAGAAACACCCCGGAAAGACTTAGTTACAAATAAGGTAGTGTATTTCAAGGCAGGATTGTCAAAATGACAAAAACTATCAAGTTGTTTCTTCTTTTTCCATAAGCTAATTTAATATATACATTTAATTATAAGAAGCTCACTCACAGCTCCTCCTTCGCAGCAAGTCTGCCACTCAGAGTGCTTCCTCTTTTCCCACCTTGATAATCTGATAGCTGGCAAAGCTGCAAAAAGTCCACAAGTGTGGGCTGTGGGGTGTTTCCACTACTGTCTGGAGGGTTATTTCAGAAGGTTTCTAGCTCTTCAGGTGTCCTGAATACCAAAAAACTTGCTGCCCAAACAACAACAAAAAACCCAACCAAAAGCTCTGACTGTGCAGCCACACTCTGAGCAGGAAGCACCTCTCAGCTGGGGGTCAGGAAAAGACACACTCCTGTGTTTTTTTGTTAGGAAATCTTTTTTTTTTCCCCTCAGCTGTATTATTAATGATGCTTACATGGCAAAACTAACAATTTTATTTCAAAGGGATGCTTTATGGAGGCATGTTGCTGATTCTTCCGGCATAACAATCTATAAAGAATTAGTTAAAAAAAGGAAAGAAATCAAAAGAACTCTTAAGCAACACCAGCAACTCGTAAGAAGGTATTTAACATGCTGGGACGTTGTTTCTTCCTCTCCACTTGTCAGAAGTCTGTGTCCTTATCTGGTCAGAGATTGCAAATATGGTAAGCACTGCAAACCAAAAGTACCAGAAATCTGATCAAACAACTTCCTGGCTTTAGGTTAAACATAACTGATGCAGAAATACACATTTGGTTAACACACTGGCGAAATGAAGATGATATTTTAATCTTCAAATCTACACGTTATCTATAGGTTTTACTTTTTTCTAAACCAACACTAAAAATATGTCATTTTGTATACCGGCATTTCATTCTTTTTATTGAAATACTAGGAATGAAAGAAATTGTGTATCAAATTCTCTTTGTGCTAGATATATGTATCCTCACTGGTATTAGTGGAGAGTTATTAAATGTCACTATTCATTGAGACACTGAATTTAATGTCTTTCTTACAGAAAAAAAAAAAAAAATCTATCTAAAGTTCATATCTCTGCATGGAAAAATATTTTAGAGCCTTACTTTGATAGCAATGGCTTCTTCAACCACATTTACACACTCTGTAACAGAAGAGGTTAAGCAGAACATTGTTCCCGGCTTGCCACTTGGCAAAATGCAGCACTGGTGACAGTATCAACGTCACACCGGGAAGCACAACCACCTCCTTATGCCTTTCCTTCTGAAATATTAAGCTCTCGGCACAATAGAAAAAGCTGTCTGTACTGTCTCCCCACTTGAGTTTGGTCCTAAGCATGCAAAGTTTAGATCATGCAAAACACAGCAGTGAACAAAGGTACCCAAGGCTGCACCATAAAGGAACAGATATAATTATGTGACAGATCCTAATACAGTAAACTCAAAGCCCTGCAGGATCAACACTTTCAGCAATGACTTCTAACAGTGCCTAAATTGGTATATATACCTTTTGTAGTGACTCATGATTATTCTGTCAAGAGTGGGATCGTGACACATACTTTGTTTCCATACTCAATCTAAAAGAAAACTATAAAAGTTGAAATCCTCTGTGCTTTCTTTTATTATTATTAGCAGGTGGTTCTAACTGAGTAAAAGTTGACCATATCACGAGACTTGAGATTCAAGAAGTTAATAAAAGCTGTCACCTATCTTTTCTTGCCATCTCAATAAAGATGCACACACTTCCATAAAGCTGCCATTTTTCCAAGACACTAAATCACGATTGAAGTCACAAGGAATTGTGTGCTTAGCATTTCTCTACATCAAAGCACACACATACGCATCTATAAGTATTTACATTGAAAAACACTGGTCTGAAGCTCAGTAGATTAGTGTTGCACGTGCTTTGTCCAACAACTTAACAAAATATCCACTTGGATAGCCATCTTCTGTAGAGTGCTTTAAAGCTCCCAAACATTATCCAAAAGTAAAAATCAATTGTCTCCATTTAATTAGCTATCTATTCAAACTTTCTCTGATCAAAGTGACCGAGTTAAACAAAATGGTTACTAGTAACAGGAGGCTGTTGTTAACCGGAAAGCTGAGATGGGTGTGTACATGGGGAGATCAGAAGAAAAGGATGCTGCTGCATGCTGTTCGCTTCTTCAGTGTGAATTTATGAAGCAGAGTGAAAGTGTAAGATGAGAACTAGCAAGAATTTTAAAAGGATTAAGTTCTCAGGAACCAACTACGTCAAAGAAAAATAGAACATGGATTCAGCCCTGAAAAGATAAAATTATTCAACAATTCATTAAAATAGTTCATCATCGTAATTAAAATCCAAGTGCCTACAAAAAAAAAAGCGGCACAAGAAAGGTAATTATTTATGAGGAGACTTTTAAAAGCCATTTGTTGTGAATTTAGGAGAGAATCAGTCTAAAAGAGCTGGTAATAAAAAGAAGTTATTTGTTTATTCATAAAACTTATTTTGGTCTAGCATACCACTAAGAAACCCTAACATCTGCTCAATGGCAGCTGTAAGTAACATTAGGAACACTCAGTCAATTTATATGTTTCTTTTTTATTAAAAAATAAACAGGTCTTTTTAAATTATTCACTAGTATATTGAGATAAAATTCTGTGCTGTAGCAATGCACATTTTGCAGAAAGGCGTCTGCAAACTTTGTATGATCATGATGATCTAAACCTTTCTATGTTTCACTGACTACTTTAGTCTTTATGTGATGTCCCACCCAATTTAGCAAATGAAAATGTAGAAAACCTACAAGCTGAATCAGAATCACAGCTATGAATAATACAGAATGCATCACAGATGCCTCAAATGCCCTATCTCCTTCCAACTTCCACGCATTCTTATCTTCCCTTTGCTTTCCACCATTTAAAACTTCCTCTCAGACAGTTGCAGCCTCTCTCTTGATTCTATCTTTCACGAAACAGACCTTAGACAATAACCTCAGCTGGCAGACCTGTTTGCTGAACTACTGCCAAGTAAGGAATTGCAGCAGTGTTGGTAATTAATAATTCTTTCTTCTAATTCATAGTATTTTCACTTGTAGATTGCAAAGTCCTTTGCATATTCCTGTGTTTCACTGTAAAAATAGTGTACAAAAGGCAAAGGAACCCCTTAAATCCTCAAGATTTCTCTTCATCCATTGCCCTATCAGGCACTCATATACTTCTTTTAACTCTCTTGCTTGAACATTTCAACAGAAAAGTACATTGCTGTCTTCCTAGGTTTCTCTCATGTATTCAATTCTTACTTCATAATAAGAGCAAATCTCTGCTAATGAACTCACAAGGAAGATCAAAAGCATGGAGTACCTCTATTTATTTTACTAGGATTGTTTGGTTTTACTTTTAAGCAGTAAGCCAGCATTTCTGCAGTGCACTCTGGAGGGAGCTAGTTAAAAACTAAGCAAGCTGTAATTCTAATCCAGGCACTGGAAGTGGCTGAAAATGGCATAGCTACCTTAACACAGAGCCCATCCAGATGAAGGTCCCAGAGGAGCCTGCTCAAAGCTGCAACTGCACTGTGATCATAACCAAGCGTACTGCTCAGAAGCTGAATCTGGTTACATCCAGAGAGGCCACAAACTGCTCCTGATTACAACAGAAATATAAGCAGTTAGCTATCAAGAGCACAGACATAGTGTCTTGTTTACCAGAGTACCACATGCCAATGCTACCTTTCCTCATGCTGGCATCTGGAGGCCTGGAGAAACATGGCACTTTTTCCATCACACCCCACCAAGATGCTTTCTCATCTTGAGGTTTGGGTTCCTGTCAAAACTCCATTTATGTGTAAGGCTTTGCATTTCCCCTGAGCTCTCTGCATGTCCATTTTCCAGGACCAGAGGGAAGGATGCTTTTGAAGATACATGATTCATAATTTCCTTTTGCATAATTTAAGTTTAATGTGCTGCATGGAATATGGAACATCTTCATTTGTTTCCTTTTTGATTCTTTAGAGATGAATTAACAAATCTTCCTGATAAACTAAAAAACTTTGCTACTGCCATGTTTGAGATAGGCTGATCAGCTGGACATTGAATTAGCAGTGTAGTGGCAGTTTGTAAAAGGAAGAGTTTTTGCTTGCAAACTTCTGACATCAACAAGGAGGAAGCTTTTCTACATCTTAGATTTACAGAGAACTCAGGAAATCAGCTTGAGAAATCAGTACACTGCAGGGAAAGTCACTCTATAACAGAAGTGCTAGAGGGAGAGAGACATCAAAGAGGCAAAAGGCAATCACATGTCAGATCCCTGTTGACTTGCCATGGACCATGGACTTTGCTGTCATCTTTGTCTTTGAAAATTCCACTCAAAAGCAGGACTATTAAAGGAAGCTCTGGAAAAGCAACTGCAGTTGGGTAACGATATAATATACATAGTAAGAAACTAGATATTGCCTTATCTGAGAGATGTTAAAATTAAAAATTATTTATCTATGATTCTCTGATTTGAGAAAATTAATTTTAAAAGATATAAACCATGAGCATTTCCCACAGGCTGAAATTCCAAAGTATTTTATCAAAGAAAGGAGTATCTTCCATTCTTTTCAACACCTTCCCAACATGTGTTGTCCTTTGGTGCTATGAATCAAAGGAGCAGAGAAAGCCTGCAAGACAGATGAAGCAATCAAAGTACTTACCAACAAAGTTCTGGCTCCTTCACAGCTCACCAAAAATGGTGCAAATAACCGCAGGAGCAAGTTGAGAAAAGCAGTGGTGAAGAATATTACTATACTGTATTGTCATATTCTGATCGAAATATTTTCCTTTGAGAAAAGACTGACAAACTCTATGAATATGACCTTTTAAATTCCAGTTAAAAATATGTAAGGAATGGAAGCTGTTAAATGCAAGCTTAAATGCTTGCAATCAAATAGTCAGTCCTATTTAGCTCAGCAAGGAATGTGTTTGCAGTAACATGCAACCCAGCAGTAAGCTTGTGTATTCAGCCTGTTTCTCTGCACTTAATGAAGTAACGCCTGGAAATACTGTGTCAGCACTAATAAGAACTGATCTGTTAAAAGTTAGTGGGTGTCTTTATATTGATCTCAGTATGTTTTAAGATCCAGCTTACTGGTAAGAACACTATCCACAATCTCCTAAAGACTAAATTGTTTCGTATGACTAATTTTTGTCCCACTTCAATGGCTCAATATGGAATTTGCTTATGTGTCCACCTTTTGGTATGCTTCTTTGTTTTTCACAGCATTCCTGTTCCTGATGAGTAAATGGGTTTGTTTGAATGAGTGTCTAGGAGTGTTTCAAAATGGCTTATTCATGTTCAAGATCATGTATTCGCAGTGTATTTTTCCATTCATCATCCTTCTGCTTAGAAAACTAATTTCACATTCTACCATCATGAATGTATTCTTCAAAATAATTTCAAAGAATCATAGAATAGCTTGGGTTGGAAGGGCCATCAAGAATCACCAAGCTCCAACCCCCCTGCCACAGGCAGAGCCGCCAACCTCCCCATTTAATACTAGACCAGGCTGCCCAGGGCCCCAGCCAACCTGGCCTTGAACACCTTCAGGGACGGGGCATCCACAACCTCTCTGGGCAGCCTGTTCCAGCACCTCACTATTCTCTCTGTAAAGAACTCATGAGGCACTGCCACCTTAAAATCAACAAAAAAATCCCAGGACCTACAACCCTAAAATCATGCTTAGTTTATTTCCACATCTATATTAAGTTGCTGTTAAGGGACTGTATTTTCTAAGTGGTGTTCTACTTGCAATCTCTTAAAAGATACTTTAATATTTCATAAGCCAATTTTGTATAATTGATAGATACGGTAAATTAAATATTTATTTCTATTTCTCACTTGTTTAGTGGAATTTAGCACCTGCTGCTAACACAATAAAAAAAACAACCTGAAATATCAGAGAAATAAATAGTACCCTGTGCATCTATTGATTTTACATAATATTTCCATGTTTTAAAATTGCATTCTCTCAAACCATTACCTTCAGTATCAGAGCTTCACAGATGCAAAGGTTTTTGCTATGAAGCCGTGTTATTTTGATGGCGTGTTTGACTAGAACTATTCACTGTGCAAAGATTTCTGAGTCTGAGGCGATACGAAACTTCAAAAGTTTTAATTCAAATTCTAACAAATTATTTAACATAGAAACAAGGTTTCATTCATGGGGAAAATTAACGCAACAGGGGTGCCTTCTCACCTCTCTGCATCAGTTGTTGTAAATTGAAAGTATACCATTTAGATATTCCTTAATTAACATGCTTTGCGAAGATCTTGACTATCAGCAGAAGAAAAACACTATCCAGGCATTTAGGATAATTCAATAATAGAAGGCTGACCCCTCCCAGCAGTATGCCACACTGTCAGTACCTGCCCATTCACGGTAATCTATTTCACACTTGTTTCAGAGGCTGAAGTGTAAATGGCTGCCTTCTCATAGGTCAAGTTGCAGAAATCTGTGCAGATGGGGATTCAAACTCTTCTGATATGCCTCAACACTAAAGCATAGCAAAAGAGACTTATAGGAGGCATGGCAAATCTCTCCTATTTTGTGTAGAGTGCTATTAAAACAGTGGAAGGGAGGCGACCTCTCTGCAGCTATGGACAGTACCAGTCAATTCTGCAGTGCACAATGCCATCACCCTCGAGTACTGTGGCAAGCTGTGCCAGCTCCTGTCTTCACCGTCATTACCAGGATTGGCTGTGCTGGGAAATCATAGTCATATGCTTCCATCAGAACATTCCCAGAGTTTCTCTTGCTCAATTTCCCAGTTTCAGCTGTGACCAAGGGTGTTCCATCTTCATGTGCAGACAGAGAAAATTTATTCCTTCTAATGATAGGAATGTAGATCTGCTTGTCTCTTAATTTACTAGACCTCACTAAAGCCCTATGAAATGTGCAATGTCAATTTTATGCATGGAAAAACAGAGAAGTTAACTGAGTTGTCAAAGGTGAAGGCAACCAGGATCCATTCTGCTTTCTCAAGCAATTCTACCCATTTTCTGGTTTCCTGACTTAGCTAGAAATACTACAGTCTCTATTTGTAAATGGGGAAGGGATGGAGGGAAACTCAAGTAGCGTTATGGATGATGAAAATCAAACAAACAGGTAATGAGCTGATGAATGTCATCTGTTTTTACACTGGCATTTCTTCTTTGACTTGAGTAAAGGTTTATAATCCTACTTCTGATTACAGAAAAACACCATTAATAGAATAGACCTTTCACAAAATTAGAAAACTGAGTCACCAGGCATCCTGGTACAGCAAATATGAACAACCTCAGATAACTACCTCCCCCCAGCTGCAAACACATTCAGGCTTCACTGTATATACTAAAACTCTGCTGTCCCCTCAAAGATTCTATGTACTTTTTTCAACGTTTTTGTTTCTCTTGCATATTATTTACATATACAGGGTTCCGTTGCTCTTTAGACTTTACAGGTAAGACTTTTCATTAGAGCCTACACTAGTGTTTCTTAACCATTCCTTTACTTCTGATTCCCTATACATACATAATTGAGTTCCAGGCAGATTTTTAAGTCTCATTTTGCATTCTTTCCAGGTCTGCTTTATTCAAGCCCAATTCTGGTTTTGTGTTACTACTCTTTGCGTGGACCCTCATCAGTAATCCAAACCTGAGAGTATTGTGATTGCATTGTTAAAACTTTTCAACTCCAAGCTTATCTATTGCACCTACATTACTTCTACTGATTAGCTGCAATATCACTGCTAAGCTTGTAGGCAATTACATCGTTTAAGGGAGCATCCTTGTACTGCCTTACTGAACATGCAGTTACCTGCGTTTTTATACTACTGGCCTTTTTATTTTTCTTTCTTTTTTTTTTCCCCACTCCGGATCAGAATAAATGGTGTCACTTGCTCCTGTATAGGCTTCTTTTATACAAAGCATATTTAAAGACTTTCCATGTTGCCAAGAATATGTGTTGATCTAACTCCTAATCCCAAACCTTTTTTATTCCATAATATCATTCAAACTTTTGAGTCACTGTGTCACTTGCTATGTCACCTGATTTCTATCTTGGTTTTTTATGTTCATTCCTTGCACTGAACTTTCAGCAGTGTTAAGCAGAGCTGTGAACATGCAGAATGCAAGACATGCGTTGTAGCAAACACAGTGAAGTTATCAACAACTAATGATTCAATACTGTTAAATACTGTCCTGATGAGCATCTTACAGTGGCCACACTGCAAACACTTCTACACTGCGAGACAGTACCCAAGGCCATGACCCTAAACATATGTGTAACAATGCATCCTCACAATACAAAGAGCTGAAGTAGTTCCAACTCTGAAAGTTCAAATTTATCTAAAAATTCTGAAAGAACGGGCAGGTCTTTCCACAAATGAGGTATTTTCTGCTAATATTCAGATAGAAGAGGGCTGACAAAAACATCATATAATGCACTCTTGGTAAACTAAAGGAATTCAGAAATTTAGCCCACGCTAAATCTAATCTGTACTGCCAGAAGATCACAAAGAAAGTTGGGATTACTCTCTAACATTTGGTAATACAAGTAGAAGAACTCTCTCTGCACTGTGCTTCATTCACTAAAGAAAGCAGGCAGTGCAAAAACACAATGCATTTCAATATCCTTCCAGTGAGCGCAGCTCAGCCAAGACACCACAACAAATAATTGATGTTGCAGCTTGGATGCTCTTGGTCCTGCTTCATTGGAGGGAGAGTGGAAACCACCACCAGATTGTGACTGAGACAGACCTACTCACCAGTCAGAGAGTAAGTCCTCTTCCCATACATTCAAAGACTGAGGACTGACTAGTTTGCCCCCAGGCTTATACTCTAAGCCAGAGCTTAACGTCATCAGTCACCCTGGAAAGCACTCAAAGATTATTCGCTTCTGTAGAAAGGAACTGACAGTTTTGATCTGGTCTGCTTTAGGAACATAGCAGACACACATGACTCCTAATTTCTGACTGTCTCTTTACATGGCAAAGTGAACCTTTTACAGATACACAGTAAACTCAATACAGTTGGTTGTGTTTGAGATCTGTAAAAAGAGACAAACTGAAATCATGTTTCATTTCTACTACCAAGCCTCCGCCCCTGATTCACCTTTCATTTGCTTTGGGCTCTAATAACTGTCTTACTAGCATCAAGTTACAGCTGAATGTAGACACATAATTAAATCACATTTTTCTTTAAATCTAATACAGCTGAAATGCTACTGAACAGAACCTTCAACCTCTAGTGTGAACACGGGATTTGAAACCTCACAACCGATCTCAGCTTGACTTTTGACTTGTCTGCTACAATCTTCATCTCATATTTCACAGGGCTGTTGTGAGATTTCTTCTGCTAACGTCTGTATGTACTTTGAAAACGTAAAGTGCTATCTAAGTGCCAAGTATTATTACTTATTCATCAGTCTTATTTCCTACATTAGTATTATCTGCACAAAGCATGTCTAGCTTCTCAATCAAATTTTGCTAGTTTAGCCTCCTTGCTTCTTTATTTTTCATTAAACATTTGCCTGGCAGAACTTTTGCTTTGGATCATGGCAGCCCACAGCCAACAGTATAATACGTATCCCTAACACTCAAATGTTTAAAGCCGCACCATCTATCCTGGCTCCAAACAAATCTTTAT
Source organism: Pavo muticus (assembly GCA_016647715.1). Lineage (NCBI taxonomy): Eukaryota > Metazoa > Chordata > Aves > Galliformes > Phasianidae > Pavo > Pavo muticus. The sequence goes on from JACDJE010000019.1 coordinate 920,205, forward strand.
AAGACAGTGCTCAAAACAGCAATAGTTATTAGTACTTCAGAATTTGTGTTCCCATTATTCACGCTAAAATTGGATCCGTAGCAACACTAATTACAGTACAGAAATCTCATTTCGAGCTGTGTAGCTAGGCATTATTCTTTGATATTCCAAACCACATTTCTTGGACCCTCTTCATTTATTCATTGAACTTTTCTATCTTTTCTTAATTCAGGACTAGCTTTTTGTGTGGTGGGATATTTTGATCTTCGGGACTTTTGAGGAAACATTTTCAAGCAGTACTTTCGTGTCTTGAGTTTTCTTAGGGGAACTCTTGCATCTCTGCATTCAGAGACAAAGACAGAATATGATAGTTCTCAGCCAGTTTCTCCCTAGAGCTAAGACAAAGCCAGCCTATTTGCCGCTTTAGGTTCCGCTGTGAAAATGACAGCTGTATTATTTCTGCTCATTTTGGAATTAAAAGTATCAAAGCATCTCAAAATTTCTGTCTGCAGATTCCACGTGGTTTAATTTTCTTCTTCTGGCCTACTGGCAGGAGAGACTCTATTGCCTCAGCCAACTTTTGATAATTTTTGCATGCTTCTTTATGCTAGGAAATCTAGATGTTAGGGTTTTTTTAGCACTAACTCATTCCCTTTCTAAATTCAATTTTTATGAGTCAGTATCTCAACTTATTTGACTAACTACTTCATGACCTACAAAAAATGTTTGAAATCTATATGTTTAGTAGAACTACCAGTGAGCATACATCTCTTCTTCCTGATCTTTACATAGGTACTTGTTTGGTTATTTATAATGAAAACAAGTATCTCTCATATGCCACTGCTGCATTTCTCTCAAATTCCCGAAGAGTGAGGTAAATGAAGTGTACTGTGGAGACCAGTTTTCACAGTTAAAATGACACAGAATAAGTTTTCACTTTTAAAGCAATGCACATTTACTTAGTCACTTCCTCCACCTCTCCCTCCTTAACTAACATAAATTGTTATGTAAAATAATAAAGTTTTTGTAAATAGGTAATATTGTTCAAATGTAATTTTCCAAAATAAAAACTTTATGTAATTAAGTCATCCGCATCTTTACTGAAGCTTTCCTTTCCCACTGCAAGTTTACCATTTTCCCTTTCCCTATCTGGCTTCCTTGGCACTTTATAATATAGTTTGTGTCAAAAAATGTAACAATAAAAAAACCTGTCACCCTGTCATAGTAAAACAGTGAACAAGAATTGTTTGTGGTTTGTTTGTTTTTAAAGACAAGATGAAGAAACATAGTGCAGTTCCCGCTAGTACTGGGGAGTAAAGCACTCCTCCTATTTGTGTTCATCAGAACTGTTTCTTGAAGAGGTTACAAAGATGTACATTTGTGATTCTCCTATAGAAATGGACCTCAACCAAATCAGACACTGAAAATCACTAATTAGTTTGCTCTGCTCAGCGTTTGTAAACTTTCTAGAATAGTCTAGGTAGAATCAAAGATGCAGTCAGCTGCCATTGGGAAGCTCATGCATTCAAACACACCATAAAGATTTCAAAAAGCCCAAAAAAATTGCAGAGGACAGTACAAACTATGAACAAAAATTCCCTGATTTGTCTCTGAGACTTTATCTCAGCTTTCCAAAAACAATGAGCTTCTTTGGTACTGACACAGATCCACTGCTGTGCGCTCCTTACCTTCTCCATTATCTCCTCCTTAGCACTGCAAGAATTATTCTTGCTAGCTGACTCACTGTCCTTTGAGGGTTGTCAGCCTCTTTCAGAACAGCACTCAGAAATAGATACTTAAATACTCCAGAATAATTTTTAGCATGTCAGTCAAATATGTAAAAGGGTTGCTTAAAAGACTTTAAGAGAACTAGTTGCCTATTTCTATTCTGATGTCTTTTTCTCTATGTAGTGTGCTAGAGAAGGAAGAAAAAGTAGACGTTACTTAGGAGAGATGTGGTTTCAGACACAGAATGAGCCAAAAAGACACAAATTATTGTATTTGCTTCAAATAGAGGCAAATTATTATCAAATTCACTGTGAAGACACCCTTTTTCCCATAGTTCCCCAACAAGAATGTTGTACAAACCACATTTTCTACAGCTGTCCCTGGCCTCCAGTGCATTGCTGGGAGCTGCATGTCCTGTTGGGCTCAGCCTCTTCCATGGGCGAAAACTGCTCCAGAGCACAGCTGCTTGCCTACAGACATGGTCGATGCAAACACTTCTGAATACAGAAGTGCACAGGCACACCAGCCTGAACATGGCTCTTAGTATTATTTTAAAATTCCAGCCAATGTGGAAGTGCACACTTTTCACACTACTTGATGTTTTGGCATGCCTTTTCAAGTCAGTCATCTGTGGAGCTGACCCCCTACTTGGAAGCTGAATCAGACCGAATGGAACTTGTTCCTCCCAGCACACATCAATCACTCCTTGTGCACACACCAGCACAAGGATGACTGTATAGAAATTTTGGAAAGGTACTTGGAGAGGAGTCTTCTGTGTTCTATTCCCTGCTCAGATAATTGCTTTGTGAAAAGCAGAGTAATTTTATAAGGAGCGATTGAGACCCTTACTGGCAAACACAAATAAAACTCACATTTGTGTGAGAGACCTCAGTCAGTGAGCCCAGGTGCCAGACATCCCAGGCAAGCTTTTTAATCATGTGGCTACTGCTAAATCTGCATTGTGACACTTTTTTGTCCCCAGCCTTCTGAGTCTCACAAATGAGACAGATGGGAAATACGAGGGCTGCTCTGAAGTAACGTCTGCTATTTTATTATGCTGGCCTACAACATCAAAGGTGGATGTTGGTGGTATGGCAGTAGAGGTTGAACCTTCCTGACAATATTCCATTATATTTTGTTGCTGTTTGACAGATGGCAGCGGGAGGGACAGTCTGATAAAATGGCATCTGATATGGAAGTGCATATGAACAAAGGGGTGTCACTGAATTTCTCCATGTGGAAAAAATGGCACCCATTGACATTCATCAACACTTGCTGAATGTTTATGGAGACAAAACAGTGGATGTGAGCACAGCGAGGTGGTGGGTGGTGTGCTTTGGCAGTGGTGACAGCAACAGTGGATCACCTTTGCTGGTGCAGATTTTTATAGATTACGGCATGCAGGCTTGATTATCGCTGGAGAAAATGCATACCTAATGGTAGGAACTACGTTGAAAAACAGTGCTTTGTAGCTGAGAATCTGCTCTATCAAATAGTGTTATCATGCTCTTTGTATCTGTTTTATTTTCCCTGGAAACAAACAGGAGGCATTACTTTTGGAGCAACCTATGTACATGTATTTTAAATACATGCTGCGACAGCTCAGTGCTTCAGGACCTATGTGTGAGTGCGTATGCTCAATAACAGTAATGTGAACATAAGTAAGGCTATGATTTTGTAGTCCCTACATGGTAGACTCGCATTATGCACTGCATAGTGAAAGCAGGTTAAGGACTGTATGCCACATACTCACTTGCACTGATACAACTGCATGAAAGGCAAGGCAGTAAACTAGGTTCCTAAGGTGGTGACAATTTTAGAAGAAAAAAACAAAACATAATCAATCTAAAAAAACCTAAAGCTTTAATACCTTTCTGAAGTAATTTTCAGCTATCAATTTTGATAACTCAGTTTTACTGAGGACTTCTAACAACTTAGCTGAAGGAGAAGGAAATTTTGGTTCAAGGACAAGAACAAGCGGCCAGAGGCAGAAAAAACTTCCAAAGCCAGTTTTGCAATCAAATCCAATATACTGTGTAACTCATTTCCTCACAATAATTAATCACTAGCATCAGGTTTATCAGAGGTGCTGCTTTTTTACATTTATTTCAAATAAAAGTCCCCAGGATCCGACATATCCAGAAGATCAGCTAAATCTTCTTTTCTTTCTTTCATTTAAATCAGAGCACCAGTTGTAAAAACATATGGTCACAAAAGCGAGAGCTTAAACCTGCTGTGCCAAGTTTCTTTCTCCCCAGAATATTACAAGTATGCAAATCAATCAAATACCTAGAATTTGAGGTTCTCAGCTACTCTGACAAGTCAGAGTTTGAAAATTTGGCCTGCAATGCATGTATATACATTCTTATTTTTACACATACCCATGAAGAAAAAGCAAGAGACTGAAATAAGGGAATACATACATATTCGTATGGATAGGTAGCTTATAAAATGAATAACCATGCAAGGAAAATCATTAACAATAGGGCCATCTGCTGTATTTCAAAAAAACTACACCAGCAAAAAATCTGAAAATGTTCTAATGCTTTACAACCTGAATTTCTTAAAAAAAAATTTTTTTTTAAAATGGATTATAATTATAATGGTATAAATGACAAGAAATGCATTTCTTACACCTCTTCTAATTAAAAACAATATTTACTAGCATAATACTGGTACTATGTACTTAATGATACTAATTGACTTTGTAGCTGAGCAAATAAAAAGCATAAAAAGCCTCTCATTCCATCTAAGGTAGATAAGCTTAGCACTGTGTAAAAAGACAAGGAGGTCAGCTGCAAGTTGAATATTTATTTAAATACAGACAAGACACCCAAATGACCTTTTCTTCCTCTAAAATAAGAAATTCCAGGTCTGAAGTGCTTATTCCAGGAAAAAAAAAAATTGACAAAAATGACCCAAAATTTACTTAGAATATGGACTAACAGAGTGGTTTTCAGTGTATCTTTACATTTCCCTCTGCCAATACACTTGAAGTGCCCTCTTTCAAGTATGGTGGAAGAAGCAGATGTTCAGAACAGAGTCCAAAGAGCATTTTGCATCTTAAAGATCATATTAAACCACAGCCCTGAAGCCTTGTTTAAAGTAGGTAAAACTGAACATCATTTAACTGTCAGTAATAAGTGTCCCACTTTTGAGCGCGCCAGTTAAAAGCAGTTACAACCTAGAGCATTCCAGTACCTGCTGCTCTTCCCCTTGATGAATCTCCAACATAGCTGCATTACTCAAACCACACTCCTGTAGAGGTGATTAGGAGTGACACAAACCAAAAACAGGAGTAGACAGTGTAAGTCTTCTCAGGGAAGTGCCCAATTACATTTCTAACAGGCTCACAACCCACCTGCCCACACTACACCTGTATACTCACTGACATTACGTGGATAACGTGCATCTGCCCCAAATGTACATGCCCTTATTAAAAATACCAAAGATCAGACATTTGAAAACAAACGCTATTTTTCCTACAAATCTTGTTGTTTAGCAGTTCCAAGTGTTATTTAACATTTCATACCTTTTTGTAGATTATAGAAAACAAATGACACTTCATTACTACACCTGCAACTTCAGTAATTGCTGCATAACAATTTTTGCCTACTATAGGCAAAACTAAACTTTCATGATGAGAATTTTTTACGCTTCATGAATAATATAGTAAAGACATTCTTAGCTTAAAAAGAAGGCAACTTATATTTACCTGCCATCATAGCGATCATACTGGCTTTGTAGACATTAGCAAGGGACCCTAGTTCACCAGTTGCTAGGATTGTTTTCATGTGAGCTTCTCCACAGGCCTCACGGCACTGGCGGATCTCCTCATACAGACCTGTGGATAAAAGCATTTGAAAATGATCAAAGTTGGCTGAGAGACGTTTTCAAGTATGGCTGTAATTTCCACTTCTGGATTAATTTCCAATCTTCTAATTATGTCATAGCACTCAAGAACTTAAGTTTTGTAAGTTCAATAAATTACATGACTGGAGGTAATTAACAATGCCACACAATTTCAGATTGAACTTAATAGCTATTAATGTCGCTTCTCTCAAAACTACTAATGTGCACAGTATGCCAAACACTCGTGAATACATCAGGAGCAAAAAAAAAATACAAAACTGATGTACAAAACTGATTTTAAAACAGCTTTTCCAGCAATAAATTTGGCAATAAATTGAATTAGCACTCAGGCACAGTTATGTTTCCCCTTGTACATCATGTCACCACACTCCCTACTCCCTACAGCCACCTTTGCAGGGCTCGGCCTATAAGACAACAAAGGTGTGACCAAGTTGTCTAATTACAGACCTTGGTGCCACTTGTGGTTCCCTGACATCTTCCCCTTGGCCTCCAACTGCTACTCTTGGAGGCACCTCATCTCTATTAGGTCCCATCCTACCGCCCAGTTCCATGGGGCAGTCTCAGGAAGGCCAAATGGGAGCTAGATGCCTGTGTTTAGGTATTTAAATTCCATCTTAAGCTTTGTGAAAACACGAGTTTCCTGAAAATATGCAGCCTCATCAACACAGGCTGCTAACACTCCTGGTGAGGAGCCTGAGGTCCAAGGTAGCACCTTCACGGCTCAACGGCTCTGCATGGATCTGCATCTGTGAACCCCCCTCAAGGGGTTACTGAGGACTTGGATCTACTGAGTTCTTTAAAAAAGGCAGAACTTGCAGACCTGGTCAGGAAATGGGAGCACAAGGAAAATGTCCCACCCCTTTTTGGCAAAATTCATCAGTGCCCCCACAAAATTTTAAACTTGGGGAGATTAAAAGAGTGAGAAGTTATGGAAATATAACTGCTACAATCTGGCCACTTGGGGATGATTACAGCTCATCTAATACTAGTGGCAGGGAGAAAAGCAGCTCTTACAGTGTGCTGCCAACGTTTCTAGAATCTGAATTAGAAGAGAAAAAAAAAGGCAAAATAAGCAAACAGTGTCTCTTACAAGAGTCCTTTTCAAAAACCGTACTCAATCTTTAAGCACACAGAATCGAAAAGTTCATTTATAGAAGACAAAAAAATACAGCTTTAACTAATTTTTTTAAAGTCCAGGATTATTTTTTGCAGCATACTGTCTCAGCCCCCAGACAAGTCCCGAAGAAGGCTCGCCAGCTGAACACCTCCTTTACCTGCCATGTTGCCGAGTCCTACTGATGCTGCGGGTATACCAGGCTGCTGGGGCTGGGATCACTGCGGTGGTCCTCAGAGACATACTACACGCATTAGTAGACAACTGGCTAACGTACTTAGCAAGTCCCTTTATAGACACCAGGCTTCACCTTGTTTCTTACTGTGTACCAAAGGTGTGAATTAATCAGTAATAGCATGCGGTCTAACATGTTTTATTGATCAATTGATGATACTCCAAAACCTTCTACATCAAATCAAGACTCACAAAAAAGGAAATACAAAGCACCTGTGCTATTTTCTTGTGCATTTGATAATGCTACTCGTGTTAGATACAAACGCAGCTTCTTTTTGTGGAGTGACTCTTTCCTGAAGCCTTTGGAAAGCCAGAAAAAGCAGCTTTCATGTTCTAGTTTCGGTAACAACAAGAAAAGACTCGAGTTTTCTCTACCTTTAAGATACACTGCCAAAAATGTCAAAACAAAATCAACAAAATGTACATTTAGGTTGGATTCCCTGAAAGGAAATTTTATTTCCATAACTGTTGTTCACCGAAATTAGTTCTGCAGCTACAGCACTCTCCCTATTGTTGGAAAGTACATGTATACGCAATTAGTGCCAAGATCATTTGAACAGTCTCTCTATCTGACAGCATGCATCAACCTACAGACAGGAACAACTGAAGATCTTCAATCATCTGTGTCTGTCAGGTTACTTGAGGTGGCGGAAAAGTATGCATGTGTTAATGGGGCAGGTGTGTAGGTAATAAATACTCTTATTCACACTCTATTCAAAGATCAATTATTGCATTGAGTATTTGGCATTCATAGGAATGCCCTGCAGTAAAAGTACGAATAGAAACGCAACTATCTCTGGGAAAGAGAAAATTAATCAGAGCACCTCAGACTGAACACCTTAGTCCCAAGTCAAGCAGGCACTGCTTTGTTTCAGAAAAAATGCATAAACTCCTACTGCTTTCAAAAATAAAAAGGGTACTCAATCAAATTTAAATAAAAAGAGAAATTACTTGATCAACTCAAAACTTCCTCTCAAAAGACTGAAGAGTGAGTGAAGTTAATCACACTTGAATACACACTTTTCAAGAAGCCCAGAGCCACTTTTAGGACAGGTTGTGCTGCCAAATTTCAATCTTGTAGCTACCTGGTTCTTTCAAGCTCTTTAGTGACAGGAGCAGAGCTGGACACTGTGACTCCTGGTGTTACTTCCGACCTCTGCAGAACACCAGTAGTAGCTGGCAGAGCAGATGAAGCTGCTCTGGTTAGCAGAAGTGGCAGAAAGCATTTAGGAAAATCTCCAACACAGGGAACTCCAGAGACATATACTCAGCTATGAGCTAAGACCACCATGAAAAGCTTGCAAGAGGTTCTTCTTCTGACTCTTAAGAACAGTGGAAATAATAACGAAGAGCTCTCAAAGCAAATGGCCAATACTGTGTAGCGTCTCAAATATAGCACTAACACTACCCATGTTAAATCAGGAAAAAACACACACAAAGAAAACAAACAAAACCAAAATCAAAGCAAGCTATATTGTATAGATTACATTTAAAGCCAGATGCTCATTGCTGTAGTCTGTAGTACCTCCACTGATTAAGCAGTTAAAATGAGTGTGATACAAGAATTATATTCTACTTTGCTTTCATTTATTTAACATACCTTACTGCTTTTACAAACTTCAAATCCGCTTTTATTGTATGCATTTGTAAGTCAGAAAAGATCAGATTTTATAGGAGAGAAAAAATACTTTCATAGCAATATTTTCAATTGCAGTTATAAAATATAAGTGTTGGATGGTGGCATGTTTGTTTTTTTTTTTAGCTTTACTGAATTTCCAAATATTCAGTACAAACATTCCATTGATATTTAGCAGTTATTAAATACACCAGAGAAAATGTGCCTCTCCCTTCAGGTCTCTCAAGCAAGCATCCCTACCAATTAATGCTGGCTATGATCTGCCCTAGATTGTCTACATGATATTTTGATTTGGTCCAATACATTTGTCCTAAAATCACATAAAAATGGGAATAATACATATCTCCTACACAGGGTATGAAAATGTTAAAGGAAGAATAAAAACAGCTTACTTTTTATGAAACCGCTCTTCTCCAAAAATGTGGTGGTAAAAACACTTTTTTTTCTTTAAATTTAGCTTATTTGCTGTTTTCAACTAGTCATTCACATTGACTGATGTTAAGGGTAGAAACTGAGATGAGAAGGGACGATGTTTCAATTTCTGTTAGACCAAAAGATCAAGGTAATCATGTTAGGAAATTGGAAAATGAGCTGGAATGCCTTCTGTCTTGCACATTAATGGCAGGTTTGTTAACAAAATGACAAGCACGAGGCTATCAGCACAACACGACTCTATCAGTTCTGCTCTCAGCCACATATGTGCAACTCCAGGCTCCAGTGATTCACGTGAAACTGAAAACAGAATTTGGCTTCAGGAGTCTGAGCTGCTGCTGACAGTATAAGAAAGAAATCATGCAGACTTTGCAGTCCCAAGTCAGCTTGCAAATCTAGAAAACGGAAAATTCAAATACTATATATTTCCAAACAACATGTAGACTCTTAAAGTCTGCAGAACAGGCAGTATATATATTAACTCTGCAGCCTACAAAGGGGGGCCCCAATTACTGAAAAAAGACTTTGCACTCATAACCGAATAGTTATGAGCAAGGACTGAAAGGCAGCTTTCATAATAAGGATACCGCTATGTATTTCATGGATGCAGCCATGCTCTAACTTCTTAGACTATTTATTTTTATTCCCTCTTTTTTACAGGAAACTTTAACTGACATAGAGAAAATAATAATCAACCATTATTAGTGGTTGTCAAGTATCTGGAAGCCACTGACACTGTGGTATATCCAGTGTTTGCTAAAAGCTGCGAAACTAGAAGTAACTTCATAGTACCTCAGATAGTTTCAGAAAGTAGAGCACCATCCTAATATGTATGGAGAATATATCCAGCTTCTTTCAGTAATTTGTTGGTCAGCTTCAACACACTTCACCTACAGGCTCCACATTCTGTGGTTAAAGGCACAATCTAAATTCTGATTTTTAAGCTTAATTCATACTTCGTTAAGTAATACAAGACAATGGTTGAGTAAACTATTGTAAAGTATTATTGCTCCAAAAGCAAATTGCTTGTAAAAGGTATGTATATATAAGCTCATAAACTTAAATTTCATTTAAGGTTCTTTTCCAACCTGAATTAGGTGCCCAATAAAGCTGCTTTCACGTTCAGCACTATTACAAACCTGTTAACAATTACCTCATAAAGAGGTTGTTATAGAAAATATATTTTGAGTGACATAAAGAGTCTCAATAATACTAAAAAACTGCTCAAAATGCAGCCTGCCCCCTGCCCTGTGCCATCATGACAGAGGCTCAGTCCTGGGCCCAGCCCAGGGCACACATTCATCCCTCATCAACAATCCAATATTGCAGTGCTGTTAGAGCTGTTTCCAGCTGAAACCAGTGGAAGGGTAGGGCACAATGCAGTGCTAGCTCAAGTTATGGCAAATAATTGCATGCATTTGGATACATTGGCTAAACACACTCTGTGAAGCGTGCAAAATATGCAGCCGTGCATATTTTCTGTTTAGGAAAATTTCATCAAAAATTCTCTTATGAGCACCTTGAGACCTCACTCAGAATGGCAACTACTGCCATCAAACCAGACTGATAAGCTAGTTTCACAAAAACAGGGTCAAATATCCCATTAGTTTTATGGTTTTGCTGCCCTTTTTTTTTTAAGGTTTTAATAAAAATATTAACAGTTAAAATAAGTTTTTTACTCACATGCATTAACTATATTATATATTTTATGAGGGCTGCTCCAAAAGTAATGCCTCCTACTTTATTGGCACACGACATCAGAAACGGACGTTGGCAGCATGGCAGTAGAGGTTGAACCTTCCCACCAATACTCCATTACATTTTGTTCCCATGTGACAGATGGCAGTGGAGGGGCAGTCTGACAAAATGGCACCTGACATGGAAGAGCGTATAAAGTAAAGGCGTGTCACTGAATTCTTCCCCGCAGAAAAAGTTGCACCCACTGACATTCATCAATGCTTGCTGAACATTTACGGAGATGAAACAGTGGATGTGAGCACAGTGAGACAGTGGGTGGTGCGTTTCACCAGTGGCAACAGCAAGAGTGGGTCACTGTGATGAGCATGCCAAGCAGGCTCTTGTTCATCACTGACAAAAATGCTAATGCTGGTGACTCTGTTGAAAAACAGTGCTTTGTAGCTAAACATTTGCTCTATCAAACTGTGACTTTCATAGAGAGTTACCGTGCTCACTATATCTGTTGTAGTTTTCATGGAAATAAATGGGAGGCATTACTTTTGGAGCAGCCTATGTATATATGGCCCAAGACAATTCTCCTTCACTTAATGCAGCCCAGGCAACCCAAAAGGTTGGATGCTCATGCAACAAAATATTCACTGACTGTACAAGCTTTTGAAACAAACCACAGAGCAATACTACTCTATCATAGTGACCCCAATTATGGCACAGACTAAAAGGTACCAGGTGCAAATTTATTTGTCAGTAGTATCTGAGATCTCAAAGAATGACAGAATAACAAAAAAACCATAAAAGTATACTTGGGTTTTAAGTATAAACAGAGTTTCTATCATAGCTGCAAGACAGCTGTAAAAGCTACCCTCAGTAAAAGATATGTAAACTAACCACTACCAAGATATGGATGCCTTTTGAGCTTGTTCTGACCTCGGCTGTAGATAGAAGACTATAAATAGTAAATAAAACATCAATCTTAACTTATTTATTTAGTAAACTGATAGCTTTATACTAGATCCACCATTCTTATGTCTATGTCCTCCTTCCCAGTAACTTATGATCACCAGAAACAATTAACTACCCACACAGAAAAAAACTAACAGTGTAAGTCCAGTCCATTTCAGTCACTGATAAAAACACTCTCTCTGAATTGACCTGTGCTTCTCCTCAATTCTTCTCATAATCCTGGACTGTATAATCTAGAGCTTGCACTTGCAACTGACTGCATGCCCTAACTTTCTGACCTCTGCTCTGTGCAACTTGCATTGAACAGCAATGTACCACGAAGTCTGAAGCACAGTAAGAATGGTTAAGTCAAAAATTTTTGTAAGATAGCAGCAGACTTTTTTTAGACACAAATTCAAACTGCTTTCCAAGTTCAGTGTGATGGACTTTTTTTTTTTGTCTCTCTCTCTCTCTGTCTTGGAGAAAGACCACTGGACTTAGGTCATTTTGAATCTAAGACCTGTTAAATATCTCCACTGGAGGAGCAACATGCTTTCTAACTGCAAATAAGGTTTGTTACAAGCCACAAGCACGGCATAGGAAAGCGTGCATGCAGTCTTAATGTTGGCTAACACAGAATTTGAACCATCATTCTCAGTCACCTACTCTCCATCTTCCATCAGTTTCTGAGGCTGTAACCGAATCACTTAAGATGGAAACAAATGACTACAACGTCTGCCTTCAAGAAGCCAAACATTTGTAAACCTGCATGTATTTCAGGGCAAAGGGACAGAGATCAAGAGGTCAAGATGTAAGACCACGTGGAAAATGGGATATGAGTTTTGAAGAAACAGATGTACAAACTTCAGGTGTTTTTGTTCGTTTGTTTGTTTTTGAAATTCAATTCTAAATGATATTTGAAAGAAGCCCAAAATCAGAAAATACGATCTGTTATCATGATGTCTCTACTTTCTTAACCAACACAGGTACCAGTGTTTTTATGGAGTCTTCCAATCACGCAAGCTATTACAGTATTGCATTATACAATTAAATGGGAAATTCATTCCAAGACAATGATGTGTTTACCTTCACACTGAGATTAGTTGTAGGAGCATTGTCAGCACTTAAGGCAAACCGTTCACAGTACATTAAGGAGGCAATTAGAGCAAAAACCATCTTCAGCATTATTGTTCTTACTAATTAGTTGCAGTCTACAGGCACAGGAACATCAAAAATAATATGAACAGTCAATTTGTACCCTCAACTTTGAAAAAGAAAACAACGAAAATACACATTTTTGTCAAGAACTGAAATGTGTATTTAATAAGATATCATTTACATTAGCAGCCCCTTGGGGTTTTAACAAAACTGTTCAAAAGAGTGCAGGCATTCATTTCTCCTCCATTTCACTTGCTATTTTTTTAATCCTGTATGCAAAATGCTCAAAAGTATAGAAACAACAGACCCAATCTTTAAAGCGTAAAGTAACTCTGAATTCCCAACTTGTAATAGCATTCTTTTTAAAAAATTTGGTAATTTGTCATACTTCAGTAAAATTATTTTGATTTAGTTCAGTGTCCCAGATTATCAGTCTTTGGGGAGGGATCAAATTCTTTAAGGACTAATAATGTAGAAACTGGGGGAAGAGACAGAACTAGCACATACATACACATAGGTTTAGCATCCTTACCTTCCCACTGGCCACTCAGCACCAGGCTCCTGCTAATGACGATGTCAATCTCTCTGGCACCATACTGCACAGCCAGCTTTATTTCAGCCAGTTTAGTTTCTAGAGGAGTTTGTCCAGATGGAAACCCAGCAGCCACTAGCAAGGAGGGAAATGAAGGTAGGGGGGAGAAAGTTTGGTTAAGAAATTGAACATAAAATTGTGTGTACTTCAAATAAACCAAAGAATTTGAAAGCCACTGTATTTTTTTTTTAATCCCTATCACAAATCAAAAGTCTAAAGGCACCTCATCCTACCCTTCATCCAGCAGATACTAACTGCTTCTTGTGAAAAGGTCTCCTTCACAAGACTTAAATTTGTCCTAGATGGCCTACAAAGGCACAATATCTAAAGAGCTGAACAAGGAGGAGTGAACTCATATGCGAAACAACACATAATTTTAAAATTCTCCCCAGTTCTTTTAAGGAGATTTTTGAGTTAAGTCCCAGTAATACATTAAATAACTAAACCACATTACAGCAAAAACTTTCTAATGAGGTCTACTTAGAATTTCCTTTATGATGTTTAAGTACAAAACCTAAAGTAACTCTGGAAATGGAAATAATAATGGCCTTGTCAGAGATTCTCTGTGACATAAATGCAGGTAGTATTTTTTTTTCCTTACACAACAATAAAGAAATGAAAAGAAAACCCAGAAAACACGGATGTTAGCAAAAAACACCTGATCTAGCTTCAAAGTTAGCCCTTGCTTTGAACAGGAGGTTTGACTAAATGACATCCAGAGCTTCCTTCCAAACCGCATAATTCTGTGATCCTACTTTTTGCTTATAGTAAACTCAGAACTTGTTTATCATGTGGTGACTGGAAAAGAACTGGCACTATGAGATTTACGAGTACAAGTCCCGAACTTGCAGGCTGCTCAGCCAGCAATAACCCTTGCCTCTGCACAAATCTTCAATGAATTCAGCCTGCAGGACCATACTTAGAAGCCAAAAAACTGACGATGAGAAAAAAAAAACATAAAAAAAAAAAATCACAAACCAGAAAACCCAAGACTTGTATTAGACTAATCTACTTGTTGTCTACAGATTCTTTGTCCAGCACACTATCTCAATCAACAACTTCTTCTCATTTGAGGGAAAAAGCATTGTATACCTTAAGAATCTCTCTGTTGAGCTTCCAATAACAGACTTGGCAATTGAAGTTGAAACAAAACAAATGACAACAAAAACCATAAGCACATCCTCCCCGCAATTCCCTTCCTTCCACCTGCTACCTTTTCACTTTACTCTGAAACAAAAGCAAGTCTGAACTTCCAGATTCTTCTATATATTTTACACATGTAGATATACTGCTACACAACTACATATCTATCAAAAGATATATTGATTATTCTAACAAAACACTTACCTGAAGCTACTGGTATGTTACAACCAGCAGCCTTCAGGGTGTTAACAGCATCGGTGACTCTGGCAGGATATACACAAACTGCTGCGACAGTAATACCTGCGAGAGACACAATTCATTCCTTTCATATGCAGATTTGCACTTCTCCAGTGCACACCATGTAATGAACACAAGTATGTTATCTGCACCTCACTCCCACTTTTGTATTCTCACAGGAACCTTAAGCACATACAACAGGGATATTCGCATAAGTGCTTCTCCATATTTTTACCTCCCTCGTAGTCCTCCACCTGTGCCTGGGAACAAACTAGCATTAGCAGGAGTTAAAGCACCTCTCAGTGTTTTTTTTTTTACCAACAGATTCCCTGTTTAATGACATACATTTAAGACATGCTTAGTCAGCGGCATATTGTGAGAAAAACTGCTTCCAAGCTCTGTCCTTACCTGTTGAGCCAGGCTGAGCCCAGCAGCAACAGAGCAGTCTTTATGTTAATGGAGTTCTACTGCATTTCTAGTTGAAACGCTATTCTCTCAGTCTCAGATAATTGCTCTCATATTTAATCTTTCAACCATCTGGAAAGTCCATAAATCTAAGTTTAGTAAAAAAAAAAAAAAAGGTTAGGCTTTGATATTTCACATGTATGGCTAGAAACTAGAGAACTGACCTTCCCCCTTGGTTTTACATCATATAACTTCAACCAGTGGACGAAAGCCTGCGTAAAACTACTGAAATATTTTGATAGTAGAAGCATGCCGCACATGTCACTGAGTCTTTTCTTTTTAGAAAAGAAGTTAGATGGTTGTGAGGCCAACACGCTAGGACAGAGGCCAAATGATATTCACTGGCACATCAGCAATCACATCTGGAAAAATTCAGAAGTGTTGCTCCGATTTAAAGAAGTTTTATATTGAGAGTCTCAGTTTGCTCTGCAGTTGTATCAGGTTCAGCCTCAGGTGTAAAATCTGAACATCAGATGGAGCCTGCTTCAGTAACGTCAACTTGTCAATGCTTTACCACCAGCTGATAAGGGCTGTCTGCTTCCCCTCCAACTCTGCTGGCTCAGCTGGGAACTTCGGAAGTATACTGGGTATATGTGTTTCACACACAACCACATACTAGAGGAATTATTCCTTAAAGCAGATTGGGCTGCAAAGATGTCACCTATCATAATTACTCAAACAAGCAGGTAACAGATAATGTTTTCTGAAGGAGAAATAACGTGCTTACACATGTGGAATGCCTATTTTCTGACATGTAAAGTGGCAGACTCTTGAGTATCACGGAATTATAGAATGGCTTAGGTTGGAAGGGTCCTTAAAGAGTAACGCAGAGCAGCATCATCTAAGCATGAAATCCCCCACTTCTACAATTCAGAAAGGACATCAGCAGATTAATTTGTTTCACCTTAGTGCAGTTATTAAAAGACATACACTGAAGTTACACACTTACAGCTTCTGTATCAGATTTGTACATTATGTCCCATAACTTAGAGTGTTTACCTGAGTCCATGCCTTAGTTTGGTTTCCAAACTGTGAATGGACTTATCCTCTTCACATTACTGCATTAACTCAAAAGAATAGGTATTACACATTTAAAAGTTAAGGCAGTTTCTTTGAATAAGACCATGTAGGACCTATTTTGCTCTCTCACAACTATTAGTTCTGCAACACTGTCTACCATAACTGTTTCCATAATAGGTCATTCGTACACCTTTCTGAAAACTAAAAAATACTGAGGAAACACAGACAATTTTCTCTACAAACCTAACAGAACAAAAACGATCAAACCTTTATCATGCATATCCATGGCTTTCAGTAGATCTTCTCTGATGGGATGCTTAGCTTTAAAACACAGTCTGTGAACATTTGAAGGAGTATCATCACCTGAGAGAGTGGTAAGGTCTATGCAGGTGACAGCTTTCAACAGCCAAGCAGCCTGCAAAGGGAGTGAATAAAGGAATATAATATTTCAGTTCATGCTTCCAAAGCCAAACTGACTAAGTACCAGGAATCCAAAGCCTGGTTCTCACTCTAAGAATTAGGAAAGTATGCTATATATATGGAGGATACAAAAAGAATGGTTTATGACAGACAAGGGTGGCAGAAATTTGTTCACATCTTAAGTAATATCTGACAGTACAGAAAAGATTTGGAATCAAAAGTCAACTGTCTCAGAATCAAAGGCTCAACTCCATTTTTTGTTGCAGAAGCTAAGTACCAAACAGGACTAAGAATCAGACAAGCATTTGTACTCAGAAAAAAAACAAACATTAAGTTATGCTTGAAAAGGAGCACGGATTTACAATTGTAAATACACAGATGAATGCACATGTCAGCAATTTGTACATAGGTCACTCCAAAACTAACGCCTCCTATTTATATGCAGGGAAACTACAACAAATACAAAGAGCACAGTAACACTATTTGATAGAGCAAATTCTCACTATTTTTCAAAATACTTTTCAACCACTATTAACTATGATTTTTTGCCAGTGATGAACAATATCCTGCATGCTGTGCTCATAAAAATCTGCACCAATAGAGGTGACCCACTGTTGCTGTTGCCACTGCTGAAACACACCACCCACCACCTCACTGCGCTCACATTCACTGTATGGTCTCCACAAACATTCAGCAAGCACCGATGAATGTCAATGGGTGCCATTTTTTCCACACGGAGGCATTCAATGCCACACCTTTGCTTCATATGCACTTCCATATCAGATGCCATTCTGTCAGACTGCCCCTCTGCTGCCATCTGCCACACAGCTACAAAGTGTAATGCAATATTGGTGGGAAGGTTCAACCTTTACTGCCATACCACCAACACCCGCCTCTGACATCATGTGCCAATATAATAAAGTAGGAGGCATTACTTTCAGTGCAGCCCTCGTATAGTAACACATTAGTATGCCTGTCCTTCTGTGAAAATAAAACATGGAAGCAGTGGAAGTTAAGATCCCACTATTTTTTAAAATTAAGAGTCTAGACTTCAGATGTGTGTCTCATTTGTGTGAATCTGGGACTAAAAAGAAATATGTAATTAATAGGTGAAAAACAGAACAAAATTAGAAAAACAAAACAACAGATTAAGAGCTAAATTACAGGGCTACAGTAGTCTTAAGAGGAAAATGCTACAGAACATTAAAAGACTCATTGATTAGAGAATGGAACAAAACCACATCCAAATATTTTTCAAGATTTGTTGTTGAACAAAAATTGAACTTGAAACATTATTTTGAAATATTTGCTGGAGGTCTTCCAGTGAATGCTCATTTGCAGTGATGGCTCCACTAAAAACAGACATCTTTTGCTTGGCACTTGTTCAACAAGGAGAGAGATGGCAGTGAAGGCCGTTCGAGTCTATACAGCAATATCAAGGACAATCTCTTCCTGACCATTCCGTTCTATGACGTGGTTTGTCAGCGTACGAGGCAAAACTTGTTTCTGCACGGAGGTATTACTCTGCAGATCTTAAAAGGCAGGCCGGCCTGTAAACCTTTCCCACTTTGCTAATGAGAGTCTCCTTTTTGAACCTGTAACAAATATTACATCAAAAGCTGCTTTAGGGGTACTGAGCTGAGTAATGAACTGTTACTGGCCTCTGTTAGTCTAAGCTTGACCGCTTGCTTCTAACTGATTTCTTCTTTCATCCTATAATACTTCACATTTGTGCTCATCATGAAGGTAGCTTTGGCCACCCCAGAACAGCTGCCTGCCACATTAAGCTCAGAATGTCAACTACTTTGAATTTATTTTTTTAAGAATTAAGTACAAATAAGTGATTGTAGCTTCATTCTATTAAGTTGCAATATTAAGATTGCTCCTTTATCGGCTCCTTTATCGTCTCCTACCTCCTGCTCCCAGTTTATCAGTCACTGCTGAAAGGAAGCCATTTGTTCAGTGTGCAAACGGAAGGAACAACACTTTTGCACGCTGAACCAGGAATCAACTTGTCCTTTGGACACCATTTACAGCCCACAGCTGAGTGCTCACTGGGAGCTCTGGGCCTACTCCACAGCATTTCTCAGACCTTGACCTTGCTCGATGCTGCCTAACTGCCTATCTATGGCATTCCTACACCCAGCTCTGTGCACCGTAGCTATCCACACAAAGACACACATCAAGTACCATAGCCAGTTAGGATTTTTGAGTTTTCAGCAATAACTAGTTAAGCAAAGAAATCACACTTGTTGGGAATATTTAAGTAAGCAACAATCATCCAGGTAGGTCAAACTTGACAGGGACCACGATCATATCTTACAGCTTTAAATTAAAAAATAAGGAGGCTGTGTGCAGAGAAGTCTGCCTAGGATACAGAATAAATGTGGTGGGATAGTAATATACAACTTAATCCACTCATGAATAAAGATGACTGAAATTCATTTGCGGTTTTGCCACTCATGAGTTATAAGGTTTTTAACTTGTTTGGATAAATGCGTCACCTTATTCCATCCCATCATCATCAAATACAAATTATTAAAATAAGACATGGACAAGCACATCTTTTAAGTTTACATGCATCTTGAGGAAAATTCAATATTTCAGCCTAGAGAGGGAGAGTGACTGCTTTAAAAATACAGGAACAGAATGCATAAAAAGAGCACTTACTTGCCAATTACCTTTCACAGTCCGCCATTTCTGAATTTGTTCTGCATGCCTTACAACTGCAGGTGGATTCACATACACTTTGGAGATCCAGCCAAGCTCTGATGTGGGAGAAAAAAAGAAAGAAAGAAGTCTCTAATCTATTTCTGTGTTCTTTTAGTGTGCTGTGTGGGACTTCAGAAGGAAGCTGTAGCTTTGTTTTGGTCATCTGAAGAGCATGTTGTGCTTTCATACCCTTTTAGGGGCTTCTGCACTTCTAACCAGTCCAAAACACCACACTACGATAAATTTCTGTCAGGGGATGAACTGTGAACTGGATGATTCATGCAGCACATCTTGTTTGCTGTTAAAAATGAATTAACTTAATGCTGCTGAGAGATGCTGTGTTTCCAGTCCCGACCTATGAAGTTTAGTACGCATGCTGCAGATAAACAATCTTCTGCTGTTGCGTGCTGATTTGCTTCTTGATTCCAGAGTAAGGTAACATTTAGTCAGTCCATTCCTTGTCTGCTTGCAACAAAGATGCAATGGCATTTTATGTGCACTATATCCCACATGGTCACAAAAATCTCCAGACAGACTTTTGTGTAATAACACAGATAGGCAGTTTTTCACCTGGAGCTACTCTTAATGAATTTGCTAAGAGGGATGGACTATCTGCAAGTTTCCAAAAGCACTGCACTCCTGGGCAGCACATCTGCTGGGAAGTATATGTGTACCCGCCTGCCTTAGAAGTGCTCACCTTGCCAAGCACCCTGGGGGAGTCGGGCAGACATCTTCCATCTGTGAATTTCTTTAGATGCCCACTGCAGGTGGTCTGGGTTGCAATTCCAATGAGTTACAGTACTCATAAACAATAACCAGAGCCAAAAAGAAGTGGATACTCAACATTTACAAAAATAATAAAAATGTCCAAAAACAGAAGCACCACAAAATGATAATCTCTTAATGAAGGGTAACTGAATGATAAAGAAGAATTGATGGTTCACACCCTCACATCTTGAAGTTTCAGCTTATTGTGATAAATCAAAGGTCTAATTTTGAATGTCAATAAACACAAACTCATATCCTCCTGCTCAGAGAAGTACACAGATAAAAGAAAACAGAACACCTTTAAAATCTCTTGTACCCCAAACATAAATAATTCTTTTAAATATTAATCATACAACCAATCCATGAAAATACTCTGAAGAAAATATCAACAGTCATCCATCACCAGTCATCAACAAATCACCACCATCAGCTGCAATCATCAGTTACCATCAGCACTTAAGGGTTACGTATGGACACAAGTTCAGATACTAGGAATAACAGTTCTGGCTGATTTGATTTATTGAGAACATCTCATCTCTGCAAGTATTCTTTCTTACTAATTTACTAATTTCTTGTCCCTATCTTTTTCTTGCTACTTTTTAGTTTTAATAATGCACAAAAATGCAAAACTAATTCGCCAATTAAAATATGTGTAAATACAACCTTGTTTCCCTAATGAGACTTACAGATCACACCAGAGAAAACAATTTAGGACAGAGATTACTCAGTGGATATGCAAGACAATCGTAGGAGATGCAGCAAAGTCTTGTTCTCAGCACAGTCAGTCACCTTGCTAACACTTTCCTATCACTACATACATTTAATAACATAAGCAGAAACTGCAGGGTCAAAATGTTGTCCAAAGCAGATAAACTGAAAAAATGAAGGAATTCCAGAGTAGTCATAAGGAATTTAGGATTTCTAGCATCAGTCTTACTACATGGTGTACAAGATAAGGAGGAGCAGGTCAAGATGAAAACCAGTTTAACAAAAACCCTCAATAATTCTCTACACTCACCACAGGTCATATTATCTAAAAAATAAAAAATGAATCTGACATGTAGAAAGCAACTGAGAAAAGCTATTGCTACAACACTTATGGCTAAATCTTTCCTACTTTTTAAATATCAATAACTACAAACCATATAAACACAGACAGCTGAAATATAAGCTGCATCTACTGCAGCTGCTTTAAGGTCAACTCTCCTAGGTGAGAGCACAGATTTCCCATGGGGCCACCATAGGCAATATTTGCCATTGAGAAGGAAAATATAAATAAACAAAACAAACAAACAAATAAATAAAGGATACAGAAATTCTGTGTAGTGATTCTACTACTGTGTGCCAAGTGTTCAGGGGCAATCATTTAATCGTAATCCAATTTTGTCATGATAACTTTTGAACCCTTCTGCGTACATGGTGATCTTTCAGTTCCTTTGGAAAAATGCAATAAAATTAAAGAAGCCAATTTAGATGAGGAAATCAGCTTCTAACTCTCTAATAAGGATCCAGAAGTTTCACTAACTCTACTGTAACCTATTATTTCTACATTATGGAAGACAAAAAAAGGAATCTGGCTTAATAATTAATCTGTAAAAACTACTGCTGTCTGCAGAAGTGTCTGGAAGAATACGCATCCACTTTGTTAGATATGGAAAATGTTCATCCTCTTGGTTATTGGGGCATAAACCTGAACTTAAGTGGAAGGACAGAAATTTTCCCCGTGGGTAGGTTATCCCTTCATTACTCACTATTTGGAGAAGATTTTATCTGATATATCTCATGCTGAGCCTTGCTAGAGACATACCATTACTGTATCTGGCCCTACCTGACTTTTGGGCATAGCTTCTCAGAAGGTTTGAGTAATCTGTTCAGAAAACGGAGCACTGCACACTAGACTGCATCAAAGGAAATAATTAAGGGTAATGCTCTGGGGGGTAGGAGAGGCAAGTAACATCAAAGAAATTCACAATCAATAGCAGAAAAGAAAGGGAAGAACAGCGGAAGTGAAATAAGCTACTACTTCTGCCAACTAGTCTTCACCCATTGCTGCTTTTCAAGGTATAAGTAACCTGAAAGATTATATGGTTATTCTTACGGTTCATTTCAAAAATTCTATTCAGAACCAAAAGACTCTTGGTTAATTATGTAATAAAAAGAATGCATGGCAAAGAAGGACAAAGGTTCTAGTAATATGCAGCAGCAGATGGAGACTTCTGTCTGACACAGATCTTCCATTCAAGCCCACTTCTCCATTATTTAAAGCAGTGGGCTAGTGAAAACAAATACATCTCACTGCAATTGTCTCTAAATAGACTTTCAAGGTCTCACCAAATCTTTAAATGCATGTGTCTCTATTCAGAAAAATCACTTACAACTCCAGTTTATTCTTATTCTTCTCATTAAAAAATCAGAATAAAACCCTTATTTCAAATAGAACTGACCGCCTTTGGATTCTGCCCCTCCTCCACTCCCCCAAGCTTTATAATTTAGTATCTGGCTAAGGAAAACTATATTTAATTAGGCTCATTAACCTTGCAGTGTGAACATGTCTTTTTTTTTTTTTTTTTTTAAATAAGTCATCTGCTAGTCATCTGCACAATCATGTGGCTTCAGGGATAAGAGTAATTAAAGCAGTTACACTATAGCTAATTAGCCAATATTCTGTAATCACTCTTCAAGTTTACTTTTTCCTCTGAAGACATTTGAAAAAATCACATTCAAAATCTTAACAGGAAATTCAACTCCTTCCTTTGAGAACATGAATCCAAAAATACCAAGCAGTTCCTCAGAAAACAATAAATAAAACCACTTCATTAGTATAATTACATAAATATCTAAGATATCTAACACATTCCTCATAAAAAAAAAGACTCGGCTTTTCGGAAGCTTTAGAAAATGTGTAGATGTTACTCTTCAGATGGCAAAAAAGAAAGCTAAAAAATGCCCGAGGCTGTAGTTTCACAAGCATTTCAAAGCAGCTCTGTCCCCAAAAGAAGCTGTCCCCCAACTGTTTATTTCCTCCTCTGTGCCAGAAACAGCATGTGTGCTCCTCCTTACCGTGAACACATGATAAAATGGGCAAGGAAAGTGATGAAAGCTATTATTTCGGGAGAAACTATTATGAAACTGTGTCCTGAACCTTTACTGCAGAAATGAAATACTCAAGTGAACACAGGCTGAATCCAGCTGGCCATGTGTAGCTGAGCAAAAGACTTCAGGATCAGATCTTGTTGAAGAGTTATGATACCAAGTAAGCTGTTTACAGGCTTGAGGGTAATTTTTTTTTTACATGGAAACTGTAAATATTTTCTCATAGTGACTGTTTCAATAGACCTATTTTGTTCTCACGTTGGGTCCTTCTTATATGAGAGAAGTTCAGTCTGCAAGTCATCAGCATTCACACCAAGGCACGAACCCAACTAGAAATAAGCTCAACTACATTGCGAAATTGGTAAGATCACACAGTGTTGAGTGTTGGCCACATGAAACAGCTCAGTGTCCTCCAAAAACCACTGATGAGCCTTTTCCCAGAATGTCAGCTGCTCCATGAGCTGTAGAACAACTTGAGCTTGGTTTCCCGCAGCTCTGAGTCCCTCACTTTCTCCCTTGCTACAGAGATCTCTCTTTACCCCAGTAGTCCAGCTGTTCTGATATGGTCCACATGACCATGGAGTAAGGCAGGATATCACTACTAGAATAAAGACAAATTAAATGTGTAATGAGGAGCCATGTCATTGCTGAGCTGTGCCTGCCTTTGTGCCAACAGTGGAAGCAGTTCAGTCATTCTGCCCAGTGACTTAGAATCATAGAATCATAGAATCACAAGGTTGGAAAGGACCTGCAAGATCATCTAGTCCAACCGTCCTCCCATTACCATTGCTACCACAGCTACTAAATCATATCACGTAGCTCCTCATCCACATGCTTCTTGAACACTGCCAAGGACGGCAACTCCACCACCTCCCCAGGCAGGCCATTCCAGTGCCTGACCACTCTCTGAGAGAAAAAGTTTTTTCTTATGTCTAATCTAAACCTCCTTTGGTACAACTTCTGGCCATTTCCTTGGGTCCTGTTTGTTGCCTGGGAGAAGAGGCCAAAACCCTCCTTAGTTATCTTTGAGATATGTGTCGTTATTTCAAATATGATTAAAGTTATCCAGCAGATTCAGAAGGTGTTAAAGAGGAAACAGTGAAGGAACAGAGCCACTGTAAGCGATAAAAACAGCTATTAATATATTAGAACATAATTACGCTGTCTTGAAAAGGGATGCAACACTTCATTATCTAAATGCCACTTACCACAGGCTAGCTCTCATATGCAAATGGCTCAGAAATATCAACTATGTATAATTAAAAATATCAGTAGAAACATAATGAACATATCTTTGGCCCTTTGACTAGAAGGCTGAGCAACACGGATGGATCTTCTTTTAGAGTCCAAAAACACACCTTGCAAAACAACTGTAATTATTTATTCATTTCTCAGAATGTACACATATACATACATCTATGTATGTATACATATATAAAAAAGAATATAATATCATAAAAGAATATACAGATATAAGTATATATAATTAGAGAACACTTTGGGTTGGCTTGGGTTAAGGTGGTCTTTCACCCAACCCTATGCCCAAAGCAGAGTCAGCTCTCAGCTCAGGTCAGTCATCAAGGCCTTATCCTGTTAGGTCTTAAGAATCCTAAAAGATGAGGACTGCACAGCACCTTTGGGCAGCCTACCCCATCACCTAACCATCTCCGCATGAAGAAATTTTTCCTTGCATCCAATTTGAACCTCCCTGGTTTCTATAAATTTCTGTTCTCTCTTGATCTCCTGCTACGCTCAGTCATGAAGAGACTGGCTCCATTTCTTTGATGCAGGGATGGACAGGCTGCCGAAAACCATGTTGCCCCAGGCTGAATCAGCCCATCTCCCTCAGCCCCTCCACACAGGGTAGCCACTCCAAGGTCTCAGCCATCTTGGTGGCCCTCTGCTGAACTCAGGACAGTTTGCCAGCAGATTGAGGGAGGTGATCCTCTCCCTCTACTCTGCCCTGGTAAGGCCACATCTAGAGTACAGTGTCCAGTTTCGGGCTCCTCAGCTCAAGAAAAACAGTTAACTTCAAGAGAAAATCCAGCAGAGAGCCACAGAGATAATTAGGGGCCTGAAGCATCTCCCTTATGAAGAAAGACTAAGAGATCTGTGACTGGCCTGGAGAAGACTGAGAGGGTATCTCACCACTCTTTAGAAATACCTACAGTACAGGAGTCAAACGGATGGAGCCAGGCTCTTTTCAGTGGTGTGGTGACAGAGCTAGGGGCAATGGGCACAAACTGGAACAAAGGAAGTTCCATAAAGATTGAGAAAGAACTTCCTTAGTGTGAGAGTGACAGAGCACTGGAAGAGACTGCTGAGAGAGGGTGCAGACTCCTTCTCTGCAGATCTCAAAGATGCACCTGGATGTTTTCCTGTGCAACATACTGTAGGAAGGTTAGACTAGATGTTTTCCAGAGGCTCCCTTCCAACCCCTATAATTCTATGACTGTTGCTGATTTAAAAATCACTGGGAAGGGATGGCAACAAGTAGCTGGGAGCAATGGCAGTTTTAGTTCAATTAGCTGCAACTGGCAGAGGCCACGTGTCACAGCCCTGAAGACATCCATCCCACTGCACTCTCTGTTCATAGTCTTGTGCACAAGTTAACCCTACGTCTAGGACAGGGGAGGGCCATTTGTGGGAAAAGAAAAATTAACTAAAACGTTTAGAAAGTACTCAAAGATTGTTTTAGTGGGTCCAAAAAACAAAGACTATAATTTGCTGGTCAGTCACACACTGCATACTTTTTTTCCAGCCAAACGTTAATGAGCTCACCTGTCTCTACCAATAACTTTATACTTGGCAGCACTGCCTTCCTTACATGTATTCCTACCTGTCGGAGGACAACAGTTTGATAGAACTGGACTGACTTCAGACTCAAGTTTCTTGAGATCCTGCATAGGCAATTAACTGTAAGAATAAATTTACAGTAAGACATAGAGCATGTGCCTAGCTTCGTGTGCTGACTTCTTGTGACAGACACATAAGTTTTGCTACTGCATTATTAACACATTTGCATCAGCAAAAAAAAAGATGCTGTTCAGATGGTTACAGTTCAGACTCACCTGTTTCTGCAAGCAGCCCAAGGATAAGCACATCAGAGAGCAACGCGACAGCTCACTTTTAGAGCTATCTGTCAGTCATTGTGGAGAACGACAACAGAGTTAACTTCAAGTTGTCCACAGGCTAATCTTTTATACTGCATATTAACTCTGTGAAAGCACATGCCCTCATGCTGGAGTGTAATGGTGCTATGTGCCTCCTGAGCTCTGAGACCTGCTGCTCTCCCTCTGCCACATCACCTCTGAATCTCCCACACTTAATGCACTGCTGCTCTATAGACCAAACTGCCATACCCCTCCTTAAAGTGACCATTCAGGGGGCTGGTCACCAGAATGCAGCCCACCACTGCACTCGGGTTTGGCTGTGTGGAGAAGTGGAAAGGCTGCTTCTCCTTCCCCGAGCCCGGCAGCAGGAATACAGGTTCTACACAGGAAGTGGCACAGAAAAGCCTGTCTGGGCGGGTCAGTAGGTAGGTCTCGGCCACCGAGGATCGCCTGCAGACATCAAGAAAAGCCTCAGCGAGCAAGCGGCAAACAAGGAAAATCAAAACTGAAGCAACGAGAAGTGTTTTGAACCCTTTGGGTGAAAGGAAGGGAGAAGGAAACGCACTAAAAAGGTTTCGCTCGGTCAGGAGCCGGCACGCGGGAGGCGATGTGACACGGCGGCGAGACGCGGCCGCGGGACCATCAAGCCTCGCGTGGAGACGCCCGCGGGCTCCCGCCGCTCTCCAGCCCTCGTACAGAGCACAGGGCTCTGCCCGAGCCCCGCAAAGCTCCCGTCCCGCAGGTCGCCGACCCTTACCCAGCTCGGTGCCCGTGTTTCTGGCCGCCATGGCCCGCGCTCACTGGCCCGAGCGGGGCGGGGAGAGACAGGCAGCGCCGGTCCCGCCCCGCGCCGGCAGGAAGCGGCGCCGGCAGCGGAGCGCACCGGCTGCTCTGCCCCAGGGAAACAGGCGTCCCGGGGAACCCCGGGCACCGGCACAGCAAGCGAAGGCGAAAAACAAAAGCGCGGAGACGGGGACATGCCGATGCAAGGCACCCCTGAGCCCACACGGCCGCTTCTACTTTTTTGAGAGGGGCAGGCAGACACCACCCCGATGCCCCGCCCCGAGAAGGGCAGCACGGAGCGCAGGCCGGCCGCCGTACTGGTGAGGTCAAAGAGCTCTTCAGGCTCCTGTAACGCTGACAGAGTAAGGTCGATATAAACTTACTTTGTACAGCTTTCTAGTAAAACCAGCAAAATCATAGAATCCTTAGCGTTGGAAGGGACCTCTGAAGGCCATCTAATCCAACTCCCCTGCAATGAACAGGGACACCACAGGTCAGGTTGCCCAGGGCCTGATCCAGCCTTGCCTTGAAAGACTTCAGGGACAGGCAATCAACCACATCACTAGGCAGCCTATTCCAGTTCCTCACCACCCCCACTGTAAAATATTTTTTTCTTGTATCTGACCTAAATCTACCCTCTTTAAGCTTGAAATCATTTCCCCTTGTTCTGTCACTACAGACACTGCTAAAGAGTCTGTCCCCTTCTTTCCTGTAGCTCCCCTTTAGGTACTGAAAGCACGCTATCAGGTCACCTTACAGCCTTCTCTTCTCCAGGCTGAACAGCCCCAGCTCTCTCAGCTTGTCCTCACAGGAGAGATGTTCCATTCCATGGATGGAACAACCTATGGAAATTGGAAATCTAGCAATAAGACCACTGACAATTTCATGTTTGTTTGTTTATTTTTCTCCTTAGATTTGTAATGATGCAAGATTTCAGGAAAAAAATTATTAAACATCATCAATATGAACATTTGCAATTTCAGCCCTACTCATTAACTTCCAGCATGGAAACCACAAACTCACAACAGCATCTGGGAAAGCAATGAAAGGCCACAGCTCCTATGTTTGAGAACGTTAGTGCAGCACTCTCTGTAAAACACCCAGCAGTCTACTTGACATACCGCACAAGAACTTTCATTGGGCCACGGAGGGGGGGGCGTCTGGTTTTAAATGCATCTTATTCAGCTAGTAAAGTAAGGTTCTAGGTTGAAATATGAGATTTGAAATCCTCGTAAGCCTTAAATGAATTAGTGATTATTGAAATGA
This sequence comes from Pavo muticus, assembly GCA_016647715.1. Lineage (NCBI taxonomy): Eukaryota > Metazoa > Chordata > Aves > Galliformes > Phasianidae > Pavo > Pavo muticus. The sequence goes on from JACDJE010000019.1 coordinate 948,608, forward strand.
ACTATTAGCAGTAAGTGAGAGGGGCACTTGTTTTTAGGTCAAAACTTGAATAGACTTAGAATTTTTAGATAGAATTAGAATTTAGATATAATTTATCAATTCAGTAACTTAATGATACCACTGTATACAAAAAAAAAACCAAGACTAATTTTATCCATCTTTATTTTCCTTGTTTACTCTATTCCTCCCTCTTCCACAGAATCAGTTAAGGATGAAAGCAACCTCGAGAGACGGAGTCCCAGCCCCTACTCAAGCAGGCTCAGCTGCAGCAAGGTCCCCAGAGCCATGTCCAGTTGGGTTCTGAGCATCTTCAAAACTGAAGCCTCTACAGCCTTTCCAGGCAACCTCTTCCAGCATTTGACTGCCCTCACTGAGAAAGTGTTTTCTTATGCTTAGACAGAATTACCTCTGTTTCAATTTATACTCAGGTTTTCAAACGTTAAGCTTCAGTTTTCTTCTAACATTACTTCTAACATTACTGGATGACTAAAGACACGTCTCAACATGGAAAAAAAAAAAATCAGGAAAGTATATGAACATATGTTTATATAGTGTTTTTCCTTTCCAAAAAGAGCAACTTATGCAAGTCTTTCAGCATTAACATTAAAGGAAGTGACAAGCAGAAGAATGGCAATATTTTCTTTAATGATGAAAATATGGGTTTTGACCTTGAGAGTGTAACTTTTTTTATCCAGTCTAGAGAACTAAACCCAAGGTTTTTACAAACTCAGCCAACCTCTGAGATTTTCATGTACAACCACGTGTTTCAGTCAGTACATTTAGTTTAGGAGTTCTCAATGCTTTTGATTTAGAGACTCACTTTTACATTCAAAAGTTAAAGAATAAAATGATGCAAGGCTTACATATCAAGAAACTTGCCACTCTCTGGACCAAACACTAAAACATTCTTATTGCTTTCCCACCATATAGTACAAAAACAGATGCTAGAAAGTATTACACCATTACCTTGGCTGCTTTTCCATTCCATGAACCCAACGCTAAACAGTAAAGCTAGGAGTTTTGAGAGGCATTTTATTTAGACAACTGAAAACAGTTAAACATTCAGAAGCAGTGTACAATAAAACAAAAACTGAATACTTTTAGTACATAATCCCCTTTTCAACTAAAGCCAAATCTTCCAACTTTAAAGGAAAAAAAAAAATGGGTAAAAGCCATATTTTTTTTTTCTCCGTAATAAAGAAAACACACTACAATGAGTCTAAATGAAATTGGAGAGACTGGATCTTGGCTTGCACACTTCTTTCAAAAGACAGTAGGCAGTTATGCTAAAAAGATAGCAAAACTCTACTACTTGTCTTTTTTTGGATACTCAGTTCTCTTACAGACAACACCTAGCCAGTTCCACTGCATTCTCATCAATTACTGCCCATCTTTGCCTTATGTAGAGAGTGCACTCTGGAAGGCTGCTGTTTATCACTGCTCACTTGATTTAGTCTTGTATGTCCATACGTTGCATAACAGTTGAGATAATCACGCCTTAACTTCAGGAGTTGAGCTGTACACTGAATCTGAGTTTTCAGAGGCAACTTCTTCTGCAATTAAAGAAAGAGAGAGAATCAATTTACATATATAAACCAAAGAATGCTGCAGTGATGTTTTAAAGACCGGTTTAGTTTTCTTTTCCACTTAACCCAATTCAGGTTTTTCTACCATATCTGTTAAGTTTGCAAGATCACACAGCTCTAGTCACTATTTTGACACTTAACATACAGTTTTCTAGAAAACATGCTCAAAGATCTTTTGAGAGGAGTGAAAAATGCCAGAAGGTACTTGGGAAAAAGTTAACTCTTCCCTACTCAAGAAGTCTTAAAGTTGGCAGTTCAATGTATTACCTATTTCCTCCTCTGCAGTTCCTGGAAGGGTGGTCCTTGCTTTTGCTGCTTCTGCATTCTCCTCTTCTGTGGAGAGGAGAAAAAATGGTTAGTACCTTCACTTCCACTCAACCCAGAGCGAAAAGTGGGTTTCACTCTGAAAACCCAGAAAAAAAAAAATTCCCACTTACTTAGTGTTGAGGACAAATAGCAGGGTAAGCAATTCCATCCGTTGTTACTTGTTTGCAGTTTTCTAAGCACTGCCTCGCCCTGAGCTCCCTCCCCCCCAAAATACTAGCGAAAGTACAGAGAAAGCTTATATACCCCCCCCTTCTACAGATTCTTATATCCTAAGTATTCACAAAATTATTTCATACCTCTTGCTCTGTAACATGAAGATTTGAGACTATACAAGCAATTTGATACAAAGTGCCTATATTCATTAAGCTCACATTTAAATTGCTTAAATGACAGCTACAGAAGTAAAACCTTAAATCCAACAGACTCGAGTGGCTATGAAGATGCCAAATGACAGCAGAGATACCATAACAAATTCAGATGATGTTTGCCATTTATATTACCACTAAGATTTCTGAATGAAGCAGCCAAATAGCACCAGGAAGAAGAAAACAAAAACACACACTTACCAGGAACTACACACTTCCAAAGACCATAGGTTTTGCCTACTGTTGTCTGCCACAGTCTTAGTGTACCATCCTCTGAGCCACTGGCATATAACTCCCCGTCAGGGCTAAATCTCACACAGTGAATTGGACCGAAGTGCCCTTTGTAAGATTCTGTAAGAGAACATATTGAGGCCAATAATTTCAAACTTCAGGCAACAGCAGAAATAAATGAGTAAAAACTGATGAGAAGGAGAAGAAAAATATTGGGGGAACTTCTCCAGTGCTTTATTTTTGATATAAAACATTTCTAATAATTAGTATCCACACAACTTTTAATAAAGTGTTTAATGTTATCTGAATTAAATGCAAGAAGACAGGCATTTAATTATGATAGGCAAAATTACAGAACAAGCTAACATTCTTCAACCACTTACTATGCATGCATCTACGTAATTTTAAATGAAGAAAGGAGCAACAGATGAAAATACACTTTAAAATACATTGTACATGGCTAGCATTAAAATACAATCCAGTAACTGTGACTCATTAGACATAATTAATGAATGCCACAGTATGACATTTAAGTTAACATATAGTTTGCTATTGCAGCAGTACGGGATGACTCAACTTTTTTTTTTCCCTAATAGCTGCAGAGCTGTTTAGTGGAGGCTTTAATTAGATCTACAAGAGTAACATTAGGTACACTAACAAAGGACAAAGCCTCTTAACTGGCTACTTACCTTTCCATTATCTTGCACTCAAATACGTTTGTGGCTCAGCATGCTCTACAAGTTTAATTCATTAGCCACTACGTCATTTATCTAATACTTGTCAGAACTTGTTTTTTTATTACTGAAGTCAAACATACCTAATTCTTCTCCTGTGTTATAGTCATATTTATAGAGTTTAAAATCTTCACCACCTGCAACCAAACATTCTTTCTCTGGATGAAGGGATGCAGAATTGATTGTAGCAGGTGCTTCAAATGATTTAATCTGCTCTAGACTGAGGGAGGAGAAAAAAGTGATTTTAAAAAAGGTCCTGAAAGCAAAGGAACTGTGATTCTACAAATCGCAGTTGCTTTTAAGAAAAACAGAAGACACCCACATGCAGTTTCCAAAACAAATTTGAACACTGGCAAATCAAGCTCCTAAAGTTTAGAAACAACAAGTTCAGAATAAGCAAAACACACAGAATAAGTTCACACATTTCAAACTACTTCCTGGTACATATGACTGCAACTTGCTTTAAAACATCGTAGAAATTGTATAAATTAGTTCTTTTAAAGCACTGAATTGAACTCTGGATGAAAATCTTACTTAATGACGACTCCAGTTAGTTTTGAGCTATGAAAATGGTACTGATCCATTACAGTCTACCATCTGGCAGACAGTCAGGGACCACTATTTTAGAAAAGGATAGTTGTTTCAGACTTTGCCTCCGACAACATGGTAGGCAAAGATATCTACTGACATAGGTTCTAACAGCTTCGTGATCTTGGCCTTGTACTGTCAGTTTTACAATCAAACCCACAACTCAAGTCAAAAAGATTCTGTGTTTTGGACTCACGTTTCCGCACTATGAAAAGCAATAGTCTTCCCATAGGTTATCACAAGTATTTGCCCTTCTGGAACATACTCCATGCTGCTCACAGACATTGCAACATTTAGTGCCTTCACTTCAGTCATGGTACTCCTGTCCCAGAGGCTTAAGAAAAATCAGAAAGAAGAAAGACTCTCAGATCAATTCAGCAAATCAGTTTCCATCTCCACCCCCGGCGTGCTGGGGTTGAGAAAAGCCACCTAATAAAGAACTTTCCACAGACACTTTAGATTTTCAGCAGCATTCTTTGCTTTGCTTTGCCTAGCTTTACTTACATGAGAATTAAGGCGAGCTTACATTAAAATACTGCTACTTTTAAAACTTAATAACATTAAACAGTAAAACAGTATGCATACTGTTTAACTACTCAAGGATTCTCTTAAAAGACTAAAAGCCTTATGACACGACTCCTGAACAATACAGCTTTCTAGAAGCAAAGCTTTAAGACTGCATTCTGCCTTTTTCAACTCAAAACACAAAGAGATAATACTAGTTTAAGAAACTAATAAACTCATTTAATATAATTTAGCATGTTGCCTAGGCAGACAACAAATATCTATACGGAAATCAAATTAAATTGTAACAAAGTGTCCCACACAACATCCTGGTCACCAAATTGGAGAAAAATGGATTTGAGGGATGGACCTCTTGCTAGATAAGAAATCGGTTGGATGGTTGCACTCAGAGTTGCAGTCAACAGCTCAGCGTCCAACCAGAGACCAGTGATAAGTGGTGTTCCTCAGGGACTGGTACTGTTTAATATCTTTGTAGGTGACATGGACAGTGGGATTGAGTGCACCCTCAGCAAGTTTGGAGATGACACTAAGCTGAGTGATGCAGATGACACACTAGAGAGAAGGGATGCCATCCAGAGGGATGCATCTCAAGCCAGACAGGCTTGAGAGGTGGGCCCACGCTAATCTCATGGAGTTCAAAGAAGGCCAAGTGCAAGGTCATGCACCGGGGTTGGGGCAATCTTAAGCACAAATACAGGTTGAGCAGATAATGGCTTGAGAACAGCCCTGAGGAGAAGGTTTTGGGAGTGTTGTTTGATGAAACTAACACGAGCCAGCAATGCGCGCTTGCAGCCCAGAAGGCCAACTGTATCCTGGGTTGCATCAAGAGAAGCAGGTCAAGGAGGGAGGTGATTCTGCCCCTTTTCTCTGCCCTCATGAGACCCCGCCTGGAGTACTGTGTCCAGTTCTGGAGCCCCCTACACAAGAAAGACATGGAGCTGTTGGAGTGGGTCCAGAGGAGGGCCACCAAGATGATGACAGGGCTGGAGCACTTCCCCTATGGGAACATGCTGAGAGAGCTGGGGCTCTTCAGCCTGGAGAAGAGAATGCTCTAGGGAAACCTTACAGCAGCATTCCAGTACCTGAAGGCGCCAACAAAAAAGCTGGAGAGGGACTTTTTAGAAGGGCATGCAGCAACAGGACAAGGGGAAATGGTTTTAAACTGGAAGAGGGTAGATTCAGACTAGACATTAGGAATGAATTCTTTAGTGTGAGGATGGTGACACACTGGAACAGGTTGCCCAGGAAGGTTGTGGATGCTCCCACTCTGGAGGCATTCAAGGCCAGGCTGGATGGGGCTTTGAGCAACTCGGTCTAGAGGGAGGCATCCCTGACTACAGAAGGGGAATTGGAACTAGATGATCTTAACGGTCCCTTCCAAAGCAAACCATTCTATGATTCAATGCAGTAAGAAACTTATAAGTTAACTGAATGCTGTATTTCTATTTCTAAAATTCAGAGAAAAAAGACCAGTCTCTTGCCTATCTTGAATGAGGAAACTGAAAAGAATTGGAACCAAAATAGAAACAAGGAGACTGCAACTGTGATTTCACCCTATCCACTGTCCTTCCACAAAGTAGAAAGCCACTATTACTCTATGCCATAAGTATAAGAATAATGAGACAACCAGGCATGAAATGGTGCTGATCATATCAACCAGAAAGCTGAGGAATCAACAAGGCACATCTTCCTTCTTTTTTGGTCAGTATAGTTTGAGGAAGGATCTTTGTCATTTCATCTCCCCAGCAGCAAAGTCTGTCTAGGTTTTAGCCCATCTACATTTAACTGGATGATCTATCTTATAAAACCACAAAAGCTTTCTCAGCTTACCAGCATGGTAGAGAAAGACAGCTATGACTATTAAGAGTGCACTGTCTTCACAGAGGTTTCCCTGCCTTTTGTCCGAGCCCTCACCTTATGCATGTTTGAAGGCTTAACTGCAGAAGACAAGGCAGCGACACTTCAGAATGTGTCTTCACAATACCTCACCTAATTTCCTCTAGGATTATGAAAATCAAATTAATTCTACTAATCAGTTATCAAAGACCACCTCTTCCTACCAGGGAGGACATGTTTATGGTGCAAATCAGAATTACCACAAAAATTACCCCTCCGACAACATAAAAAACCTGGATTACGTGCGCATATGCTAATCTAGAATCAAGCAGCCTGTGCTACTATTTCCTAAGGAAATAACGACCTTCTGACAGAAATTATACACAGTAAGTAAGAGTGAGCTTCTTAGAAAACTAGAAGTGATTTTTTTTTTCTTACCGGACAGTTTTATCATCAGCTGAAAGAATCTGTTTGTCATCACTGCTCCATAAAGCCTTTTTAATACCAGAAGTATGCCCGCTGACAACATCAGGTTCTTAAAATAAGAACAGGTATTTCAGTACACGTAAGAACATAAATTAACATCATGCAGTAGTTTAGGAACTCTGGTAATCTACATGGATTTCTATTTACCAGAAAGTGTAAAATTACTTCAAACACTACTGACTTCATTTAGAGATTTGAATCCAGGAATCTATCCGATTGTCTAAACTTAAAAGCTTCACTAGGTTAACATCAATATCAATTAGCTTTGTATCGGTTTTTAGCAGATCAGTATTAATATGAATTTAAGCACACTTAAATATGAAGAGACTTTTCCCTTTCAGGTAGTGTAATTTTAATTAGACCTACTCCTAGTAAGTCCCTGTTGAAGTAAAACATGCTATCCCTGACACCCTTCATAGGTGAGCTCTATTTCACTTCAAAGACTAACACAGTTTGATTTATTAGAGAAAACTGTTATAGACACATTCTTTGTAGAACAAGCCTCAAGTGTGTGTCTTTTGTGATTCACAACAAAGTTCAGAATTCATATTTAATTCACACACAAGAAAAATCAACAAAACAGAAAACCAACAATAACCAGTTCTAAGTGCAGACTCACCTGCTTCCGGCTTGCTTAAATCATAGATACGCAACAATTTATCTTGTCCACCTGTTAACAGATAATTGCTATCCTGAAACAGAAGTTATAACAGGTCAATTCTGTTTTGAATTGAAATATCAGCCTTCATCCATAAGCCTTAAAATATCAGTTATTTCTCTCAGACAGTTTCTAAAACATTTATTACAACTTGTTGTTTGTAAGATCAAAGCTTAAATGAATGCTAAATTACTTGCCTGCCAAAACACACATATAAAAAAAAAGTAGCAAGTAACAAACCACACCAAAGACCTTACCTCTCTGTTGAGTATGCTATAAAGATTTTTCATACCTGTGTAAAATCCACACTTTTGACAATGTGTTTGTGAGCCAATGTGATTAGTTCATCTCCCGACACAGCATCCCACACTTTGCTAAATGACAAGAGAAAACACGTACATTTCAGTAGCTCCAGGACAAATCTGAACAGACAAATTAAGTTGTCTCTCCTAACCTATCCTTCCTGACACTATCATAACATCTTTAATCATAAATGCTACATTCTAATGAACTACAGACGTTTAAGTATACCTCATATTCTTTTACTGAAGTATTTTTTGTTACTATCCCACCATTTTCTTTCACTCACTTCTTCAGGATAACACATGATCAGCATTTTAGACTGAAGACAAACAAAGGCAGCTCTTCTCCACAACTTTTATAGACTGAATTCTAATAACTGGATTTGAATCGTCAAATATATTCACGTACCTTGCAAGCAGTTCAAACAAGCAAAACAAAAATAAAAGAAATGATTCACTAATATTTTTGCATGTCTTCTAATAGAAAGTGTCTGACTGGTACACAAAATGAAGATCACTCTTGCCACTTTAGTATAACTACAGTACTAAAGTCTAAAACTGCACAGCATTGTTTATTCTAGCAAATCAGTACAGTAATTAAGTATATTTGTCAAGTAGCAACCACAGTTGCTCAGCAAGATAGAAATAGCTGTAGCTGCTCATAAAAATTCTAGGCTGTAATATAGTTATAAGGTAACAAAAAAAAAAACCACAGCAACTTACTACAGCCATATAAAAAAAGGCTATTGACTGAAATCAAAATAAAGACTTCAAAAGCAGGTAATCACTTACGCTGTAAAATCTGCGGCTGCTGTAGCTGCTTTAGTGGCATCTTTGTTCAAAGTAGCACCCCAGACAGCACCTTTATGACCTAGGAATGTGCCAATCCAGTCTCCTGTGTCACCCTGACGTAGCATAGGCTTTCCATCTTCGGAAAAACAAAACCAATATTCAGACAACATAACAAAAAAGGAAGCTGTTTTAGGAAAGGATTCCCTTGCACCAACATGGAACAAAAATTAAACCGCCACCAGACTGGCCGCCCTTAATGGAAATACCATATACACTATGAAGCTATCCTTTGTAAAACAGCTCAGCTGAAGAACTTAAATATACAGTTGCACCTCTTGCATGCATCTAAAGCCACAGATACTGAACTACTAATCCAAATGAAATTCAAGTTTTCTTTTGGTTTTGTTTCTGCAATAGAAAGGAGCACCTTTTGTCATTTGTTGCCTTTTCTTTTTTTTTTAATATAGCCAAGTCTTTCTTGGGCAGGTCAGTTCCATTGATTTTGGAACAATATTTTCAGACTAACAGTACACAAAAAGCAGTGTGGAGTTTATAATGAGAGATGTTTGAAACACAAAGAGAGATGCTGTAAAAATGAAATAGAAAGCCTTTATAGTGATTATTTTTTGCTAGGAGGCTATCAGATATAGATCACACAAAGAAACAGAGCTGAACATGAAGTCCTCAGAGACAAGCAGGAATGTTCTTTTAAACATGTGAACATATGTGAAGATTAACTCATACGTGTATGAATGAAAATGCTACTCTTATAAATGAGCAGAAGAGAGCTCTCATGGGAAAGGAAGCAGAAATCACTGCTCTGCAATCAGCAAGGGAGCTGCCTCGGTTGAAAAGGAGCTGGCTTTAAAGGGTGTATGGGATACGTACGCAAGAGATAGTTATAGCTACTTTAAGACAATGATTTTCAAGCCTTTCCTTCACAAGTGGGATTCAACCTGAATGAATGGGAGCCCTAACACCCTACGGGCTAAAACCCTGCAAAAAACAGCCTCCAACCAGTTTCCTTTTCCATCTGGTCACGCTAGAAGCAGGTATTACTTTAAGAGCACCAACGCCCAGCTGAATGCCCGCCTCAACCCTCCTCCCCGCTCTCCCCATCGCAAATCTTTCAAACAGGTAGCTGCGGCCGCAGCCACGCGCAACCCGCGAACAGCGGCCCGCAGATCCGCCTGCTGCCTACACGGCCTCAGGGCGGAGCAAGGCCAGTGACTGCGTCCCTTGGAAGAGGCCGGTGAGGCAAGCGAAGCCGCCCACACCTCGCCCCCCCAGCCGCGCTCACCCTTGCAGGCGCTGATAAGGAAGTAGCCGTAGGGGGTGACGCCGCTGAAGGCCAGGTCCACTACGGGCCGCGTGTGCCCGGAACACGTCAGCGGGGTCTGCCTCATGGCCATGGCGGCGGCTGAGCTCGGGACGCGCAGGGAGCTGGGCAGGGACGCGACTATCCTCCAGCCGGGTAGGAAACGGCGACCGCGGTGTTGGCGGCAGCGACGGAAATGACGGCAGCGGAAGCGCTCCGGAGCGGAAGCTACGTCAGCTAGCGGGTGCGGAGCCGGAAGTGCTGGTAGGCGTTACGTGCGGGCCCAGCGTGCTTTGAGGGGTTGAGGGGGCGGGTTGCCGGCAGGGCGTAGTTGCCGGCGCAATGCACGCTGCTTCTGCGTTCTGCTTCCTGAAGTTATAGCGCTGCGCTGAGCTAGTCAGTGCTGGGATGTTCAAAGTGGAAACTCTGGAGCGGTTCACAGCGCGGCCCGGTCTTGTACTTGTTTGTTTTTTGTTTTTTGTTTTTTGTTTTTTTAATAGTTGGGGCGGTGCTGTGCCCCTGTTCATTTGCTCAGCTCTTTTCCAGTCAGTTCTCTGTGACTCTGAACGGTGTACCTCTTCTCCCTGCAGGCTCCTAAGCCAGCAGCAAACTAATCCTACCAAAGCAAGCAGAAATGTTTCAACCGAAGTTTGAGGTAACTTCAGTTAACCATTGCTGTTCTTTAAAGCATAGGCACCCTATTTCTCCCTGACCACCAGGTGCTCTGTTTGTAATCTCTGACTTGTAATATTACAAAAGCTATCCAGATTTTGTAATTTCATGGCCAATTTTTTGCAAAATCATAGAATCCTAAAGGTTGGAAAAAGCCTCTAAGATCATCTAGGCCACCCATCAACCCATCACCACCATGCCCACTAACCATGTCCCTCTGTGCCACATGAGTGAGTTTCTTAACACTTTAAAGGATGGTGAGTACACCACTTCCCTGAGCAGTCTGTGCCAATGCCTCAGCACTTTTTGAGAAGAATTTTTTCCTAATATCCAAGCTGAACCTCCCCTGGTACAACTTAAGGCCATTACCTCTCTTTGCTAGTTGCCTGGGAAAAGAGGCCACTCATCACCTTGCTACAACCTCCTTTCAGGGAGTTGCAGAGAGTTAAAAGGTCTCCCCTGAGTAATCCCAGTTCTCAGCAACTTTTTATAACACTTGTGCAAGACCTTGAACTTGACTTTGCAGAACTTCTTGAGGCTGCCAAGGTCCCTCTCAATGGCATCCTGTCCCTCAGGTTTGTTACCACAGCACACAGCTTGTTGTCATCCACAAACTTGCTGAGGGTGCACTCAATCCCACCATTGATGTCATTGACAAACATGTTGAAGAGCATCAGTTCCAGTACTGAACCTTGTGGGACACTACTCGTCGCTGATCTCCATCTGGACATTGAGCCACTGACCACCGCTGTCTGGGTATTACCTCACAACCAGTTCCTCCTCCATCAGACAGTCTGCCCATCAAATCCATATTTTCCAATTTGGACAGAATGTTATAGGGGACCATGTCAAAGGCCTTACTGAAGTCCGATTAAGTACTGAAGTCCAAATAGATTATCCCTGCGTCTTAGCTCCATTTAGGTATGTTTATTCCCTACAGTCTGACGGTCTTTGATTTAGAAATAGATTAATTCTGTGCACTCAGGCTAAATATCTTTTAATACAGAGATTGTAAGAGAAACTGCAAAGTGTAAAAAAGGCATTCAGGTCTTCAAGAAAGTCTAGAGATGGTATTAGAAAAAGAAGGAAAGGTGGTAAAAGTATTTATTTACAAATGAAAGCCTCACAAGCTTAAAATAAAAATAGTAAGATTTTATTTTGTTTGATTTGGTTTTAGTCAAGATTATTATGTATCAGACAGCGGGAAAGTAAGGGAAAAAAAATCATTCAAAAATTTTTATTCAGAGTTTCGTATTTATCTGTTCATTATCCAGACAATTATCCTATAGAGTTAAATAAATATTCGTTAACTCCAGATTGTCAGGAAGTAATCAGGGACTTGCAATCATATAGAGCAATTCATCTCATTACTGCACGGAATAACAAGTATGCCAATCAGATGTTATAAAGCACCTGGGCATGACTCTCTGTCACTTGTGATTTATAATACAGAGTATCTGGTTGATTAAAACCATCTTTCCACAGACAGTGATTGAATTTTCTTGGAAATTGTTGCTGAACATGAATAAAGCAATCCTAGTGAAAGGTCGTGTTTCTAGTGCTTTGATTAAAGTAGATCAAGCAGAGATTGAATCAAGGAGTGTTTAGTGTACATATTTACATTTCCAAAGATTCCTTTCTTCTCCTGTGCTAGATAACGTTGTTGCAAATGCCTCCTCTTGCCACTGAGGGGAGCTCCTTACATATCTATTAGCACGTTACCGCACTAGCTGAGAGCTTCTGCTCTGGGGTGACTTTTTGATTTCAACTTGTACAAAACTGCCTTATGGACATAGCACTAAAGCTACTAGATGCTTAGTTCTCTGAAATGAGTCGGCTCAACGAGTGAATGGAAAGCTACCGATGTCACAAGACAAGCAGGGCAATCCCTTCGTTAGGTGACCTTGAATCTGGGTTATTCTAATAATCTGAGGATTCAGTGCAATGAGTAGGCGCACCAATGCTCTTTACCTCTGTTGAGTTTTCCTTTGGAGAAATGTTCCCTATTAATTTGTACAGCTAAATTAGGAAGGAAAAAAAAAAAAAGAATAGCCGTTTGCTGAATGTTGCAGATGCTGTGAGCAGATATGAGAGTAACTGCAGAGCATGTGGTTGTGTTTTCACTGGGGAATAATTGCAATTGAGAGCCAGCCTTAAGCAGTCAATTATCACTAAGTAACTGAATGAGAGAAGTAATCATATTTTACAAATAATAGAAAAGTGTGCATCAAGGCAATGATTCTTTTATAGAACAGCCTTTCACAGCAGGTAACTGCATTATTTTTATAACTTCATGGGCCTCATTTTAACACAGATCTAGGGAATGGGAGGATTGCAGCACAGAAACTCTTCTGTTGGGTGTACATGGCAATATCTTTTGAGAATGTGAACAGAGGCAAAAGGACTGAACAGAGAAAAGAGCTGGAGAGAAACTGAGGAGAATATACAGAGGAATTTGAGAGACCAGCAAGAAAGAGATGATAAGTGGCTTTGTGTGAGACAAAGCACATAGAAACTAGATAGGAGGGAAAATAAGAGACTTAGCTCAGTGTCCAATTGTATGTCTCATGGTGGAGTTTGTGCCTTTTTATCTCCATCTCTTACAGATGAGGTCAGGTGTTAGATAATTTCTTTAATCATCACCTGGATGTTAGAATATCAAAAGAATTCACTCTTCTGTGAAGAATTTTAGTCCAGACTTTGTCTGCTCGCAACTTAGACCCTCAGGAACCTTTCCGTCTGACTGGAAGACAAAGATCTGGGACATTCAGAACATGCACCAACAATAGAGTGACTAAGCCAATAAGGATTATTAAAAATGGTTTTATCTTTGCTGTAATAGCTTCTATGATCCTCAGTCTTCAGGTTCAGGTTCTGTCTTTTGAAAGGAGAAAGATGACTGTGCTGAGCAAAAAGATAGGATAGCAGTAAGAAAAAGCAATGAAACTTTAAGTAGGCAGTGTTTTCACTGAAAAGCTAAGCCACTGCAAAAGTAAAAGCAGCAGCTGAACAAATTATCAAGACAAAAACAAATCCAAGGAAAGGAAATGCTTCTCCAAGTTCAGTACTAACCACATGCTTTCAAAACACAGAGTTCCTGAAGCTAACTCTCTGAAAAGAAGGGAATGTAGAGTAAGTATGTACACTTCTGGGGTTTAAGATGGAAGATGTGGAGTAAAGGCATAGCTGGAGAAACCTGGACATTATCACCATAGGAAACTCGCGCAGAGCATAAAGTATAGTATGCCCATGTTCCAAAATCCTGTACTAGGATTGATTGTGTTCAATCAATTCACGTAACAGTAGAGTTTTATGGTAAGCTGATGAATATGATTTGGATTTATAGAAGGAACAAAAGTCAATTAACAGCTTTATAGAGACTTGGTGGGATGGAAGGGGACAGAATATCTTGAAGTGTTAATAAGGGAGAGAGAAGGAGAAATACAGAGGAAAGATATAAACAAGTCTATTCCCATGCTTAGTTATTGTAACCAAATGACGTATGACTGTCATGGGTGCTAAGTTACAGGTGGAATTAACCATTTACATTTCATTTCTCAGCCAGCAGCTTTGCTCCCTAGGCAGTTTGAAGCATGACTGCATTATAAAGGAGGAGACATTGTTATGAGTAACATAATATTCTTTGCCCACTTCTTTTCAAGTCTCATATTGGAACCACTTGATAATTCAGGCTACATAAATAAGTATACACTTCTGCAAAGGATTTAAATTCACAATGAAAGTGAATCAGATTAAAACAGCTTTGCTAAAAGAGAATTCAAATTGTCTGGCAGTTGACTTACTTTCCAGGAAACAATTTAGCAAAATGCTTTTCTTCTAAGTATTATCACATCTGTAATACTTCTCTCACTGTAAGAGCAGTAATACAAATTTTCGGGAATGAGCTCTAGATGAATTAATTCATAATTGTAAGCTGCTTTGATGTTTTCACTTGGAAGATGTTCTTCGTCATGGATGATATTTGTGCTTATTGTTCTAAAAAGGTAAAGTAATTCAAATATCAACCTATAAAAATCAACAACAGCAGACAGACTTTATCTTGCTATCCTAGAAGTACTTAAGCTGACCGTACGCAAACAAATCCATGGCACTAGACAGGATCCTTCCAATGGTGCCAAGGGAACAGATCAGTGTCACTGCATGTCTGCTCTCTGTCACCTTTAGAAGTTGTGGAGATCAAGGGAGATTCTTCAGAACTGGAAAAAGGAAAACAATACATCCAACTTCAGGAAGGACAAGAGGAGGATCCAACATCTGTTTTCCAAGGTCTACTCCGGGGCAGTAGACCTCATCTGTGTTCCTGGGAAGTTTGTAGGGCAATTTCTAGACCATGAAGAACAATCAGGAATAGTTAGCATAGATTTACCAAGGACAAATGATGCCTGACCAACCATTTTGCCTGACTTTAGCAGGACTTTTACTGTGTTCTTTAAGAGTATCCTTAAAGTCAAAATGATAAGACGTAAGTGGATAGATGGGTGGAAAATTGACTGCAGTGCTGAGCTCAAGTAATGTTGTCACAAAGTCCAACTGGAAACTGGTCACCTCAGGGATCAGTGTTGGGACCAATAGATGTCTTTTTTGACAACCTGGATGGCTGGGGAGAGTGCAAGTTTGTGAATGATCCCAAGTGGGACAGGGATAAAGCAGCCAATACCCTGGACAGCTAGTATGTTTGCAAAGGGACCTTTATGTCTGGCGTTTGTCGTGAAGTCCAAAAAAGACAAGTGCGGAGTCCTGCTCTTGCCACTCTGGGTTTGTACTTTTGTGAAATATAAGGCAAATATGGAATATCTAATTGCTGTGTATAACAACCTATAAAAGGAGGTAAAGAAAGCGGACCCAGACTTTTCTCAGGAGAGTATAGTGGAAAGAAGAAAAATGATGGATGCAATTTGGAATATGGGAAATTCCAAACAGATGTAAGCAAAATAAACATTCATCATAACAGTGATCAAATGCTAGAAAAGGTGTCCAGAGAGGTGATGGCATCTCCAGTCTTGGGGATACCCAGAACTTGACCGTACAAGTCCCTGAGCAACCTGACCTACCTTGTCCCCGCTTTGAGTTCAAGGATGGACAAGGTCACCTTTGGAGTTTCCTTTTAGCCTATATGATTTTATTTTGTTACTTATTTCCTTCGAATGATGATTTCTTCCTCCTTCACTAGACATATTTGCTGTCAGCTTTTGAAGATGAGTTAGAACAGCTTTCCAAATCGTCTTCATGTTTAAGGCGAAACACTGCATCTGAAAGGGCTGACAGGTGCCACCTATGCATACTTTATATTCAAGCAATGACCTGATTCCTCCGAAGCATATCCTGCTTCACTGCTAAATTTTACAAGTCCTTCACCTTCATGCACAGGATGTCATCTAACTTATGATTTCTATGCATTAGTGAATCTATATTTCAGACACGCAATGCTAACTGATGCAGAATGGCTATTACTCACTATCAGATTGGATCATTCAAAAGGCTTATACATCTGCTTCCTTTAGTCGTACAACCAGACATGGCAGGGAGAAGATCAGTGATACTCCTTAAGTGACCTCCGTGCACTTTAGTAATGCCACGTTGGTGCAAAGAATGCTTCTAACACTGTCAAGATCTAAACGAAACAAAGAGAAAACAGTGGAATTTATTTCTGTAATTCATGGTAGCTGTCAAGGCCTTGACAGGGCAGGCAGTATGGAATTAAATTTATGTTGATATGTACTGAAAGTATTTTTATTTTCAGAGGTGTAAGCTTTTCTGAATTCAACAGTTAGAAAAGAAAGGAGCTAAACTAGGTAACATCAGGCAGCCTTTGCTGACAGCTCTTTTCTCAGACTTATTAGATAAATTTCTTTGCATAGACAACAAATTCATACAATTTTCTCTGCCGTAAGGACATAAAAGAAAAGCAACTTTTAAACAAATATTATTACTGCGATGTGTCCTGTTTCTAAACAACTTATAGCTACATTTGTCTCTGGACCAAGTCCACCAATGTCATCAGTATTAGATCATGGATTCATTTGGCTTGTGGTATTATGGTTGGAGTAACTACAGTTGTGGGGTTTTGTTTTCTTGCCAGGATCAAATCTGAAAGATATTAGTAGCATCGACAGTAGAAGAAAATGACAGTGCTTTTACAACTATGAAACATGCCAGAGAGATTTGCAAAGGTTTTCATTTTATTGATATTTGTGGAAACAAAGATTACAGTCCCAGGACGCGTAATGGTTATATATCTCCAAGGAAATGAAAATATATAACAGAGGAATGAGTCAAGAGGAAAGGAGGTACCATGATGATTCTTGAATAGAACCTTGCTTGCAAGGCTTGTATAAATAGTTGGAATTCCTTTAGTGAAGATACTTGTCAGTTTTATTTCTGTGAGACTTTCAGATCTGATCAGGCTAGGATTCCAAAGACTTTAATTATTTTGTTTGTTTGTTTGTTTTGTTTTTTTGATGGTGACATGAAGAGCTTGACGAGTTAGAGGGAGGTATTAGCTGTCTTACAGACAAGCCCAGGCTAGTCTGTAATGTATCGTCTGCAATCACTACGGGGTGCTAAAGCCAAGAATCTTATTTGTATGTGAATGACCATGCAGCACAGGTTTTGTTTAACATTAATGTGGATGAAGTAGCTTTATAAGAAAGAGTAGCTTAGATTTAGGCTAGAAATGGCTGGCTCTCAGACCAGATAAAAAATAGAGTAAGAACGATTCTTTAGAAACCCATGTGTCTTGATTCTGAGTAAGACCATGGCTGATGACCGAGCGTGAACCAGGAAGAAATCACAAGTTCCCAAGATAGCTAGATCTCTTCAGATCCATCACTGGCCTTTGAAGTTTTATGTTGGAGTCTAACTCCAAGGAAATAAGTACAGGACTTTGGAAATTCAGTATTTGGCTTTGAACGCCAGAGTATGTCATAGGAGCTCGTTGTAAAAGTATCTAAGCAGAGAGAGGTAACCAGTTATGTGTCAACCAGAGCAGCATTCTCTAGGAGTTCTACTTGTCATTTTTCCCTTGCTTTTAGTATAATGCCTTGACCTAATTATTATTATTATTATTTTTAATTTGAGTTTTATAGGCTTGGATCGCTCCATCTTTGAAGGGGGGAGTAAATCAACAGAGAATAGTGTATTCAGGCATCTCAGAGACATTCCCTGAGACAGCTGGGGCACTCTTTGTTTGTTAGGGTATATAGAACCAGTGTGGGAATATCACCAAATATAGGCTTATGGGAAACTTCTCGTTTTTCTTCTAGGAAACTTTCATTTGTTACTTGCCAAGAAGAAACATCTTTGAAGAAGCTTGTCATTTTTCGTAGAAGAAATGGAACTAGTAACACTATGGTTCCTAAAAACCCCTGAACATTCTAACCACCCAAGGGTTGATAGTTACAAACAAATTAAAGACAAAACCCCTGATCAAATTAGCAGATCTGGGACTTCAGTCTATTTACATGGATAATAAATATAACTCATATGAATGTGGTATTATAATAAGTAACATGCATCTGGTATATTACCTATTCAAGGCACTGAAGAAATTGCCACATGTGAATTAAGACATGGGAACACAATTTGGAGGTTAATAATTGATATCCCACAGGAATAATATGAGTATCTTATCTTACTGTAATATCTTAGTGTATCAGCCAATCGAAAAATATTCTTCCATTAAAAGTCTGCTCTGCACCTGGAAATGCGCTGTTAATACAGTTGGCAAGAGCTACAGAGGTTTCCATCGGTAGACCATTAATCAAATCTGTGACAGTTTGAAAGATCAAATCTGCTATCAGTTAGTTAGCCATCTTAAAAAAAATAAATAAAAATAAACACACACACACAAAGAACAAAACCACCAAACACCCACAAGTAACAGAAAGCTCTTTTGTTTGACAGCATCACTTGAGAGACCAAAGGCAGATTAATCCTCTCAGCTGAACAAGTTTTCTTCTCCTTGTGAGAATTAAAGTACATTGGTGGAAAAGCAGTAAGCTACGTGTTAGTAAATCAGTTCATTCTAGTGAAAAACAGACTTATTCCACATATTCCATTAAACAACTGTCAGATCTCCATCTTATCTACCAGATCACCAGCACTTGCAGGCACTGCTGACTGCAGCTGAATATGAATTGGTTGTGTGAGAGTGGAATATTTTGTTCACCTTGTTAACTGAAGTAACCTTTAAGGTTGCTTTAAGGCCTTCAGACTTCTGCCCTGTGTCTTATATTCATGTTTTGACCCATCTCTTTGCTTTCTCTGTCATCTGTCTCTTCTGCCTCTTATCAGCTCTTCCATTAAAGTTACAGCTAATTTGCTTGACGTTGTAATCCCTATTGCTTTACAGATATTTTGCTAGCTAAATTTAATTATTTCTGTCATCTGTTATTGACAACAGAACTTGATGACAACACAGAAGAGTCCAGATAAAAGCTGCTTTTGGGTCTTTATGTGCAACTGTTCAATTTGTATAGTCTCTATGTCTTAGGAGTGCTAGCTTCTTGTTTAAATTTATTTGAGAAACTCAGAATTGAAATACTTCATATGGTATGAGTTTGAGGTGAAACAAAGTTACTGGGTGTTTACTCAGAACTGTAATGTGAATAAGTAGATAAAAGCAAACATACTGCTTTCATATGATCATGATCTGATTGCAAGTACTACTGAAAACAGCAGAGGCACATAAGCATCAAGAATAAAACCTGTATTAATTCCTTTTGATGAAAGTCTTTATACTTCTAAAACAGACAAACAAACAAACAAATGTTGTACTTTAATCTCAAGAGATATTACTGAAAAATATCTCAAATTCCACATCCAGATACCACCTAACTTGGCATTAAGTTTGCATTAGAAATTTTTTTACAAGTAAGTCCCTACTTGTATAATTCCCTAAGCCAAAACCCAGGCTGCCACCTCTAGTCTTTCAAGTCTATATATGGATTGTTTTCATTAAGAAAGCTAAGATTAGTCAGAAATTACTTTTAAAATATTTTCCAGGGAACTAAATTTAGCTGTTTAAACTGCCTTTGCTAGGAAACGTAGATTAAATCTTTTTGCTTTGAGAACTGGGTTCATTGAACTCTCCCAAACTCCTAACAAATGCCTGAGCCAAAGAACTGTGGAACAACAGTTCACAAAAACTCCTGAGAACCAGATCCACTGACTCTGGCAGAGAACAAATGTTGTTAAATTCATTTAGCTTCTTTTATGAAGATAATCCAAGCAGTGCCAACTGGCTCATTCCACGAGCATCTTTCCTGCTTCTCTCAGGACAAAATGATAACATAGGAATCAAAGATTTGTAGTGTCACAGAATCACAGCTTATAATTCTTCACTGTAGCAACAGATCTGTAGGAATGAAAATATTTTATTTTATAATTTGGAAAGAATATTGGAAAATAACTGAAATCACCATCTTCTTTGTTTAGCCACAGTATTGTAGAGAACCCTGTAATGCCCTGTCTCTAATGTAAATGTACAGTACTCCAAATAGTTCTCTTATTTATTTTGTCTTAGCAATCAGCTGCAGCCTTTCAGAGGATAATAAAATTAGTTTTTATTCCCACACACATACAATGCTATCTATTATGACTAATTTACTTTTTTTAGAGAAGCTAAAATAGGAGAAATACACAAGAGTACCCTTGTTCAAATAAATACTGGTGTGTCTGTATGGAATAACAATTACATGTTGAAGCTAGAGCAGATGTGTGAGTGTGAATCGCAAATGGGTAGGTTGGGGAATTATAATCAGCCAAACAGGCTGAGGAATCAATGAGCAATGGGATTTTTTCAATGGCCAAAAAATAGTTTTTTCTAATAGTATTATTTCTAATGGGACAAGATAGGGAAAGTGATTTTGAAGCTACGTTTTGCTGAAAGTCTAGTGTAGAAGTTCCCCAAGCATAAGACATACTTCTGTGTTATGTAAATGCAAAATAAAATGAGAAGCAAGGCTGCCATTGGCAGCCACCTCTGAAACTGCTGAAAAGAAGTTTGCAGACCCCACATTTAATACTCTGCAAGAAGAACAACTCCATAGTTAAGACTAGAGGTGTGAATGATGTTTTTCCTGACTTTGTCACATGCTCTGACATAGACATAGAGCTGCTGGAGTGTGTCCAGAGTAGAACATGAGGATGATCAGAGGGCTCAAGCATCCGTCCTATGAAGAAAAGACAAGGGAGCTGAACTTGTTCAGCCTGGAAAGAGGAGGTTTCAGAGAGATCTCACTGTGACCTTCCAGTACTTGAAGGGAATTTATAAGCAAGATGAAGACCAACATTTTATATGGTCTGATAATGAACAAGGGGGAACAGTTTTAAACTACAAGAAAAGAAATTTAAATTAGATGTCTAGAGAAAATTCATTTCTCAGAGAGTGTTCTCTCTGGAACAGATTGCCCAGAAAATCTCAGGCGGATGTCCCATCCTCAGAGGCATTCAAGTCCAGGTTGGATGGGGCCCTGGGCAGCCTGATCTACTGGGCGGCAACCCTGCCCACAGCAGGGAGGTTGGAACCAGGTGATCTTTAAGGTCCCTTCCAGTTGTAGAATCATAGATTGATTCTTTTGTATGATTCTATCATTCTAGATAAGATTTGGACCGATTTGCACTGCAATTGAGTAAACAGCTGTTAATATCAACAGTAAAATGCATCCTTTAAAGGGTGAACTAACATCTATGTTGCAAATTACCTCATTATGCAATCTAATGATATATCTTCATTTAAATTTGTGATGTTCCACTGGTACTTTTGTAGTCTCAAAGCACTATTTAAAATACATGTCCAAGTTGCCTACACTTCTGCATTATCATTCAGAAATGTTCATTCAATGAGTTCATTCAGTGTCTTTTCCAGTACTGTGTTCCTTCCTCGTTTATTCCATTACTTGTAAAACAGTTTTGCATGAGCCATCAACATATGCATACTCCCAGAGGGAGCTGACCATAAAAAGTTATGCAGCAAATATTGTCTAATATCAAATCCCTTGTTTTCTACTGTTTGTTTTGTATTTCACGTGTTGTCATGTATCCTGGAAATGAACAAAGGCATGTGTAAGCTAGGGGTTGAAAACATCCTCTGAAAACCTGTCAGAAACATCTTCCGTTAACTTCAAGAGGTCAACAAATGGGCTTATTAAACTCTTTCACAGAATTGTTGAATATCTCAAGTTGGAAGCGACCCACAAGCATCAATGAGTCCAACTCCTAGATCCATAAGACTACCCAAAAACAAACTTTGTGTATGAGAACAGTGTGCAAATGCCCCTTGAGCTCCAGCAGCATGAGGCCATGCCCACTGCCTTGGGGAGCCTGTTCCAGTGCTTGACCATCCTCTGGTGCAGAACCTGTCCCTAACCCCCAGCTGCCCCTCCCCTGACACAGCTCCATGCAGTTCCCTCAGGCCCTGTCACTGTCACAGAGAGCAGAGTTCAGCGCTGCCCCTCCGCTCCCCATGAGGAGCTACAGCTGCCAAGAGGCAGCTCCTCTGCTCTGGGCTGAACAAACCCAGGGTCCTCAGCTGCTCCTCACACACCTTACCCTCCAGACCCTTCTTCATCTTTGTACCCCTCCTTTGGGTTCTCTCTAATAGTTTTACATCCTTCTTATGTTGTGCTGCCCCAAACCTGCACCCAGTGCTCAAGGTGGAGCCACACAGTGCAGAGTAGAGCAGGACAACCCCTTCCCTTGCCCAGTTGCACTGCTGGGTCTGATGCATCTATGGTTGGCCCCAGGATTTTTTGTTGTCAACCACAGTCTAAGAGGTCTGAGAGCAACAGGCAATTTGTTGTGATTACAAAATATTACTTGTGATTTCAGACTGTTACTATTTAACTTGATTGGTTGTCATTTATGTAGTGAGTCTGAGGGATTTTTTGTTCATTTCTCCAAGTTATCTGCTAAGAAAAGAAGAAAAGTAATTCTAGCTAGATTCTTTATTTATGGACATTCTCACCTGAGAATTCAAGACATGAATGCAGAAGAACCAAGGTCACTGATACAGTGCTCAGGGGTTGCTGTGTCCTGCAGCTGCTGCTTCTGCTGCTCTCATGCCTGCTCCACGTGGAGAGAAGACAGTGATGTTTGTTGCTTCATCACAAATGCATTCATCTACCAAAACAAAGAGCATGTTATGATATGATATTCAGTTCATAACTGAAGGAAATTTCTCAACTATTTTCTTCTTTTACAGAAACTCCATATGCATTAGCTGCCTCCCAAAAAGCATGCAGCAAGTCCTGGCGGTTGTTTCCTAGCCTCTGTGGTAAAATAATATCTCATAATTAGGAAAACTTCTTATAGTACAGATTTTTAAGCATTTTACAAAAGAAATACAAGCATTTTCCAGTAAGTATGGATATAGTTATGGAACTTAAATCTAGTGATCCGAAAAAATCAAGGCTTTCCATTTCTAGTGATAGCTGACGTGTCCAGAGTTGTTTCCAGTCACACCTGTGAGGATTTCTACAGTGAAAGCAGATTGCGTTCTTCATTCTTTTCCCACAGTCTTTATTAAGTGGACTTAAACATCATTGAAGATGAAGTTAACTGAAGAAAAGATGATGCATAAAGAAGCAGAAAACAAACTGATTTATCATTTGCTTTAAAGACATAAGGAGATTGTCTGCTTAGGTATGTCTGAGATACTTCATTGTTTTATTTTGTTTTGTTTTGTTTTGTTTTGTTTTGTTTTTGCAATTCCAATAAGACACCATCAGAGTATATGCCATCCTGTCTTTAGATTTTTTATTGCAGAAATTAGAGATCTCTTCTTCCATAAGTCTGAGAAAGTCATCTTGTGAATGGATACATATGGAAATAGTTACAAAGCAACACAGTAGCACGCTAGGGAGAGGAATCCATAGCTGGTACAAGGAACATTAAGACGACCAAAGATGTCTGACAGACTTGTACAATGAGGGCATGTATTTTCAATTTGTGTATTTTCTCTTTTTCTCTTTCATTTCTCAGAAGAGATGGAAGACACGTAGTGTCTCTATTGCAAATATGATTTTTTTATGTGTGTGTGTGTGAATCTAAGTTACCTAGTGCCACTTCTACTTTAAGTAGATCTCTTTAGTTTTTATCCTTTTGTGCTAACCGTGTAACCCAATCACAGAAATAACATCTGGGATGGCAATCTATCTTATTTTACAGACAACAGCAGCCAAGTAGGAGTGGCACTCCCAGTTGACAGAGGATTCCCACTTCTGTGAATAGATGTTAGAAACACATGAGTCTCTCGCAAGCTTGGAGCTACAGAACTTGGCTATCTGCAAAACTAGCCTGGCATGTCTTCTGATAGATGAAGAAGCATTGGCTTATTGATGGAAAATATGAGTTTCCTTCAGAGAAATAAGGCCACCACAGATTTTGTGAAAGTAGTAGGAGACTCAGCATAAAAGCAGATACTGGAACCCTCCCCCTTTATGGCACAATTTACATCTCCTGTTTTTGATGAAAATCCTTGTCAAGAAGTAGTAAGGCTTGGAAACATTCCTATTGCTAGATTAACTGGATCTCAGTGTGGGACAGAGAGGCTAGCAACGATACAAGTAAAGGGCAAGGCTTTCTTGTGGTACTGGATAGAAACTGTTCATGAAGGTTGAGTCTTTTGAAAATATGTTGATGGCACATCTGACCATCAGATGCAGAAAACCTGTTTTCATTGTGAAGTGAAACAGGAACAACATGCAATTTGGACATTCACTACTACAGGGATTCAGTCATTCCCCATCAATAGTGTCATGGGGTAAGGAGCAACAAGCCCTGTTCCATAAATTGTCCTGGACAGAAATTTTCCTTCAATAAATATATGATACTACTTGGAAAAAAATGGAATTGTATCAGTCATATATCAGGCACAGTCACTTGGATAGTTTTCCACAAAAGAATTCATCATAAAAAATTCCACACTATATCAGGAAGAATTAACATTTGACTGAGGAACCTGTTGTTCAGATTAATGGTGTGCCATGCCAAAATAACGGTAGCTGCCTCACAGAGCTGGCCTGAGTAGCTAGAATATATTTTATTCCTTCTATCCAGATGTTAATGTGATCAGAAACATCAGCCTATTCATTAGGCAGCGTGGCAAGAACTCATCCTTAAATTTGATTCCATTTCCCTGTATCCTGTCAGAGGAGATCCTAAAATTACTGTAGCCCATCAGCTGCAGAGATTGTCCAGAGGTGAAGAAAACACCAGAGCTTCTACTACTGAAGAATGCAGCTGTCTAGTTTTGAGAGGGTTTGAGAGCTCCAGCTATCCTGTGTCATTCCTCTGCACTGATCTCTGTTAGCTTCTAGTCTGCTTTAGCTGCCAATTTGAGGATCTGGTTCTAATCTTCAAAGCCATAACCAAGTTTTAATCTATTCATGTTGGCAGGATGTTGCTATCTACACTGTGACAGAGACTCCAGAGCAAAGTATGCTTGGGCTAAATAGAGATATTTTTGACAGAGGGTCTTCAGTACAGAATAATCTTTTCAAGGAGGGTACACACTCTGGACTCCTGAACCATAAAACCACTCCTCATATAGTTTTCTGCTTCACTTATTCCCTGGAGAATGCTCATCTTTACGGTACTAAATAATTTCTTCTGTATCAGATGTGGGGAACAGTGAAATTGTGATTCCTGGCATTTATTTGCAATCTAGAATAAACAAACTGGCAATCATGGGAAAGTTACTCACACAAAAGATATTGTGCTGTCCATTTTAGGATCCTAATGACATCCTGAGCTCCCACTTTGGAGTCTGTGAATTGGAAAGCGGTTCTGTTAGTCCCCAGATTTGAGCAATTTCATATATGCTTCCAGACCTGTCTTGAGAAAGATTTTTCCACTAGAACAGAGTTGATTTGAGTTATAAAAGTATTTTTTTTACCAACAGAGAAGATTTATGTGATGTACTTATCTCTCTTCAAAAGTAGCCTCTTCTGCCTTCCACATATCCTATTGGGATAATCCCCTGCAGCTGCTGATTCATGGTGAGATTGCTCAAGATTTGCAACAGAGTGTCTATCATTGTTTGAAGGTACTTGCAAAAAATAGATTTATCTTTCATTTACAAGTAATCAGATGTGTTACAAGCGGTGACTCAATGCTAGGAATCAGGTAACAGCTTGCAGATCACCTGATCTATACAACAGTCTACAAGGAGCTCTATTTTATTAGTGAATAGAAAGAGAAAAGAAGTAAAAAGAGGATAACCAGAGAGAGAGACAAAAAACCAGCAGCCAACCCCACAATTCATGATGTATTCGTTTTGCATTTTCTGTCTTGAAGTAGACCAATAAGAGATCTCTGCCTGTTGATATTTGTATGATAGCTTAAGAGAGAAAGCAAAGATTGCCTATTTCTTTCAATGGTACTTGCTTTCATACCCAGCCTCCCATTTGGCTAACAACAGTGGAATATCTGATTGTTGCAGATTAATTTTCAAACTTTGAGTATTCTGTGTTTTTACTTGATATTTCAGTTCTTGAAGAAGCTCAGACTTCAGCTTTATAAACTTACTAGGGCTCACATGGAGGAAAAAATGTATAAATCCAAGTTCACCTTAAAGGCCCAGAGTTATGTGGAAACTAAAAATATTGTCATGTAATATTTCACAGATAGTCTGCATAATTTGCAATGTTTACAACTAGAAATCTGGCTGAAGATTCTGTTCTAATTATTTCTGGGATAATTCTTGTAATTCAAATATGAAGTGGCCTACCCTCAAAAACATCTCAGATTCCACTTTTGTGATTCATTTGTGAAGCGAGTTATTTTCAACCTTTCCCATGCTCTCAGTGTCATGGGATTTTTATTCTCTTCAGCCACGATAACCCAAATAACATTAGCAATAACAAATGTATCATCCACTTAGAATTTATGATAAGAAAGAAACTCACAACCTCTGATAATTTGTAAGTGGGCATCTCTTTGTGAGATAACATCTTTTTCTGCCTGGTACCACTACAAACCCAGCTGTTGTCAGTTGTGAAAGGCTGCATGAACTGTACTAGATGCCAGAGGAACTGCAGTGTTTGCACCTTTTTTCAAATCTGGTGTGCAAATCCTAGGTAAGTATTGAATAGTTTTATTTAGCATACTTGCTGTTAGTTTCTCAGTAATTCAATACATACAGAAATCTTTATCCCTTTGGCGTGTTTCCCTTACTTCAGGCAAATTCTGTGTCTATTCTGTTTCTGTTTTGTGGTTAAATTAAGGACACGGGTTCCTTGAAACAACCCTTACTACACTGTTACAGTAAAATAAGAACATTTGGAAGGGCCTGCAAAGCTTTTTACATAGAAACTAAACATACCGCTGTTGTGCACAAGCTTCTGTTCTGACCTTATCTTGCTAGAATTCGGTATCAACTCCCACTGCCTGTTCCAAGCAGATCACACACAGTATTTGGGAGCCACTGGCTTCTGCTGTGCCAGATTCAGTTCTTACTGTATCTCAGGTGATAAAGATGAATGTCTGTCCCGCGCTGAAAGAGGAACAACTAGGAAATGCAGTGATATATATCGTCATACCATGTTTTGGCAAAGGTGTTATGAATAAATAGTAGAATTTAACCCCAAAATTTGTTGTAGTGGGTATCTGACATACAGACACTAGCCCAGATATGAATTTTGCATATAGTCTTTTCATTTATTTTTATACTGGGAATAAATATTTAAGGGATGTATAGTATCTGTCTTCCTATTGCCAAATGAGACAGATAATTGCTGTCTCTTTCATAAAGTTTTGAATGTAACTAAATGATATATGTTGTATACTATAAGGTATTATATAAGAACAAAAATTTTATTATTTTTATTTTTAATTTACCTTTATTACATATCAATTTGATTTTTTTTTTTTTTTTTTGAGCCAAAAGAACACACCTCTGTCATAGTTATATGGGCTTTTTTTGTTATTTAAAACATTTTTCTCTTGTTTACAGAATGTGTCCAAATTAAGTTCTAATACTTGCGATGGGACGTTTATTCTTTCAGAAATATTTTAAACAGAACAATTCATTTAAATAAAATGGTGTAAGGCATGGGTGTCCAACCTTTTGGCTTGCCTGGTCCACATTGAATGAGGAGGAATTGTCTTGGGCTGAATCTAAAATACAGAATATAGTTAATGTATATCAATAACAAAACTTTTTTTTTTTTTTTTTTAAATTAAAACAGAAAGAAGAGGGCAACAAAAATAAAACTAGTGGGATTTTTGACCTCATTTTTTGAAACTAATGCATCAATACCTGATTCAATAACAGTGGTTGCAATTCGTAGTGAGCTCCCAAGGAGTTCATCGGAGATTTTTGATGAAATATTACACTTCTTGTACTTCATCCTTGAAAAGAGTTATTCACAAATGTACATACTGCCAAAAAGTGATGGCACAAATAAGGCAGGATTACAAATTAAGGGATATTTTTCCTGTGGTAATATAGAAGTCTGTTAAGGAGGTGTAATTAAATATTTCTTTGAGTACAATGTCTGATTGGAACTCTGTACATTCCATTTGAAAATTTACAGGTAATACATCTATGTTGAATGAAAATGGATTTGCAATTATACAAAAAAAAAAAAATGGGCATTTGGAAATCTTAATCCTTATTCTCAAATTTGTTTATCAAAATGGAAAGCAAGGCTGCGTATTTTTTGCTGTTTCCAGGACTTTGTTTAGCCAAATGTGTAAAATTATTTGCCATAACTTGAGCTTGCCATAATTCAAGTTTCATTTTTGAATGTTATCATGGTATGAAACGTAGCAGAAGTAAGTAGATTTTTGCCTCACGCATGTTGGAAACTACAAAATTTGTCAGCACCATGTAAGTACATGTAAGTATTCTGGATATTTCTTTCAAAGTGAACACTTTAACTTATTAAATTATTTATAAAAATAACACAAACCCAAGTTTAGTAGTTATATAGCTAAATTTGCATGTCTGCTTAATAACAAAAAATACTGGGTGGCCTCCTGCCACAGAAGTGGGTGACAGTGTTCAGGGGACAGCATCACATCCTTGACCCTGTGCTACCCTCCCCACATCAGAAGCTGTCTGCCATCCACAGGATCCACTGGTGGCAGGTCAGATCATCAGAGAGCTTGTTCCTGTGCTGCCTGTGCCAGCTGGGGCTGGACAGGGACGCCATGCTCCAGTGCGTGCAGGCCAGCATGGGACCCATCGCCATGCCACTCACTGATTGGCTGATTTGCACTATAATCAGCTGCTGCGGCTGGAGGCATAGAGGCTGAGGGGCCGAGGGCACTGCTTAGGGGCAAGAGGACAGACCCTCACCATCACACTGATCCTGTCAATGCATGGACAATCTTCTCAAAGCTCTGTCCAGTCCCAAAATCTTTATTTCTGCTCTTTTTCCTTAAGGTATAATCTGGAATGGAACCGGACAGGCTTTTATTAATCTGCTATGATAAAGGTGCAATTCTGATAACCTGGGTCAGGTGCTGAAGTCAGAGGACAAACCGGAGCATTTCTGGCCTGCACAGAGCACACCTACCTGCATTTCTGCATAATTTTTTTCACTAATTTTGCAAGTGACGATTTAAAATGAAGAGCCGTTTTATTTCAGATCTTGCCAGAACAAGACCCTTCACTTGTTCCACCTCTTTTGCATTAAGTTTCTTGATGCTCAGAGCAGAAGAGGATGTGGCTTTGTAAGTGCTTATAAATCTACCAAACAATCTGGGAGAGTGGATATGTTCATATAAGTTTTTGAAAAAGAAGGCTGCTAAGCAGAGATATCTTAATTTTATAGGCTGCTTAATCATATAGGCTGTTTCTCTTATTTTAAAACATTTTTTCTTGTTTTCAGAATGTGTCCAAATGAAGTTCTAATACTTGCGATGGGTTCCTTATTTTTCCAGAAGCAATTCAATCTAAATAATATGGTGTAAGGTATCTCTAGATTGGAATCATTGTTTTGTTTTGAAGACTCTTCAGGATAACACTCAACATGGTCCAGGATAATAAATTACACCTCAAAAATGTGTGAAGAAATCTGAAATTGATAGGGATATGTGTTTACACACTTATTTCAAGAGGGGTCTCTTTCAAATCCTTGCAAATGGAGAAGAAAAAGTCAGCTTTCTGCTAACATTGTTTTGTTTTTGTTTTCAGTCTCACAAAAATTGAATACAAAAATGATATCTTCTCTCAGGCAGCTGCTGTTTGCTGCCAAGGTCAGCTCTGCAAGCTAACTTTGTATTTTTCACATGGCTGTTCTGTGCTTCAGTGATTCCTCTGGTGTATTAAAAACAAACAGGCTCTTCTCAGTAGTTCATGCCTTTTCTTTATTTCCCCGCTTCCTTTAACCCTTACAACTGCTAAGCCCTAGGTACATCCTCCTGCCTCCTCACCCCATCCTGGCCTCCAGCAGCCTGACTGCTGCACTCAGCAGGAGCTGGAGGTCTGTTCAGGGATGTGGGGGTTAGGCTCTAATAAGTGGAAACTACTGATGAACAGAAACTATTATGGGTCCCAGAGTGACAATAACTAAGGTCAAAGATGCACACAGATTTGTTCCTCTGAACAGCTGTGTAGTTCCAGAATTCTGTAGACGATGATGATTGCAGTAGTATAATGAGAGTGCTGTGTTTTGTTTTGTTCTGGACCTACAGAGCGTGTTGCAACTACAGTATATTCTTTTCCTGTCTTACCTCTAGGACCCAAATATTGAATATACATAGGAGTTTTTCAAAGTGAATTGGGAGTCAAATGCACCATGCTACTGCAAAACTTGAAAAAATTTAACTCAGTAGTTAAATCTTCATAGTAGTTAAATCTTCATTTGGCTACTTCCATCTTTGGCGTTATGAGGGATATGGTCAGTTCTATGGTCCTGAGTGAACTTTGGTTTGAGCGTTCTCTGAGATACAGATCTAGTGATTAATATCTATGCACTGATACTGACAGATAGTGTGACTGTTTCATAGAATCATAGAATCATAGAAAGGCCTGGGTTGAAAAGGACCACAATGATCATCCAGTTTCAACCCCCCTGCTTTGGGCAGGGTCGCCAACCACTAGACCAGGCTGCCCAGAGCCACATCCAGCCTGGCCTTGAATGCCTCCAGGGATGGGGCATCCACAATCTCCTTGGGCAACCTGTTCCAGTGTGTCACCACCCTCTGTGTGAAAAACTTCCTCCTAATATCTAACCTAAACCTCCCCTGTCTCAGTTTAAAACCATTTCCCCTTGTCATATCACTATCCACCCTCATAAACAGCCATTGCCCCTCCTGTTTATGTGCTTCCTTCAAGTATTGGAAGGCCATTTCTTCTATGTATATAAAATTCTATAAAGAACCACCTGAAGGAGCTTGATACTTTCTGCATTTATAACTCTGTAAACTAAATAAAATCTTTTCTGTTTTACATTGCTAACTTTATGACAAACTTCCTATTGTAATAAGTGCAGCTGTGACAACACAGGCCTGGAGGCTGCAGGATGTTAGAACAACCCTTGGGCAAATGCAGTGCTGGCTGTTGGCAGAAAAAGGAAGGTATTTGGGGGTCTTCATATGAGTCCAAAAGATGACTCAGTGGTAGAAAAGGCAATTCAAAGTTACCTCCTGTCAGGACTTATTAAAACAAGCCAACTTTTTGTATTTCTAAGTATCAGTACAGGGCTCCAAACAAAACAAAACAAAAAACAAAAGACCAGCCCCAAGGAGATGAAATAATGCATACTAGAATTCAGTCAACTGAATAAGATATCAACTGCAATTTATTTGGCATATTGCCACAACTTAAGTTAATGCAAACAGTAATACTATGTTATAAGTAGTTAGCTGTGATTCCTTTGAGAGGTTATTGCTCTCCTCCTGGGACACAGGAGTAGGCCTTTGCCTCATTTTTATTAACATATGGTCAAAACTACCTACTAGTGAGAAATAATTTAAAATGCAGGTCTTTAAAATCACATTCCTCTAGTATAAAATAATAAATCCTCTGAAGAGAAAGGTCTGCCGCAATAACTCTAATGATTTAATGTCTTTAAATATCTGAGGGATAGGAATGGATGACTAGAACAAGGATGAGGTCAATATAATATTGTAAACTCAATGAAATATATCAATAAAAATGAAAAATGTAGCAAATCATTTGCTGACAGGTGATGATGGGTGACAGAGGGCTATTTATTTCCAATATATTGTGAGATTCACAGTCAAAACCTTCAATTTTGCTGTCAGTTGATCAAGTTCTGTCTCATTTTACTTCAACCCATAGCCCATAAATTATTATTTGATAGCAAAAATGAAATCTTCCTAATATGAAAACAAAATTTTATGAAAGGATGTTCACAGGAGGAAAAAAATTCTGCTTACAAACAGTTTTAGTACTACTAAAGAGATTTTGATTCTGTTAGAAGTTATTCAGAAAAATGAACACACTTGCACTAAGATGCTTTGAGCAACACACTGTTCCTGTGTTTATTCTAAACTATGATATTAATTCTTTGATATTCCATAAAAATACAGTAACATTACTGTGCCTCTGCATCAGACTGCATTATAATTATGCAGTCCTGCTGCATACCCTAACTTATCAACATAAGCTTGTGAATATGAATGGGGATGTACGGTAAGCCAGACTTTGTAGCCAGCAGGGTTATGAAATGTGATGATTTGAAAATGATATTTCAAAACATGCAATTAATTTATGAACTGCAAAAGAAGGTTTGGGTCTTAAAAGTTTATGTCATGCAGAAAGGCCAGGGAGAAGGCCCCTCAGATTAGTGTTGGTGGTCTTAAGCAGCTTGTAGATGAGGAAGAGAAAGATTGGACATCTAAGTGAATTCACCATATCTGCATTTTACTTCAATATATTAAGTAGGATCTGAGGAGAATTGATAGTGACCTTTCAGTATCTAAAGGAAGCTATAACAAAGGACGCTCTTTAGCAGGATCTGTTGTGATAGGACAAGGGGAAATGGTTTCAGACTAAAAGAGGGGAGATCTAGGTTGGATATAAGAAGGTTGCCCAGAGATGTGGTGGATGGAGACACACAAGGTCAGGCTGGAGGGGCTCTGAGCAACCTGATCTAACTGTGGGTGTCCCTGTTCATTGCATGGGGATTGGACTGGGTGACCTTTAAGGATCCCCTCTAATTCAAATGATTTTGCGATTCCATGATTCTGTGAACAATGTCTTGGATGAGTTTTTGAAGTAGAGTAAAGGCAATAGATCTGGAAGTGTTGCAGTTAAATCAATGCAAGAGTCAGTGCACTCCACATCTGAAACAGTTTACCTTGATACGTATCTTTTAGTTCCCAAAGACCAGGATATATTTTTTCTATGAACTTGTTCCTTACACTTCTGGGTTCTTCATTAAGATGATAGGTTTTCTATTATGACAATAGGCCATTTAAGCAATAATGATAATGTATTATTAACAAGGATGTTTCAAGTGTTGTCTTTTCTCCTGTTATTTTTCTTTTCCTTTCTCCCAGTTTCTGCAGACATTGCCATATTATCATTATTTTGTAGAACAGAAATGCTTGAAAGCACTGGAACCAGGATTATGCAGCAGCCAGACTGAACAGTGACCCTTCTCTAGGGAGCTTAAAATCAAATGCAAAATGAAAAACAACTGAAATGAATGTACAAATGCTTGAAAAATATGACAAAACATGAGATAGCTCTAGGGCATTTGAGCTGGAGAAAAAGCTGAGGACTGAGCAGGTCAGGGAGCAGCTTTGCAATAAAGGACTTGAGTGTCCTGGTAGACAGCCAGTTTTGAGCATGCATCAGCAGTGTGCACTGGGGAAATAAAGGCTAAGAACATACTAGGCGGCAGTAACAAGAAGATAGCTGCAGATTTAGGGAAGTGGTTGTCCTTCTCAAATGGTGCTTGTGAAACCATGTGTAGAGCAGTGAGTCTCGTTTCTGGCCTTGAATACAGGAACAGTATGAACAAACTGAAGTGAGTTAAGGGAGAGGTCATTAAGATAATTTATTTGGGCTATATGATAAACAAAGAGAATCTGAGAAAACTTCAACCCTAAGAAGAGAAAACTTACGGGAGACCTTGCTGCTGTCTTTAACTGTCCAACAAAAGCACTTGCAGGAGACAAGGTCCAACTTTGCTCAGGGGTGCACAAGGGAAGGATGAGAAGTAATGACCACAGGTGGGAACATGGGAAATTCCAAGGAAAAAAAACAAAACAAAACAAAACAAAACAACAACCACCATGAAGTTTATCAGCACTGGGGTATGGATGCAGCTAGGTTGTGGAATTTACATTTCTTAGAGACATTCAAAATTGAACTGAATGAATCCCTGAGCATTCTGATCTAACTTAGACGTCAGCATTGATTTGAGCAGGAAGTTGGATCAGATGATCCCTAGAGCTCCCTTCCAAACTGAATTATTCTCTGAATCTGGAATTGCCTGTTTTACATTTATATTAAAGCCTCTTATACATCAAGTCTTAAGTTTTGCACAGCTTTCAAGTAAGTGCAAATAAAGAAATCAAATATGTGTACAAGTAAATGAAATGGTTAAACTACATTGATGTGGTGGATTAAACAAGAAACAGGATGACCAAATCTCAGATTCAGCCATGAGGATGTATCATGTACAGTTACTGCCCTGAGCAAATTACTGTTTGGTGGAACAGCACATAGTCTGAGCTGGAGAAGTTTGTATCTGCTTGAAACAAGAAGCTGGACTTAACCTCATATTGAGAAGACTCACTTGTACACACAGAATTTTCTTTAAAGCCTTCAGCTTTTTTAGCCAGTAGCTCCTCAGGGCAGTGCACAGGGAGTTGCATGAAATCTGCTTTGTGTTCACTATGACCTTACCCATTGTGTGTGTTCAACAGCAAATGAATGGAGAGTGCCTATAGGATTAGGTAATGTAACATGTCTGTCTGTCTGTCTACCAAAGAACAAAGCTGTCAAACTGTCTCCCTGTGCTCTACCTGAGAGAGAAGAGTATTGGATGAAACACAATAATTTTTCATTTATCCCTGAGCTTTTGGAGTCCTTCGAAATTGAGGCAGCATCTATTTGAGAAATGAGGAAAGTTAATTGAAAATTGCCCTCAGCTTCCAGAGCCTGACACTGGGGGAGTATTGTCTCCCTGTACTATAGAGATTTGATTGGAGCTGCTGTCAGATGTTATATATGTTATGTCCAACTCAGTACTGAAAAACAGTCTTTGCCACTAGCCCCATTCTCACAGAGACGGTAGCTCAATCGATTGTTTCTGACTTGATGTGAATTGTTGTAGTCTTCATGCTGAAAATTGAACAGCCTATAACGTAGACAAGGATAACAAGAATCTGTCTTTGGAATAATGCAGAACAAAAGCACATGGAAAGGTAATTAATTCTAGTTTGATAGCACTGTGTATGTCCTGATTTATCTGTTGCAACAGTCACTTATTCTATAAAGTTCAGTAGTAATTTTGCAGTGTATATGGGCTTGTTATAATGTCCTATAAATTGGAAACATGCTTTTGGGCTTCAGTGGACATTGAATTCAGCTTTATCACAGTTCTCATCTTGGGATTTTGGAGTGTTTTGTAATTACTGCTGAATAAGTCTTCACAGAGTGTCACTCTCTTCTCTGTAACAATTCACTTTCTCCAGAGGACAGGGTAGAGTTTGGGGGCAGAGAACAACAAAGAAATGTTGTGTTAGCCACACTACTTCTAAGTGTGAGACCTCCTCCTGGGGGTGCACGTACAAAATCGGAGCCTTCCTCCTTACACTCCTTACACTGTGATAGACCTGCACTATAGGTCTGTGTTGATGTAGAAAGAAAAGAAATCTCAGATTTTCTTATTTCTACCCTTCTTCCATTTGATCATGACATGCATATAACACATTTTAAAAAGAAAGTTTACCTTTTAATGCAGGTACTGCACCATTTTAAACTGTCGTGGAGCCTTTATTTTCAGTGAACTTTAGGAGAACTCTTACAAAAAACTTCTTACTATTGCCTACAGCTTGCACAACGTGTGAGTATACTTAAAAAGAAAGCAGTGGAAGAATTTTTACAACTGTTATCAAAACACTTTAGGAATAACCTTCATGTTACGATAAAGGGAAGAGTTTTTTTAAACAGAAGTTCAGAGATATGAATACTTTAGCATTTGTATTTTCAAAAGAGATCTGAGATCTTAGGGTGGAAGTCCCACTGAGGGACATTTGTTTTGGCTTCACTTTTGTTTTCAAACCGAGAAGGAGGGATGTTCCAGACATCCAAGGTTCACTTTCCTCATCTCTATCAAAAACAAATACTCCCCCCAAGTTTTATATGCAAGGGAAAAACCTGAAATGCTTTTTCTTCTTTCTTCTTCTTCTTCTTTTTTTTTTTTCCTTTTCCAGATCTCCTAAATCCTCAAATGCTCTGTGGTTTACAAAGCCCTGAAATAGGTCTCTGTTAGACCAGGTAGGCTAGTAATGCATTTTGTAAATCTCTGTCATCTATTGTGAATCTGAAAGCTCTTTTGGTCCCCCTAGGGAGTCTTCCAAATTATCTTTTCATTTATTTACAGTAACTGTATCTTTCTTTGTTTTACTCTAGGATTAACTCAATTCCTCCTCTTCCTATTTTTCTTATAGTTTAAGCATATTCATATCAAGAGAGTGTTCCCACTACTTCGTGTGTTCACTTTAGGGGTTAAGTAATCTGTGTTATGTTCTAAGACTTTCTGTCATTCTCAGTTTCCCCTTTTGTTCCCATACAGCTGCACCAGACACAGGCACAGCCTGATCAAGACTATTCAACCCCCCTTCTTTAAATTCAACAACAGTCTGGGTGTCTCTGCCCTTTCGGAGCAGTGAATTCTGCTGGCTCGGAGGAGGAAGAAATTCTTCTCTTGGCCAAACGACTGCTTATTCTTTTGACATAGGATAATGCAGAAAGGAAGGGCTGACATTTTTGTTATTAAATCTGTTTGGGATGGATACAGAATCTCTTCTCAGAATGGCACCCTGGCTGTGCTAGGCACTGTATGTATACAGAAGTGAGGACAAGTCTCTGCCTTGAAAATCTCGCCCTTTTCAAAACCAAAACCACAGAAGATGTGAGGGAAAAAAATGGTTCTGTAAATAAACAAGATGATTATAATTGTGTGTAAGCTCAATTTCTTCTTTCAGCTCATTGAAAAGCACCCCTGTGAAGGGTCATGAGGGAAGGCGTCTCAGGTTTCTCCCACTTTGGAAGCTGATGGGGTGAGGAGGAGGGGATGCACCAGCATGCTAAGCTGGATGGGAGCATTTCTGATGACTTTCCCCCCGTCTGCAGCCTGGAACTAAAACTTTCCCCCATATCCTTCTCATGTGGCACCCCCTTGCACCTTGTGTATGGGGTCATAGCAAGAGAGAGCCCCCACTGCTGTTGGGTGAAGGAGTGGGAGGGCGTCAGCTTTGCAAGGTGTTCATGGCACACGACTGATGGGTTTATCCACGTTGGCATCTTTTGGTCCTGAAGAGATAAACTCTAGTATTTTTGGAAATATGACAGTAGAGGACTATGGAATAAATGTATGAGTCAATTAAACTAGAAAATTATCTCTGGTTTCCAAAATATAGGTTCCAGAATTAAGAAATGTGTATCGACGGACACATCATTTATATTCTGCTCTCTCAGTATTTTATCTGTTGCTCTGTAGTGCTTTCCGTAACATACATACAGCTCAGGAAAAATTCAACCCCAATGATTGAAACTGCCTTTCTAGAGCATGTTTTTGTTTGGTTGTATTTATGTTGTCACTTTGTCTTACACAGTTGCGTAGTGTGCTAGTAAACTTGAAGAAGTCCACCTCATGAGCTTTATGGGGTTGATTGTTTTTCCTCAACAGGTTTTTATTCGGTCTCCAACAGCAGCCATCAAGCTGCTTGCTCACAGCCAGATGGCACTGGGAGCCTGCAGGTCTCCCCCTTTGCTCAGGGCATGGCTGAGGTCTACTAAGATAGGGAGACTTCTCCTAGCCCCAGCATATCCATGCAGACAGTTGTGACCCCCTCAGTACGGAATCCACTACTGGTTCACTAATTATCATAATAAAGGTGAGATTTAGATTCCATTTTAATTAGTAGACTTCCTTGACTTTTCTTGTTATAAGCTCACAGAAAGCTTGCTTTGATTTGGTAGTAATTGTGTTTGAAATGCTAGTATCATCACAGAGTTTGGAGTGCCTTAAGGCAAAGTTACTGCTTAAGGTAATGCCTCAATGCAAATTTGCTATATCTCTCAAAGACCAAAACAATTATGCACTTGAACACAATATCCATTTCTCTTGAAAACTGTATGGAAATCTCACAGACATCTTCCTTTGGAAAGGAAAACCTTGTTGAATCTGGTTGCATTTGTGACTGTATAGGCAGGCTTTCCATTGTGTCATATCCTTCTCAGTCATAACTCCTAGGACTGCTCCTAAGAAATTAAATTCAGAGACATCCCATTTTTGTATAAGGAGCTGCAATGGACAGAGCACTACACTGGCAGATTGGTTTTCTGGACCCCACCACAGGCCTATATCCACATGCACGGGGTGCATCTTTCCATTGCTTCCTAAAGTCTCACTGCCAGTGCAGTGTGACCAGAGGTAACAGGTCTTGTCTTTCCATCCAAAACTTATCAAGTATTCATGAGTATTCAAAAATACATCTGTACACACACAAAGGGTTCCTTCATATCTATTTTTTTGTTATTTTCACTTCTGAGCTCCCGGGATCACTTGGCAACGTCTTGTAAACTCTGTGCTTTCAGGCTTTAATAAAAACTCATCCAGGTTTCAGGATATAACTGTGAAGTTTTGAATTATTAACTAAGCTTTGGCTACTCCTTCTGTACAATAAAGCTTGTCTCTCCAGATCCACTAGTGTTGGAAAGTGATTTCAAGATCTGTGGAAAGAACTGTGGCCAGCGGGCTGAGGGAGGTGACACAGTACAGTCCCCCTGTACTGTGAGGCCCCATTTGGAGTATTGCATCCAGACCTGGAGACCCCAGTACAAGAAGGATGCAGAGCTCTTGGAGTGCACCCAGAGGAGGGCCATGAGGATGACCAGAGGGGAGATTTAGATTAGATGTTAGGAGGAAATTCTTTACTCAGAGGGCAGTGAGGCCCTGGCACAGGCTGCCCAGAGAAGCTGTGGGTGCCCCATCCCTGGAGAAATTCAAGGCCGGGTTGGATGGGGTTCTGGGCAGCCTGACCTGCTGGGAAGCAGCCCTGCCCATGGCAGGTGGTTGGAACCAGATGATCTTTAAAGTCTCTTCCAATCCAAGCCATTCTGAGATTCTATGAACAATATGACCAAAAATTATTGTCAGCATTATTATTTACTTTCCTCAGCTAGTGAAATAATTATGCAACCAGAAGTAAGCAACTGTGTGCTGAAATGATGGGGATTTTTTCACACTTACACAAATGCAGAATTTCAGATGCCCTGCCCATTCTCTAAGCAGACTAGACAGCTGAACTGGGCCATTCTGTCCTTAAAAATGGGAACCACGATTACTATTTTCAAAGTTAAAATTCAGTTGCTAGAATAGGAAGATTTAATGAACAATAATAATACAGATTACAAAGAAATTCTGGTTAATCTAGTGGATTTAGTTTTGTGGTAGTTGTATGTGATATATTTCTCAAAAGCTTAATTGGCTGTAGTCCTGTGAATGCACCAAAACGTTGTCATTTGTTAGAAAAAAAAAAGTATTTTCCTCTAACTAACTTCTGCTGGGAAATAGGAAATCTTCAGACCCAAAAGGCAAATAAAAGTATATCAGCACCTTTTTTCCCAGCATTTCATGATTCTTGAAGAAGTGCCTTGATTTTAGGTGCTTGACTCAAGAATTTTGAAGGCCTGGAATGAGCGGTATAGTTAAACACACTTCCCCATCCTCCACCAGATAAGTGTATGCCCAAGACCTTGGAATGAAAAAGCAAAACCCAGAAACTTCTATAAATTCTGGCAAAATAGATCAAGTAAGCATTTTCAGTTGTATATATTTCCTTCTGCCTGCCTTCTTTCTTTTCTCATGAATATGAGATGTGAGGAAAATGACATATCTGAGGTTTCACGCTCTACCTCTCTCCCAATAAACACACAATTGTAACAAAAAAAACATCTGTCATGCTTCCTTACAAAGAGCACCACATAAATATAAAAAAGATTGATACTCTGCATCGTATTTCACTTTTGTCTCCCTCAGATAGGAATATGGAGGCATCAGGATGCATAGCAATGTTTAAGTTCACTTTGTAACCTGGAGTTTATTTGCTTAAATTCAATTATAGCCTCATCTGTAAAACAGAGTGTAGCTCTTGAGAGGGGAGAGATAAAAATCTAGCTCTATGAATGTGTAAGAAGAGGCCATGTGGCTTTAGGTTGCTTTCAGGACAGAGTCCCTGCCTTCCAAACCCAAATGAAGGACTCAGTGCTGCCTCTACTCCTTCTGAAGCAAGTGGCAGCAGTCCCCATGCCTTCAGTGGGATGAAAGAAGTCTCCTCCACATTACTTTGCTTGCTGCTTATGATCCACAGAAGATCATGGAGAAATGAGAGCCAGGTAACC
The DNA here is from genome assembly GCA_016647715.1 of Pavo muticus. NCBI lineage: Eukaryota > Metazoa > Chordata > Aves > Galliformes > Phasianidae > Pavo > Pavo muticus. The sequence continues at coordinate 988,612 of JACDJE010000019.1, forward strand.
CACAACACCCCAGAAACCTTGTCTTTACACAAGCCTTTTCACCCACATATTTCCAACTTTAATCCCAGTCATGAGTTTTCAAGTGTTGTAGTTGATGCATTAGGAACTGGAACAGCTGGATGGCAAGTTTGCAAGCCATATATTACAACAGCTGGGGGCTGAGGAGATTTGGGCTCAAATGGAATGATAAACAGTGGGTTTGTTTATCCTGCTCAGTTTACTCAAATTATGTCTCTCAAGGACGTATAATAATTAGGAACAAGGAATAAAAATCTGATAGCCTGATAGCCCCTGGCAGCTAGACTAAGGAACAAATACAGACAGTGTGTATGTAGTGATGCAAGCTCTGCACTAAGCACAATGGAAAACAGGACGGCCAGGAGGGATTACTGCACAACCTCCAATCTGGGCTGCAGGTGCCATCAGGACTGCAAGCCAATGGCCGTGCCTCTCTGGTGTCAAGGCGTCAGACCTGGCTGCAGCTCAGGGCAGTTGTAATGAGCAAAGCACAAGACCTCCAACAAAGGAACAAGTTAACCAGTCCTGAATGCTCCACAGCTCATCGGGAGGGAGGAGCGCATTTTAATATTTTAACTTGAGATTCCATTTCCCTACATATGAGGGTGTTTGCCCAAAGTTAATTTTTGGATAGCAAAACTTATGTTCTTAATTTATGCAGAAGTTTACAGAATCCCCCCAGCATGCTTAGGCCAGATCTTTCTCAGCAGACTTGAGGCTGTTACGTTGTTCACAGATTTACTGCTCCTATTTATAGATTTACTGCAACCATAAAAATATTGTTACGGCACAAAGGACACATTATTTCAAAAACAGGCACGCCCCAAGGAAAGTCCCTATCAGGCTGTGAACAATGTTGGGTCTGGAAGACTCTTCTGCACTTATTCTTCAGCTCCTCCAGCCTGCATTGCATTCTAGATGGCACTAAGTTTAGCCTTAATGCAAGAAGTTTTCTATAGTTTCACCTAAGCAGCAAATGAAGCAGCTTCCTGACTGGAGATTTCTTGTTTCTCTTTCAGGCTGCCTTTTTCAGCGGCACAAAGAGGGGAGGAGCACAGGCCAGTGCCACTCTCCTTTGTTTCTCCCTCGTGCTGTGTATTACTGTGGATTAAACTCACGTTTTAGGATCCCAAAATCCCAAACCAGGAACAATTCAGCCATCTCTCACTGTAGATGTGCCTTAGAAATGAAAGAAGCATGAGGCTTGCTTTGTGTACTTATCTCCTGAAACCTATGGACACAGCAGTGTCTGTTTTCAAAGGCAGTGGAAATTCCAGTATCAGAAGCTTAACTACAAATCCCTGGGCTTGCTGCAGCCCATACTGCATCATTCAAATGCTGCCTGTTTTCAGTACAATCTAATGATGGCCAAGAAGAGGAGTGATAAAACACAGGTTCTCTGTAGGTACAGAAGCAGAATTGCCCAAATCTTTCTATCTCCCAGTAATTCTTCTGGTTTCTCCCAGTAATTCTTCTGGTTTCTCTTTCCTCCCCTCATGCCTCACTTTCCAGTTTCTGTTTCTTTTTTTTTCTTTTTTTTTTTTTTTTTAAATTGTGTTCTTCTTAAATATTCTCTTCCCAAACAAAAACAAAAAGAAGCAAAGAGAATGGGCCCACAGTAGCCTTCTGTATTTGTCTCCTTCCCTTTGCCAAAGGGAACTGGAGCAGGGGTGGTCTTGGGCTGCTGTCACAGATGGAATGGGGGATAGAGAAGCGCTGCCTGTCCTTGTCAGGGATGGAAAGGGCCCCCACTCCTATTCTTATTAGCATCTGTCATATTCCATCTCATTGGGTAAGCACATTTCTATGTAAATTACTACTACTGCTTATCTACAGAGGCTGTGAGTGGTGATTGGTATGGATGATTTGGGAACATTCGTGTAGATGTCAGTGCTCCTGTAAGCGTCCACCCCCACGAATGACAGAGGTGAGCACTCTACAACCCGATTCTTTCAGGTTTTAACATTTGTTGGAAACAAGCTTCCTGTTAGCAAGATAAGCAAGATAAGCGGATGGTATCTGCACCTTTCATGCCTGTTTAGGTACACAAGGGCAGCTTAAATCTCATCCTCCCCACCCAACCCCATTATTTCACAGGAGTTTGTTCTCTTCCCTGCTTCCTGGACCCGCTGCACCAGGGAAAGGATCAGGCAGCAATGGTTCTGCCTTCAGTGTCTCTGCAGGTGACTCATGGAGTGGTATGGAGAGCGTGGAGCTGCCAAGTCCCATTTCCTGGAATCAAGTGGGAACTGCAGAACACAACTGCTTTTTCCCTACTTTATACTTCTCTGGCGTGGGTTTGTTTAGAGAGGGCCTGGAATCAGAGAAACTTTGCAGCAGAAAAGACTCATTGCTGTGTTTGGGTAACTGCGCTCAGTCCTGCTGTGGTGTTTGCACGCTTTAGACATTCAAAGATTGATGCTCCTCTTAACTTTGTGAGGAATCTCATACAGGTTTGTAAGTCTTTCAGGATTGCCAATTCCACTGTATCAAGAACCAGGAACCCAACCTCAGAAGTTAGCTTGCTACCATACACAAACGGAGGTTCTTTTTGCCTGTCACAGAATCAGAATCATAGAATTATTTAAGTTGGAAGGGATCCTTAAAGGCCATCTGGTCCAACCCACCTGTAGTGAACAGGGACACCCAAAGGTAGATCAGGTTGCTCAGCACCCCATCCAGCCTGACCTCAAGTGTCTCCAGAGACGGGGCATCCACCACCTCTCTGGGCAACCTGCTCCAGTGCCTCACCACCCTTACTGTAAAATACTTCTTCCTCATATCCAGTTTAAATCTCCCCTCCTTTAGTTTGAAACCACTTAACCCTTGTCCTATCACAACAGACCCTGCTTAAGTGTCTGTCCTCTTCTTTCCTGTAGCTCTCCTTTAGATACTGAAAGGCCACTCTCAGGTCTCCCTGGAACCTTCCCTTCTCCAGGCTGAACAGCCCCAGATCTCTCAGCCGGTCCTCGGAAGGGAGGTGTTCCATCCCTGGGATCATTTTTGTGGTCCTCCCCTGGATATGCTCCAACTGGTCCACGTTTCTCCCATTCTGAGGGCTCCACATCTGGATTTAGCATTCCAGATGAGGTCTCATGAGCACAGAGACCTTGTGAAGGGGGGTTCTTTTTGTCAGTCAGATGCTGCTGCAGGATTTCTTTTCCAGCTTTTCTGCAGTCACAAAAGACAAAAACTTTGAATGGGAACTCAGTGAAAAGAGAGATTCTCGGGGAACAGCCTGACTGTAGGAGCGGCAGTGCCTCTTTGCAGAAGCTACCAGTGTAGGCAACACTTCAGCCTCCTGTCAGCACACCCGGAGTATGTGTGTGTGGGGTTGTTCCACGCACACAGCGACAGCCACGTGTGAGCTGTCAGGGCTAGGGGCACGAGCAACCAAATGGAAACAGCATCGACAGACAGGAGATTTCATCCGGGATTGCGAGTGAGGACGGGAGAGTGTTGTTCTCGCAGCCGACTCGCCCCGCAGGCGGTGTAGATACACCTACTTCCTTGCTTCGGAGTCCTGGTAGGTTTCGTGCGTGGCTCTGTGGAGATTTTGGTGAACGCTTAGGATGACTGCAAACAAGCCGCCTACCCCAGGCCGGCTCCGGGGGGGCTGCTTTCAGTACCCCGGCATCCTGCGGGCGATCTGCACGCCGCAACAGGAGAACGCAGCTGGCCGACGGCCGAGCTCCGCAACGACCCGCCGGGGGCCCGCCCCGGCCGCGGGCTGGGGCAGGGACTGTGGCCGGGGCGGGGCGGGCCGGCAGAGGGAGCTCGGCTCCGTTCCGCTCCGCGGCTGTTCCCGCTGCCCGGCGCCCGCCCGCGCCGCTCCGGCACTTTGTTGGTAGCGCCGAGCCCCGCGCTCGGCCGCGCACCGAGTCCCGCGCCGAGCCCCGCACGGAGCCACACCGCGCTCTCGGCCACCGGCGCGCCCCGTCCCTCCGCGCGGGAGGAGAACGCCCGCAAGGTAAGGGACTACCGGGGAGGGATTCCCTCGGGTCTCCGCGCCCCGTGGTCACGCTGCGGTCCTGAAATCCCTCCGGGCAGCCGCCCGGCTCCGTAACGCGGCGAGCTGCGCGGCGTTCAGCCACCTGAAGGAGGATGGGGCTGCTCGGGCAGAGACCGCTGGAAAACTCCCCCGGTGTGTGCGGGGCTCTGCGGCTGGGGACGGCGTTGGGGCTGCAGCCCTTCCGTCTGCGTTTGTGCCGCCGGAGGTGCCGCCGCACCTCGCACCTTGCCCGAGTGCCCAGTGCGGGGCTACCGTGTCCCCGGCTCTCGTCGCCTCCCTCCCCACCTGCTCCCAGGTGGCCGGTCTGTCTCTCCTGCTCCTGTGTCATTGTTTTCCGCCCTCTAAACTGGCTTCCAGTCAGCGTTGCTGGGAGCTGGCGAGGAGCAGCTGGCGGGTTCGATAATCCCGTCGTATGCCCGTGTTTCCCGGGTGCGCTGCCCTGCTGCCTTGCTTCCCCGTTCCCGCTCGCTGCGAACTTTCCCTGGCATTCTTTCTCCTCCTGCCCCTCTCACCGCCATGACGCGCTCTCCTGTGTGCATCGCGCCGTGCGCTGTGCACTGAGGGTGACCTGGGCACGCGGTGGAAAACAGGTTTTCTGGCATTTCGTTGAATGATTTAAGATGCTACTGGCCCCCTGTAACCTCTGTAGGGCCGGGTTATGCTCATGAACAGCAAGACACCTCCACTTTTGCAGAACCCTTGTCTCAAGCCAGCTGGCAGCAGGGCAGAACAAGTTTTTCATAAGGATATTGTTTGAGAACCAACACTCATACCCCAAAAGCATGCTTTGCATTGACTCGTGGCTTCCGTACCTCTCAGAGGTACAGACATGCAGCGGTATGACCTTTGGTGGAGTCTGTTTACTTCAAGTGAAGTACTGGAGATAAAAATATTACTCCGCTAGGTTGTGTCTGCTGAAATATTAACCAAATGATGGATCTCAGGTTTCGTTGCAGCGTAGACTGTGTTTTAGCACGGCTTCTCCTTCCTTTTGTCATCAGAAATAGGGTCCTCCTCCCTTCCTATTAACCATCTTTCTTCTCGTTTGTGACTGTGCAATGGCTATGTCAGCTACAAAAATTGCTTACATGGAAGAACCTCAATATGACCATTTTTGTTGTTAGCAACTGGAAATACTGAATCAGCATTGTGTGAGCAGTCCCCGTTCCACAGAGTACCACTGGAAATTCTGCAAGCAGGGCCCTCTGAGAAGTGGCTGCCTCCTAAACCATCCCTAACATGGGCTGCTCACTTCTTTCAGTGAGTGGTGAGGGCTGCAGAAGAGTTTGTGAGGTACCCAGGATGTGCAGAAGATGCAGCATTTCTCAGCTTGATTCACAGCTCCCGAGTGCAGTGTTATTATTAGCATACAGGTACCTCCAGGTAATGAGATACTGTGCTCAAAGGTCTGCTGGAGCTGAGCAGGGCTGCTTTGTCTGGGAGAGGCTGTGGATATACAATTGGCTTTGGACAACACTTGTATTGTCACATACTCGTAATGGCTGCAGTATTGAGTTTTGCGCTCTTATAGCTCAGAATAAATGTTTTTGATTGTGTATAATTTTGAAAGCACTCAGAGCATCCCATTAGGTATAACTGGAAGGAGGTAGCAGCCCCACAAAGAACACCCAATAGGTGCCTGTCTGTACATAGCGATAATACAGAGCCCAAGATTGATCTAAAGACACTTCTGTTGTGAAATGCACAGCCTGAAAAAACACTTTCCACTTGGAGACAGCTGAATTCATGAAATACGATTGATTTTCTTTCTGTCCATATTCTAGCTGTAAATGGCAAGTCACTCACATTAACTGCTATATTTTTTTCCCCCTGTGGGTGAAAACTTATTAAAACCTAAAGGATATGAAGTTGAATAATTGGTGCCCTGAGGGTCAAAATAGATCAAATATATAAGAACTTTGCTCTCCAAGTCTTCTGTTGTCTCACTACCATAGCCGAAGACCTCACAGTGAAAGCTGCACTAATAAAGTGCTTGTTAACTCTGATTTCAGTGTCTAACACTTCTCTTACATTTCTGATTATAATTGCCAAGTCAGCCTTGTCTTCTAGACAGAGAATGACTGATCAAAGGTGAGAGATTTCCCTGAAGAAGCAGCACTCGGCCACACCAGGTGGAAAAATGGAACATTTGGTTGGTCCATGACCCCTCCAAACTGGAGCGCTGCAGAACCTTTCTCTCTCAGAGGGTGGTGATGCACTGGAACAGGTTGCCCAAGGAGGTTGTGGATGCCCCATCCCTGGAGACATTCAAGGCCAGGCTGGATGTGGCTCTGGGCAGCCTGGTCTAGTGGTTGGTGATCCTGCATATAGCAGGCGGGTTGAAACTAGATGATCGTTATGGTCCTTTTCAACCCAGGCCATTCTATGATTCTGTGATGATTCTATGATTCTCTACTTCGTGGCTGGTAGCCAGCAAGTAAAGGCATTTAATTCCTCAGTGCCGTGCAGCTGTTGGTACAGAGAACACAATCCAATCCTGATACCTCTCTTGAAAGAGAATCAGAAAGATTCTTTGCTTGTGTGTGTGTCTTCCACATATGGATAGATTTGGTTCTCATACTGCCTTTGAAACCAAGATTTCTTCTAGGGTTTTTTGTTTTTGTTTTTGTTCGTTTTTTGTAGAGCATATATTTCACAGCATCTGGTTCTGTGTTTCCTGTGTCCATAGAGTGTCAGGGGTTTCATCATTCTAGTCCTGAGCTGGGTTCCCAGGGAGGCTTGTCAACACCTTGCAACTGGATGGCTTTGGGATGATTTGAAGCCTCTGTATTTGCTTTGTGGTTCAGGAAGCAGCCTGAAGCCTGAAATACCCCTTTGCCAGAGCTAGGGCAGCACTTACTGAATATGCAGTAAAACTGAACATCACTAAAAATACCCCTGGTAACTAAACTAAGGGTATGGCTATAGATATGGAATATTCACGGTGCCAAAAAAAAAAAAAAGTATTAAGAGGCTAATTTGTTGTTTTCAGTGCTAGTTCTCTAGTTTTTTTCAGCATTAAATGCTTTGCATCAGCAGAAACTAGAATTCCTGCTTTCACTGACGTCCACGACTGATGCCATTTTATCTCAGTTCCAGAGTTAGATTCTGCTTCATCCATTGATTTATTCGTCCAACACAGGATTATACACGTAATGATTTAATCCTGGTACCTGGAAATGTCAATTTCCAGTCTTGGATGTCAAGCTAGATGACTGTTGCTGTTTGAATTTTACTTTTTTTTTTTCTGGGAACTTCTGCTGTTACTACAGTCATGAGAGAAGGCCCGCTCCATCTCTCACCATTCTGCATACATATGAACTTACAGACACAGTCAAGTTTCATCTCAGTGAGATTGCTTGGTCTGCATGTGACAAAGGCTTAGCACAAGTGTTTACAAAGCAGAGCTCTGGATTCACTGAAGCAGCAAGATAAGAGGAGGTGTCTGTTGTAGGGTTTAGTGCTTTTGTGGTTCTGTATCATTGTGCTTGTTCCCGTGCAAGGTTACTCAGAAGTTTCTTGGAAAGACTGCAGGGATGCGGGAAGAAGCAACCTTCACATCTGTTTTGTGTCTCTTTCTTTTTCCAATAGCACATTGTGGACTTTGAGAGGATAAAAAATGAGTCAGTTAAAAATGCAAGCATCATTAGCATTAGCTTTTGAGGACTGGGTTTCATTTTGAGCTGCATCGCTGAGCCTGCACTCACTGACATATGCCTTTGATTTTATTCACTAATGTCATTTGTAGTAAAATTTTTCAATATGAGCCAACCCAAGGCCTTGCATTCTACTAGTTGAGCACAGTCAGTCCTTTCTTCCCTTCCCTCCTTGCGCCACTATCTATGCAATTAAAGCTACTCATGCTGTGACTCTCCACGGGAACGAGATCTGATGTGGAAATAGCAAATTACAAATTACTTTGTTTGCATTTATTACCTCTGTCGTTTTCTGAATAGGCTCTAGCAGTCTTTTGCATTTTGGATGGACAGAATTAGCAGATGTCTCTAACTTCAAAGGTTCACGATGGGCATTTAAAGTGGGATTTGTACATTTTGCCTTAATTTATGCATTTCTGAAGGGTTTTCAGTTGTGCGGTGTTCTGATCCGTAACGGGCATCTTCATTACTAACAGTATGACAGCGGGCATTGGTTGCATTTGTTCTTAAAGCCTCGCTCAGGTTGGCATTTCAACCATGCTTGGAAATTGCCGTATTCTCTAATAAAACTGTACGTTGTGAAATGATGAACCTGTTTTCCTGGAATGCTGTTAAACCTTTGAGTATTTCAGCATAATATTTAGAAAATACTTTTTAAGAATGGTGTCTATTCAGCGTAGGTGTTACAGATGTTCAGTAACTTTGAGCAATCTGTGTACACATAATTTGTCCTTTTTTTCTTCTTTTTCCAGAATGTACCGGTTTTATGTAAGAAGGAGGATTTGTCTTTCAACAACCCAAAATGTTATTATTTATAGATTGTGCAGATTTTGTAGGTTATCACTGCAGGTAGGGAAACATACAACTTCTTTTAAGCATCCCATGGGCACAGAGGAGCTGTGTTCAGCTGGCTTAATGGTGAAGCTGCCATAGCTGGTTCTTGGGCAGGGAGGTGGAATTTACTGGAGCCCTTAAATGTTTCAGACTTCACTTACTGCAGGAGTATCACTGTAAGCCTTAATGTCTGTAGCTCAGGAATTTTTTTTTTTAATCTGGAAAATAAAGGGATGACTCATGGGGATTTGTGTATTACTTTGATTTCTGCTCCTGCATGTAAAAGCATTTTTAAGGATTTGGCCAAGTAGTAAAGCAGGCGCAAGGCTTGCTGCTTCTCCCATCAGCACTCCCTTCTCCTCCCCTTTGCCTTCCAGAAATTGGCTCACATGCAAAGAGAAGCTGAAAGTCAGATGTTAGCAGTGCTTTTTCACTCTTCATTAGTGTAGGTCCAGAGCCATTAGGAAAGGGAAACGATACATAACATACCTCACAGATTAGCTGCTTAAAATTTGATCTAAAAAACAGGAGAAATACGTGAGATTGGGTAGGTCTGTTCTTTAATACTTGCAGATACGAGGTGTGATACAAGAGTATCTCAGTCTTTTTTCACTGCAGGTGGAATTCAAAGGTATTCTGATTTCTCCACTTAATGCTTATAGTGGTTTGTCTTCCACGTGATCCTTGGGTTGTGAGCAGTTTGTTTTGTTCTGGGGCGGTTGAGGGGGCTTAGCATCTAAGTGCTCTTCTTGCAAAGATGCACAACTCCTCTCATAGTTCTGATGTACTCTTTCTTCTTCCAGTGTCACCCTTCGGTTTGTTTCATGTAAAATATAATTTGAAGTGATTGGTCTTGAGAAATCATTCTTCTTCTAATTGATAAGGGATTTACCTCAGTGTTTCAGGGAGCTAGATATCTGGTTGATCCTGACAGTCAGTACGAGTTCAGTGCCTTTGAGGATCCCAGTGTTCATCACAAAACCATTGTGGATGTACAGGTCTATTACACCTAGCACAGGGATACAAGACTTGTACCAAGTGTCACTCAGCGCATACAACAACATGACAAGGGCTATGTGATGAAATGTGAGTTTTGTGAGTTACATTGTGAGGAGTTTGTGATAATCGAGTTGCATCATAGTACAGCCTGATGGTCTTCTGTGCCATTTTTAAAATGGAAAAGTCAGCCACTTATAGATAGGCTTCTGAAATAATTTACAGCCTTGAACAACATGCTTTGAGAAGCCTGTGAGTGCATTATATTGCCTGCTGTTGGATATGTAAATATGCGTGTGTTCCTCTCTGAGAGTTTGGAGGCAGACAGTGTATTTAAATACATATTTTTCTACTTTCATTTCAGTGTTGTCTCAGGCTTGCTTTTCCCATAGTGGGATTACTTATTCTCTTCTCCATATCTATTGTTATTTATTGCTTTGCAATCCTTTCACAACTAGCGTAGTGTTTCATCTCTTTTATTTCTTCCTTTTCCTGTATTTAGGGACAAAGAATTGTCCAGGGGTTAACGCAGAGGGCTGGGAGGTAGGGTGGTGTGCTCTGTTCCTACTTCAGCTGCAGATTTCCTTATAGCTAATAAATCTGCACTAACTGCTGTCTCACAGAGGGCGCGACAGAATGAGGAATCTGGACTTTGCACCTAAGTGTCCAATGGTTAAATCACCTGTGTGATGAGTGTCCTACTCCTGCTGAGAAACAAACAGCGTCTCTGTTGTAGTTACTGTTTTCCTTCCATCGCTGTTCCTCTGTTAAAGCAGTGATGCATCTTGAACCTTGCCTTCTGCTTTGGTCCGTGGTCTTCCCCCTGCTCAACCTGGCCGTTGGGTTAGCTCTTAATGTTTTCCTTTCTTTTCTGGTTGCTCAAGCCGTGTTTCTCTACCATGGTCCATCTTGTTTTTGCACTTTGCTATAACTTTAATCTAATTTATTTCTTCTTGCTTCTTTATTTGTTCCATAAGCTTTCCCCACCCTTTTTATTTTACTTTTCAGTTGTTCATCATGCATCATGTTCAGCTTCACACAGTCACTTCCTACCACTCCTTACTACAAAGCCATTCCTTTCCCACAAACCATCTTTTTCCTCTCGTGTATATTTGTGTCATCAGTCCTTATTCCATTGTCTTCTGAAATGCATTTCAGATCCATTGATCTCAGTGGGATAGTTTATATTCAAAATCACATGTATAATTAAGTCTTTCTAGGATATGGCTTTAGAAGTAATGTGTTCTTTAATACGTTACTGCTTTTTATCTAGTAATTTTAAGTTCACTTCAAGCTGCTCTGGAGCTCAAGACCTGAATAGGAGGTGTTGAAGTGTGTGTAGGCATTTGTTTTCTGTGTGTGAGTGAGGTGTCTAATGCATACACCAAAAATCTATTCAATCAATGTCTCATTGAATATGAATGTAAGATGTACTTAGAAGTGCCTTCTCTAAGCTGTGGTGTTCATTTCTACTAAGAGTTTAGTAGACTGAAATCTTTCTTTTTATATTAAAATTGGATGTTGACATGCAAGAAAAAAGACATGTTCATCTGCTTCTTAAATTGTGACAGTGCAGAATACAGCTGCTTTGGGGGAGTTGCTTTTGAAGTGAGTTGCTTTTGGGGATCAATCTTGGCGGTGACTGAAGTTGCAGTTTTGTGCAGTTTATCAACAATTTGAGTCTTCAGAGAGAGTTTGTCTTCCAGGTGGGGGATTGGGCAGATGTGATGGTGCTACTGGCCTGTTTAGTTCAGTGCTTTGTGTTCCACAGTGGCAAGTAGCTTTGATCAGCTGGCAGCAGTGAAGTACTTATTCCCTTTGAAAGCGTTTTCTTAATTTTTGAAGGAGGTGAATGTGCTGAGCATGAAGGATTATGTCCCATCACATTCTTCGAGAATTTAAAGTAGTACTTTTGTAAGTCAGGAAGTTCTTTTTGTCCATAGAAATGCCCACTCCCCTTCCTAAAATTTGGCTGAAGATCTTGGTGTTGGAGACAGTAGTTTTGTCTCTCTGCCTCAGTTTTCTTATTTATAAAACTGAAAATGTATCTGTCTCTCCGGGGTTCTGGGAGTCTTAATTAGCAAATGTTTATACAGCCTTTGAAGATGTAAAGCACCATATAGATGCTAAGTATTATTATTATTAGCACCAGCTGCTTCGCAGTAACTGCAGTAATAAAAGTGTCAATGCTAGTGGTTGTATTAATGGTGCTGTAGCTGTAGTTTTGTATCATTATTGGGATCCTGAGAGTTATTCCATTTCCACTGTAGTGTGCAGGAAATGAGCAATTCAAAACACTTGACAAAGTAGCCCACCCCAAAGTTAGTGTGTAGGGCACCACTTCACATATTTCCTTTTTCAATCGAGTTTGCATTCCGGAACACATTTTTCATGAAATCTTGCAAGTTTTCCTCACGCTCTGACATCATCTCTTCATGCTGTGTATGGTGTTCCTCTTCCAGGGAAACAAGCTGAAGAATGGGCACTGAGGTTAGTAAAAGTGATGGTGCAGATGCTGCTGAGGTACAGATTGTAGGAGAGCTGAGGTGGGAGAAGCTGGGCTTCCAGCTGTGAAATCTTGGTAAAGGGCTTCTTTGAAAAGACAGGAGAGGAGAGAAGTTCAAGTCTGTAACTGAGAAAGATTGATGCCTGTTGTTCAGTGTGACAGTGTTTGCCAGTCCTAGGGCTGACTGGGGGTCTGTGCTCTGCCATGCTGAGCTGATTAGAAATGAGCCAGCAGCAGTGGCATTCATGACATTTGTATGTAAAAGAAGGGATCTTCTATAGATGATTGATATCTGGTAGTATAGGGGAAGAGAAATGGTATAAATCACAATTAGCCTTCAGGGTTTTTTTTAGGTTTACTTTTGTAAAACATCCATGACTTAATGCTGAGCTATTTTTATTAATGTACTTGTGCTTATCTCACATAACCAGCTTGGTAAAGGAGGATATGAACACTTTTTAAGCCTCTGACTTATAAATTGTGAGAAAGAGAAAAGAAGATTGATTCCAAGAGGCTTGAAGGTAGATTCATTTTTCTTCTAGTTAGTAAAATGAGAGAGGGGAAAAATTAAACTGAAGCCTTAGAGGGCCAATCAGTTTTAGCTGGGTGGAAAATTATTAGGTATTGCTCTAATGCACAGTTTAATTCTAAAGCATGAATCTAAAAGAAAGCAAATGCAGGGGAGTTCTGTTTTGCTGAGTTGATGATAAAATCTCCCAGTCACTTCTGCCTGAAGGAATAAGGATAAGAAAAAATAGAATAATAGTAAAAAAAAAACTGAGGGGGAACAATTATTTTTCTATCATATCCTGAAGATCTGAGTGGGTTACTTGGTCAAATTATAGGAAGAATCTCGTGCTGTTGGAATGTTGGTAGGATTGGTTGTGCTTTGTGCTTTGAAGAAAACATCTCTGTTCTTTTTACTATAAACATTTAAGATAAGATGGAAAGGTTTGGAAAAACGCAGCGCTCTCTGTGAGCTCTTTCAGCATTCTTAATTGCTGATTATGAGGTCTTAATTTATATTGTTCCTACATATTTTTGTGCTTTTAATGAGTTCTACTTCACCTAGTAGGACCATCAAACTCTGTAATTAGTGACCGATTACTAGCTGTATCTTAGTATATAACACAATGCTTATTTAAATTGCTAGAGATGTTTCCCAGTAGCTTCTATATCAGCTCCAATTATGAAGATCTGAATGAGTGAATACATTAAAGAGATCATATCAATCTGGATGATGGGCAGCATCACTTCGTAGTGGCTGCGCTACAGGAACTCCTAAGCCAGAAATGAAGCAGAGCAGGGAACTGATTTGGACTTTTCTGATTCTGAGTAAACACATTTTTAGACAACTTTGAATACCTTTAAAAAGCAAGAAGAAAAGGCACTTACCTTTACAGCTGCAAAGTCCTTCTACATAGAAGTTGTTCTCTCTTTATTTTGTGAGACTGGTGACTTCCCATTTTGAACAAAATTCTGTTTTTTGTTTCTTTTCTGATATCTGCAGGAAAGAGTAACTATTTCATGCTCCTTGCATACAGTAGTACAGCAATTTGATGGGAATTTCTTTTTCTGTTAACCTAGACCGTAACATATAGCAGAATAATAGTTGTCTTTTGAAGTACAGAAAACCTGCCTCAGGGGCCATCATTTTGAAGTCTAATATGAAATTCTTTTTTAATAACGTTCATTCCTTGCACTATTTGAGTGCAAGGAAATGTGTGTGTTGAAACCTTGCTAATCCTTCATTTGCACAAAGTATTTGTCTCGTTCCCTAACTGTCAAGGAATTAATGGTGTGCTTCAGTGTAAGATCTTGTATTACTAGACTGCAATTATAAGAGATTTTGTGCTGCTTTTGATGGTGCTTAATGAATTATCTTAATACATGAAATGAAATCACCATTGTCAAAATGTATGCAAAAGCAAAGCAATCTGATTCTTGCATTTGCTCATGAAATTAAGTGATTTCCAGTGTACTTACGGGCCATCCATATGAATTGGTAAGCCTTGCTGTGTTATTCTGTACTTGTGACCGATCAGTTAAACAGCCATGTAACTGGTGATGACAGCACCTATCTCCTGTACTTTCTATTTGGCCTTCCACTTGGAAATTGCACGAAAACGAGTGTATAATTTGGTACACTTCATGAATTCAGATCATTCATCCTGAACCAGGACGGTTACCTCTGGCCATTACTGCAAGGGAGCAGGCTTTGAATGAAGTCACTCGGAGCAGGCCCTAAAGCAGAGAGGACAAGACAGAGGAGATATGCCCAAGCTGATTTTAACTGTCCTCCACCAGTGGAAGAAACAGGCTAAGTTGTGTGGGATGCTGTGGTCTCTGTGCTTATGGCTGAGGACAGAGGACCTTACTGCCATAGCTAAACCATATCTTGTGCCTGAACCTGGTATGGTGTCTGCACCAAATGCATGCCATCCATCTGCATGCCCTCCTGCAGTTCTGCTCCTGGGTGATGCAGACTGTGTAGGAGATAGTATGTGTTGTTTACATTTCAGGCAGAGAGAGTCAGCGGGATAAAATTACAGTTTCAGAGTATCTGCCTATTTGCGTCATGATAGCTTGTCCAGATCTTAGCCAGTGAATGAAGGCTTATTGTACCAGGCACTCAATTTCAAGATAATTTTATTATTTAAACATAATATCTATTTTTAAGTCATATAATCTATAAAACCTGTTGAAGGCCATGGTGGATCATTACATCATTTGGTTTGACCTTCAGAGTGTACGAGGAAGGAGATTTTCTGCCCTTCTGCTTCTGGTAGGAAAATATAAACCAAGATTTCTTGTCCTTCCTCTTTGTCCGGGGTAGACACATAAATTTAAACTGGTTGCCTCCGGTACGTCTTGGCTTTTCTCACTAAGTGTATTAGTGAATTTCTAGTGGTTCTGTGCTGGAATTGTGTGAATGCCAGAGTGTGGTGCTACCCCCTTGGTACTGTTGTTTGTATTTATATATTTTTTTGGCACAGGGCAAATGCAATACAGATTTACTCCTCTGCATATAAGCCTTTTCCAAAACCTCCTAGGCTAAAAACAGATGATGCTGGAGCCTGTCCTTCCTTTTCATGCTTCACTGTATAAACTGTATAAGCTTGAATCTCTTTCTGAACCATTGTATAAACTTCTATGCGTAACCATTTTTGGCTCACATGGCTGACCGAGACAATCGGTTGGAAAACATTTTTGAAGAGTTAAAGGCTATATTGCCCTGTGGGAAATACTGTGGAAGTACAGGTGGGGTTCCTGTTTATCTCCACCTTGACAGGTTTGATCAAGTCTGGGCCTTTCTACCTCCTGAACTTTGGAGATGGTGTTGTACGGTGACGTGGAAGTCCAGATGCACGCTGCCCTAGTACTCCCAATAATGCCAGCAATAATGTTTTTTTCTCCATAGTCATACGTTCTTTATGGCTGCTATTGTACAAGATTCACAGATGTTACTTCAGGCAGTTTAGTAAATTGAATCCACAATGACTGTGTTGGAATGTCACAACTGATGCAAGTCCCGCTTGGTCTTAAAGTCTCCTTCACAGATTTTTAGGGCGCTGACTTCTTTAGGATGTACAGAAAAGTGCATTGGGATTTTGGATATGACCTTGCTCTTTATGTGCTCAATGCTTGTCTGCCCACTGTGGGACGCTCCTGCCAGTAATGAGGAAATGTTCTGAGGCAGTGCGGCTGCCATGATGACTTACAGAAAAAGAGGAGTCTTCCAGATATTCCCCTGTGATAGACACATGCCTTCAGGAATCAAATGACCTTCAACTGATGCAGATCTGGAGCTTGGGGTTATTTTGTTGAACAAAAATGATTTTTCATAGGCATTGGGCTGGTGGTGTTGCACTCACTGATTATAAACCATGTGTGACTAACATTCTTGGTCTAAATTGCACTCTTCACTCTGGACACATTACACTTCTAGAGAAATGTTTTGGCCAAAAATAAATATTGCAGGGCCTTTGCCCTCTCTTGCTTTTTATCATCTACATCTTTAGGACCATTTGTGTGTACATTCTGCGCAGTTTGCCAGTTTCTGTCCAGTATTACAAAAGATGCATATATATTTTTTTATCTATAGTGTCTTTCCTAGGAAAAAAAACATCTGGTTATGTGTATATGCCTTCAGCTGTTAATAATTTCCAGAAAATAATGCAGTTCATGTACTGTGAATCTGATAAACTGTAGGGCCTGGTGTACAGTAGAATTCAAATGTTTGCAGCTTAGCAAAAAGTCTTCTCCCCCTCATTCGTTGGATGTAGCAAGCAGAAATCTTTTTGTTTCAAGGCTGACTGAGAATTGTCTAAAACCTACCTTGACCAGTTTGAATGTATTCTTCAGTCCTATTGGAAATGGTTCCTGATGAATCTTGATCATGGTCTTTGTTGAAGGAGTTGTCCTCAATTGCAGGGGAGAGGGGTTAATTTATGGTCAAAATACTGATCTATAAATATTTGTTCCACTGATTGTAATGGGGCAACTTATCTTTCTGCTTGCTCTTGAAATGTTTTCTCAAATATTAAAAAATAAAAAACAAAAAAGCTAAAAACAACAACAAAACCCCAAAAGTCTGGCTCTTGTTTTATTTATAGAATCTTAGATCATATGGAAACAATTGAAAATAATTTGTCATGCTTTTTTTTTCTTCTTTGTTTGTCATTTTAGTATGGGTAGTGACTTTTGTTTGAAGTGCGTGTTATTTTAAATGAGCATCATGTTTTCATGAGAACGGGGCTGGGCAATGTCACTCCAGACACAAAAGCAAATAAACAAAGAAAAACTCTGTGTTTATCTGAGATGTGAGTTTGAGAGAGAGGATCTAAAACTACCTAATGGTCTCCCTTATCTCTCTTTAATATTCTTTAAAGTTCTTCTGCAGACCTCAGGTATTACTCCATCTCATTGGTGTGCCACTGAAGTATAAAGAAGTCTCAAAATGCATACCATTTTCAGACTGTATAGCAAAGAGAGGCTGAAATTGCTGTAATACACTGGTTCACATAGGCTGATTCTGATTTACTCTGTTCAGCTGTAGATTTTGGAGGAGAGGTGGAAATTCAAAGATTGATGTGAGTGTTAATCGACAAATAACATATTTTGGGCACTTCCCGTGTCCAGATGAAATAAATGTGAGGATTAACCTCTCTGTTTTGGGGCTGTTTGTTTTATTAAAAAGAGCTGAGATCATTTGTATATAATGCTGGCTACTTCAAATTTCTGAAAAACTAATTAAGAGCATGTGGTGTGTCATTCTCAGTGTTACAATTCAGTACTGCTACAAGCTATGCTGTGCTGTGGTATGCTGTGCTATGCTATCCATTTCTTGCAAACTATAATCTCTTTTCCATTTCCATCTATCACAGTTTCCAGCTGCTTGCTAGGCCAAAGGATCAGCTGTCACGATTGCGTATTGATGCTGTAGATGTAGGTGAACTAGATGTGGTGAGCTGTGTGAAGATTAAGAAACTACAGCTGTTGATTGGGGAATAAACAATACATGACTGTTGAGAGTTAGGAGAGTCCTCAATGACTCTTATCAAGAAGCCCTTGAATTTGCTTCCACTCAATTCTTTCTCTGTCTAGACTTATCCCTGTAAAGGCTAACGGTTAAAGAAGTTGGAAGTACAACAGAACGGTTGGAAGTACATAACTGTTTGTAAGCAGGGCATTTTCTTGTTTTTCATAACATCAACTGTATGGATGGAGTAGAAGAAATGGTTTTTGCCTCTATATATTTTTGCTTTCATATATTTTTGCTTCTATATATTTTATCCAGATGTATTGCACTGAGTGAAAATGGATGTGGTTAGCTACCAAATAGTGAGAAATGTAATGATTGTCCTAGCACGTTAATTCCCAAGCCATGATATCAGGTGGGACTGTTGACAGTGGCTGCAAGCAGAGGTGTGGAGTGGGGAACATCAGTGCTGCCACTCAGGAAACCAGAGCTGATGGCTTTTGTCCCTCCTCTGCAAAGCCCTGGGATTCCTCTGTTATCTTGAGTTCAGTCTGCCAAGTCTTGTGAAAACAATGCACTGGCTCACCTCCAGTAGTGTGATTTTTATCTTGAATTAACAGTAAGTTGCTTTTCCTCATGAAGGCGAGTATTTCTGTTCCAAACTAAGACTGCTTTCTCTTTTTCGGGATTCTAATGTGTTTGCTAATGTGTGAAATATACCTTTTTTTTTTTATTCCCTACTAATCCTATTGCTATCAGGCTCTTCGATCTGCCCTAGATTTTAATGAGTCGTTTAAAAATAGATATCTTTGTTGGCGATTGGACTGTGATGCTATCTCAGAAGTCAGCCACCATTTTGAGAATGACATCTGAGTCTGCCTATGTTTCTGCATGACTGGAAACTGTCACTACTCATTTCAACTTATTAGTGTTGTGGATGGATATGCTGGTTCATCTAACAAGGAGGAAACTCTAGGCATTAGCATTAAAATTCAGATTTTGTTCCTGAGAATAAAGGAAGGGGTGACTGTAGTCATGAGAGCTTGGGCAATTGGGGGTGGAGGCTGCACTGCAGCTCAAGGACATGTTGAGTGGTTTGCTTGCAGGTCACCAAAAAAAGGTTGTGGCATTGACCAGTTGAAAAAGATGCTGTATTTGAATGTGTTTAATACAATAATTCAGTGCATCAGCTATAGATTACACCATGGAAGACACTAAGCCTTATTCTAAAAAGGAGACTTCAGTTGGAAAAGCTTGTTTTGTGGGGGGAAAAAAAGAGCATTTGAGAAATGAGACCTTTAAGAGGGCAGATGCAAAACTCTGGCTGAATATTGTGCCTCTGTAATGACTTTTGAGAGTCCATGCACACACTGAAGGCATGCAAAGTGATTTTTAAAAATACAGAACTGTAGAATGGTGGCCCTGGCTCCCTATCTATCTTTAAAGGATCTGAAGTGCTCAAGACACACAAGCACTGCTGGCACACGATGGCTTTTTTTCCTCTAGGCAGGCCATGAGCCAAAAGAGCAGAAGGAGTTCCTGGCCAACTGGGGCTGTAACCAGCCCCTTGCACAGCACTGCCACTGCTCTTCTCACAAGGCAAAACCATGTTTTAATTTATTCGTTATTCTTCCACTCTGATATGTCTAAATATATTCCCTGAGCAGAGATTGTTTTCACCTATTGAGGCACTTTTATGCCTAAATACAAGCCTGGAGCATGTTTGTAGTTGAAGCATTTTGATTCACAGCATCTTCACCATTTGGGACTGTGGTGTGCTAAAATGAACAACTGGTGTTCCTGAAACTGTAATAGTGACCTGACAAAGTGGTATTTTTATGTACTTTTTTCTTTCTTTTTCTTTCCTCTCACCAAGTTGTAGCCAAGTCTTAATTCCAATGCTGCCATGCAGTTACACCACTGGTTAACATCTCTGTGACTTGGAGGGAACATACATTCTGAAATGTTTACTTACTCAGGAAATAGAACTTAAGTAATAGTTACAGCCAAAACTTGGTTTAACAGTTTTCTTTTTACATGAGTAGAGTTCCAACTGCAGCAGAAATACAATGAACTTGTCTGATACATGGCTGACAAAGGATGCAATGGTGATTGTTCAGGTGATGATGACGACTGGGACAAACTAGGTGCTACTGACAGATTTTAGACTTCCCTTCAATACTGCCTCTCAATAACCCATTTATTTTTCTATAACAGATAACTTGTGGCTATCTGTTAAACTATCAGCCTTTTTTTGAGTAAGCTTTCGGTTCTCCTAACCTCTGAT
The DNA here is from genome assembly GCA_016647715.1 of Pavo muticus. Taxonomy (NCBI): domain Eukaryota; kingdom Metazoa; phylum Chordata; class Aves; order Galliformes; family Phasianidae; genus Pavo; species Pavo muticus. The sequence goes on from JACDJE010000019.1 coordinate 1,008,403, forward strand.
GCATTTATTTGGAGACCCTTTCCTCCCTTGACAGATAATAAATACTACTGGGAGGAAAAGGAAGTTTTGCAACCGTAAGATTTCCTGAAGGAAAGAAAAAAAAGTTGTTAAGATTCCTTTAAAATAAATTAAAAACAAGACCAAATAACTCAGTTACTCACAGCTTACAGGAACATCAGATTTTTTTTCTCTGTGATGATAACTAGATATGTTTTATGTTCCAATTTATCCCAAAGGAAGGTAAATTTTGCCAGCTATTTTTTTAACAGCTGCTACAATTAAGCGCTGCAACTATATTTAAAGGAAGGGTATCAATTTTCATCCATTATTAAAATGAGGATACTCGTGAACAAGGAACAAAATTAGATCTGAACAGTAAATAAGAGGAGATGGTGAATCAGTTGAAAATTCTATGAGGAATTCCTAAAAAGCTCTGGATAAATGACTGAGGTGGTTAGGCACTGAAATGCTTACAGAGAAGGATGTTTTCATTGTAGCAGGTAGACTACAGCACAGGACTGGGAAAAGAATGCTACTTCAAGTACCAAAATTTGATTTTGTAACACAGTTCTGAGACTTGAGCTCAGATAGAAACTGAGCTGTTCCATTACTAGAGCAATAATCTAGCTAGTGAATGGGACATCTCTTCCAAATAGTCTTGTTTCCTTTAGGAGTTAGTGACCTGTCTTAAAGAGGGAGCTTACCTGATCTGCCTTTGAGGTTGTTTTGCATTATACATTACAGATTTTTACAACTCTTATACTAAATAAGGGGAAGTCTGACCTAGTGGGTGGCAACTCTGCCCATGGCAGGGGGTTGGAGCTCAATGATCTTTTAGAGCCCTTCCAACCCGAATCATTCCATGATTCTGTGAAGCAACATCCTAAAAACAAGTGTTTTTACCTAATAGGTATGTGCTATATGTAAAATTTTTAGCTCATGGGGACCATCTTGTTCTCCTACATGACCTTTACGACACTTTTGACTATCTGTTGTGCACAAGTGCTTTATTTTGACCTTCAGGGTAAAGAGAAAAAAAAAGTGTACAATCTTAAATGTAATCATTTTATTTTATTTTATTTTAGGCACTTGAAATAATGCTGTAGCAGTAGCTACCTTGTCTGTTTTGTTCTCACAACTGCATTAGTACAGAAAATCAGAAACCCAATTTGTCCCGGAGCTTGAAAAAAAAAAAAGTTGCTATGGTAACTGGACACTATACATCCCATTTGAGACTTGAGTTAGGTGTGCATATTTCATGTTATTTTCTAGACCTCATGAAATGTTGTAAGTCTCTGAGCTCCCATAAAACACATCTGGGGTGTATTAAGAAGTATCCCCTCGCTGTGTTATATCCCGTTAGTACGTGCCTTCATCCTCAATCTGTGTTGCGTGAAGAACCAGGGATGCTGCGCTGGTGTTTCTCAGGCACATGGGAGAGATTCCAGCTGCCATCCTGTGCCCAGCTGTGTCTGTGCTTTACAGCACCTCAGAGGCCAGGCCTTGAAGTCTGGATCTTGTCCAGGGCAACTCAGGCAGGTCATCATCACCCTGTTCCTGTACTGAGAACAAGTAAAGGGACTGCCCGTGAGCTTAAAGGAAGGAGGAAACCCTGACGGGGTGGAACTGTTAGGAACCATTGTGTATATACTGTTGTGTTAGTGAGGTTAGTTCCCTCCTCTTTCATGTCTATGCTCTTTTGCAGAGCTTTAATCAAAAGAGGCTTCATTTTTAAGTTACAGGCATCTCCCACACGCAAGAATGTGACGGCTGCTCTTTCTTCTTCTGTGTAAGAAGTTCTCTCTTACTTTGGGTGATGTTTTTGCATTCACTCTGTGGTAGGGCCGTGGGCCAACTGTGCCAGTGCCCTGAGCGTTCAGCACAGTGGAGCACAGGCCTGATCACAGATGATGGGCTGGGTGCCTCTCTGAGCTTGCAGCTGCATCAAATTACTCTGCTGCTTTTTTCTTTCTTTCTTTTTAAAACATTCTGGCTGAGGGGTTTAGCGCCATATGTGAGCTGTTTGTAGAGGGGCTCTCATGTTGTGGGATATGTTTGGGTGAGAGAGAACAGCTGTGAGGGACAGCACTCTCAGCTGTTGGTTGTAGGTGTACTTCATGTGCAAATTTGCCAGCCTAACTGATAATGCCAGAATTATTACATAGGCAGATCCCGGTAACTTCCTATTCTTAACCTTTCTAAGATACGTAATTATTTTTTCTAGGTTTGTTGCAACATCTGTAAATATTTACCCATTAAATATTCCAGCTGGTAGCTTCCTATTGCCTACTTTTCATCAGTTTATGTGCAGCATTGAATGATGGCTGTGGTGCCTTTTGGGTAAAAATAAAGAGCAGATGGACCTTTCTTGGGCACAAACTTCCTTTGGGTTCTGCTTGTGATGAGCTTTCCATAAATTTCTGATGTAGGAAGCCTCTTGCCTAATTCAGGGAGAGAAAAACTCTGTATCTTCCATGTGCCAGTTATCTTGAGGTGATTCTTAATTTTATTTTATTTTTTGTTCCTTTCTTCATTCTTTTTTTTTTTTTTCTTATTTCTTTTGTTTTTGAAGTGCAGTGGAAAATCTGTTTCTCAACTAACAGTGACAGTTCTTCTTTGCCCTTGGAGAATATTCCTCTGCAGTTGTGGGGGGTTAATTTTTGTTTTGTTGTGGGTTTTTGTTTGAGCTGGTTTTAGTAAACAAGTTGAAGTTGCTCAAGGCTAGAGATGTAAAAAAAGTTTAGGGTGGTGACTTGAGGCATTATGCTGAGACGTGTTTGCAAACCAACTCTCTTACCAACTTGGAAGCCCTAGGTAAATTATTCTCTCTTAAAATTGATAACTATCTCAAAATACAGTGCTAGTGCTCAGCTTTCTGCCTTTCCTGGAGGTAAGGGGAGGGAGTTCTCGTGAACATCCGGAGTTCTTCCTTTCTTTTATGATCTTTGGTGTTTGAGAGTGAGGTAATATTTTACGTGGTTATAGTTAGAAATCTGTTGATGCTTTGCATCTCAGCCCTGACTTGAATGCAAATAGCCATTCAGTAGGCTAGAACAGATATATTTTATACCCTCGGGACACTGATTGAGAGTAACTATGTAAAGCTGCAAATATTTCCCTTCCTTCATGCAAATTTAGCTGGAAACTTTTGCCCAACCCTTTCCTTGTTCTGCAATCTTGCTTAAATTGGAGCATTGTGGAATGAAGACATGGGTTTTGTAAGAGCTTACAAAGGGGAAAAATAAGAAGTGCAGACATTTTAATTTTTTTCTCACTCTTTGGGGTACAAACTAAGCAGAGAGGTCCAGTGTCTCCTGCTATGTTCCAGTATTTGCGCTCAACTGTGTTCCATAGAATGGGCTTGGAGTTCTGTGCATGTTATGGCAGAGGAATGGGGTTTTCATTCCTGGTTTTGCAAGGAGATTCATAGTGAAAATAATACTCCACAATCACAAAGGATTTGCAGATTTGTAAAAAAGCAATGTGCCAAGCTAAAGTTAGATTATAGGAACTGTCTGAGCATCAATACATGCGGAAACTATTATTTTCTTGCCTGGCTAGAGAACTGACATCTTTCACACTGTCAGGAAGAATCCACATGTAACCTGAGTAACAAACAATCATGTTTCACTGGAACTTTCAAAAGTGATTTTTAAGGTTGACAGACTCTTTGTTATATCAGCATTGTGCAGCTATAGTGCAAACAAAACATAAGCACCTAGAAAATAATAAGGCTGAAAAATGTGCAATGTTTTTAGTGCTGGGAATTATTGTATTATTATGTCTCTGAGTAGGTCTTGAATGCAAAACATTTTTACTTCCCTCAGGAAAACAGGTGATTGAAAGTAATGTTTTCGTTATCCTGTCGTTACAGTACTTTTGCAGCTCAGTAATGAGCATTTCTTTTTTGAAATCATCTGTGCCCACTGTATGTGGTTCTGAAAGCAGTCTTCATTTCTGGCAGTTTCATGTAAACCAGTTGAATTTTGGAGATGAAACTTCTCCATGCTGCTCTTACTTGCTGTAGGAGCAGGGAGGAGCTGCATATTTAAAATCCCAGCCACGTGTGGACATCACTGTGTCTCAGCAGCCGTCACACCGTTGCCAGTATTCGTATAAATAATGAGCGCTAAAAAAATGAGCCAAGTGACTTAACTCCCGTTTCTGTAAATACAGAATCTTCCTGCCTAGTTTTCCTGAGATAATTTGTTTTAATAGTTTCCTTTACAGCCTGTGGAGTATATTAGACACTACTTTCACAAGGACAGATCAGTGAATCTTGTGAAGTCCTTGGCCTGATATCACAGCCAAGGAAATAATTGACAGGTTAATTTATGAATAATATACACGGTGAAACTTAAAGATATCACAGACAAGTACTTATGCCTTTTTCATCTGTAGGTGGAATGTGTCATCTCTCAGCAGAATAGCTACATTAGTCTCACATGGAAGAAGGTATGTGTACAGACTGAGTACTCTGTCTTCGCTGTGCTGCTGTACTCAAAGTCATTCTGTATCTACATTAATTTCCTATAAAGAACAATTTAGAGCTTGGAAATGCTGGCCTGAGCATCATTTTTCTGAAATAACTTAATGAATTGGCATGTAGCCTTGTCATCTCATGGTTGGTTGAGGTCCTGAGGCAATATTTAGTGTAATAGAATAAGTGGTGCTCTGGTTAACACAATCATCTCTTATGTAGAAAGATGCGTTTATGACTTTCAAGAGAAAGAGTCTTTTCACTGCACATTTAGCTATTATTCTGCTAATTCTTCGCAGAGATTTGGAAACTGCCGCATCTTTGTTTTCGTTTGGATTGGAAAGTGCTGAGTATGCTCTTTCTGAAGGGCCCAGAATTTGAACCCGCAATGCTTACATGAGGATTAACTTTCGTAAGGACTTGAGGGTCCCCACAGAGTTACCTGAGCCCTTTAATCAAAGATTGAATTTTCAGCTTAATATAGTACTTACATTTGTCCAGTTCCAGGGAGGCCGATAAATTAATCTTAATTAAATTTAAGGAGGAAGGAACCGAAAGAAAAAAAGAAGATATTGTGGAGTTTAAAGGTTTGAAGGATCATTATATGACCAGGCCATTACTTTTTCCAGGTAAAATGTGGATATGTTTTGTATTTATTTTTCTGAAAATACATTTTAATTTTATCATTTTAGACCAATGCTAGACTTTCAATAATACACTGACTACTGTGCTTTTGTCTTCATGGGAAGAGTGTTTTTCAGATCGGTAGGTTGAAAGCTCATTTAATAAGCCTGTCTTGTCATACTAGTATAAATTGTTTGAGTCAAATTGGTAACATTAATAGTAACATTAATATCAGAGACAAAATGAATAGTGGATGATTTTGTATGCTAGAAATGGTCGAAGTTAAAAGTGATAAAGGTGGTGGCCATTTTTATGTAAGAGTATTTTTTGTATGCATTCTTAAGTTGACTTGAAAATTCTGTTAAATTCCTGCGCTAAGTACACTCAGATGTGGGACCATGCAGAATTATTTAATCTCCTGATAGCATCTGCCTTTTAATAAAACAGACGCCAGTTTAACATATTTAGATCTATTGATTATTTCTGAGGAAAATTGCTCTTTTGATTTAAGTGCAATGGAAGCTTTCTATGAGTGTTTGTCTTTGGCAGGCCAATATTGCCCTCTTTCACACAAGGTATCTCTCTAGTTCTGGTTCTAAATGTCACACTTGGTGTTTTCGCGTATCTCTTTGTGTCTCATAGTGAAATTTATGCACAGATACGCAGCAAATGTAATCAACAATGCCTGAAGTTAGATTTCAGTGCTTTAAAGCTATGGAAGACAGTATTAACTTCAGTCTTTCTTCTAAACGTCCAAGTTACAGGCCATCATTTATTTCTTCCTTTGGTCAATTTCTTCATTCCTCTAGTTGTAAAATAATTTATAGAAGCTTACAGAAAGCTTCTGTGCAACTTGTGCTTGGTATATTCCACTGACATAACTTATGTATTTCATATATCTGTGTCCCTTGTGGGTGACCTGAAGTATCTGGTTCACCATTGGTTTTCTTGTGGTGTGGTACCACACTGACAACAGTGTTTCCAGCCTCCTATGAAGTGATAAAGTTTCCTCCTGGGTAGGATCACGAGGCACTGGAAGGTTTCTCTTTCCTCTTTTCCCTGTGCATCTACCCTGAGCATCCTTCTTTTATTTTAGTCATCTTTATTTCTTCCTGCTAAACATAGGGAGTCTGAGGTCACAGCCAGGATCTGAAGTTCTAATAATGGTGTACAAATTATTTTGAAGGGACAAACAACACTGCTTTGGCTACGTAAATAATGCAGTGGGTTACCTGATGTCCTGCAGAGACTACTAGAGGTTCTCACCTCATCACATCTGCTAACAGTTGGCAAGCGTTGGCTTCCAGTTAGGCTGGTCAGTGTTGCTTTGCTCACAAGAGTTAAACAGGGCTCTCTTTTCTGTTTTTTGTAATGTTCCAAATAAATGAGACTTCCAAGGAGAATCAGTAACATTTTCTTCCTGCAGGGTTGCCCTTTTCCGTGTGACACAATCACAGGTTTCTGTTTCTGTTTGCTGAAAGGGGAGAGAGATGATGATGAAGAAATGAAAACACTTGTGCTAGGAGCTTCACAGAGTTGAACTAAATATGCTCTAAGCATGGAAATAATGTTCTGCTTTTGTTCCAGGCAGGGTAATATGCATGTATAAGATTCATGTTGTGGCACTCGTCTTTCCATTATAGCCTCCAACTTTTAGTTTTGTATTTCGGCCTCAAATTTAACTCTCCGTGCAAAGTTTGAACATAACATCTTTTGGCCTGTAGCAAACACTACTTTGTCTACATTTTTCTTGAATTTTTTTACTAATTTGGTTTAGTTTTTTGATCCAGTACTGTGGAAATGATATTTTATGGTTACAATTACAAGTCTAAAATTAGATTTGAATGCATACGATAATGAGTTGATTTGTACTGTTTTAAATGGTGGATTTCTGCTTTTATTTATCTGTTCTTTTCCCAGTGGAGTTCTGGTAGTAAGATTAAAATGGGGAAACAGTGGATTAGGAAACCTTTGTTCAGAGTTTTTGCATTGGAGTATATTAAGCGTTGGAAATACTTTATGAAGTGAACAAAAATAAGCACAATTAAAATACTTTGTTGATATTGACAAGAAAAAATTGTAGGCATTCTCAGAAAAGCTGATGGGCTAGATTTGTCTAGCTTTCTAGGGTTTTGCTTCAGGATGGGATGCACAAAAGGCCCCTTTTGATCATGTAGCTCCTTATTCTGGCTGTGTGGCTCTGAATTTGTCTTGCTGGGTGACTGGTCACCATTACTGGCAACAATAGTTTGAAAAAATGAGGGGTTATTAGAGCTGTGGAAAAGTGTCCGTGTAAGCCTGGTGATTTTTTTTTTTCCTTCTGGAGAGAAGTCGGGCTTTCTGCATATTTGTTTTTACTTATAATCATTTAGTCCAGGATTGTTTTTGTTTTGTTTGTGATGTAAATCCTGCTCTTGGCCCAACATGAAAGTCAGTCGGAGTTCTTAATATACTCGAATGTGCCACACTACAGAATCTGCTTCATAGCAGTGAGACAAGAAGAAATACAGACAAGTAGTTATAAGAAGGTCAAAAAGAAGTGAGGACTAGGTTAAGAACAAACCCTCTTATTCTTGAATTATAAACCAAAGAAAGATGTTTGGAAAAGTTGGAAGGTAATACTTTAAGTGTTTAAATATGAAGATACCCTTTTTGTACTCCCTTAGCCTGTAGGATAGTACTGCAAGACATTACGTAGACCGCTACCTTTTAGTAGACTTCAGTAAAAGAAACATTAGCAAGGAAACATTTATAAGAGGTAAGTGATGGTATTTATTCTTCTTTTGTTGTTTTTTTTATAGGAAGCGGGACCTTTTAGGGATCTGAATCCTAACTCAGACTGGGAGGAGTTGGATTAGAGGAATGTAAATGGATTATAGGAATGTTAGTTTACCATATTCTGTTACAGGGTTCCTTCTGAGTACTTGACTGTTGTTAGCACCAGTCATCATCTATGTGAAACAGAGCCAGCAGACCTTATTTTATAACGAAAGAACCATCATATTTCTTATTATTTTGCAGGATCTGAGAAGACTGTTTATCCCAAAGTCTCGAGAAATCCCTGCCTCCCAGAGTACTCAGATCTCTAGCATGACCAGGGTCCTGCTCAGGGTTGCACCTGCTGATGCATTTTAGTGCAATGGCCCTAAAAGCAATAGCAATAAAGTAGCAATAAGTACTCTAAAAAGGTGTTTTGTTGCTTGAATATGTTTTTTGTTTTGTTTTGTTTTGTTTTGTTTTGTTTTGTTTTGTTTTGTTTTTAAATAGGAATTAACAGTTACGCTCTATTAGAAGTGCTGTGGTGGTTTCTTTTAAAGGAAAGGAGCCCCAAGAAAATTGCCATCTTGTCTGTGTTGCAGACTAGGCAGACTTTAGATTTCTGAGTCTTCTTTTGTCGGAAGCATGTGTTGCTTTTTTTTTAGATGTGATAGTTTGCCTGGAAACTGGTTTGCACTTTTTAATTTCAGCTTTACTATTGGACTAATACAAGCTATTACAAACCTTGCTTTTCATAGTTGCATTGGTTTTCAGGATGATTTAACTTGTAACAGTAAAGCACGTTGCATTCTGATAAGCCAATGATTCTGAAAGTAGTGGTCCCACAGAAGATAATAATGAGTTCAAAGGCTGTGGTTAATACCAGCGATGGAGTGGAATAGAAAAGATCACAGGTTTTGAGTCTCATAACAGATTGCTTTGACTTAGAGTGGAGACTTTATTACCTAGATGGGTAATACCAGAAAGGTCTGGAAAACATTGTTTATGGCATAATGCTTTGATCATAGCGGAACAGATGAGCTCTAACATCAATGATGGCAAATAGGGAGAAGTTTAAAGGCATAGGTGAGAAACAGTATTTGAGAAAATGGGGAGTTGAACTGAAAATCTCAGCATCCAGTTGTTTTGATAGTGTGCCTGTATATGACTCCCAGAATAAGGAAAGGACATGCTGATAAAAAGCATCTG